>JARBWK010000006.1:81745752-82179563 GCA_030556195.1 Anolis apletophallus | reverse complement strand
AACCTATCCCAGTTGACTAGCACACACTCTAAAGGTGTCTCTCTTTTCTGTTTGGATTTCACTCCCCCCATCTCTCTCTAGGACAAGATCACTCCTGTGTTTGCCCTCCCAAGCGGCGTGTATGTTCCCTAAGTGACAGTGCTTAGAGTCTTATACTTGCCGGTTCTTGAAGACCCCGGGACTCTCCTTTCTCCGGTGCCCTCCGAGCTCGTGTGCCGGATTTCTCAGTAGACGCTGATCCTTCAGCCCCCCCGGACTTTCTCTCTGCGGGCTTTTTGTGCCGGATTTCTCACTAGACGCAGTTTGACCCTCTGGGGCCCCGGACTTCCTTCTTCTCTGGCTTCACTGGTAGTAAGTGAGTAATTGCGGTTTCTCGGGTCAGTAAGCGTTTTCCTGGAACGAATCAGGCAGCCGGTCTCAGTTTTTGGTCAGGGGCCCCTTCTCAGCCTACCTGAGTCGTTCCAGACCTCCTCCCACGAGCGACAACCTCCGCCCACCTCCGCCCACGCGGTTCTGCCAACAGAACCGCGTTTTCCAACGTCACAGACTCGTCTAGATTGCCTTTTTGGAATCACGTCGGGGTCACCAAAATGTAGCAGCAAATTCAGAGTCCCAAAACTCTGAAGGCAATACCTTTTTCTCCTCAGGCGGCACTTCCGTGCGAGCACAGGGATCGAAGGACAACGCGACAATTTTACTACGGTTTCAAATGAAGCCAGTATTTATTTGCACATCAGCTGATCGGACCTTCCCGCAGAACAAGCTGCAATAGGGCAAGAGCCCAGTACATTCTAAGCATTCAGGTTTTATACAGGTAATGGCGACAAAGCCCATTATCCCACCCTTCTTCACACTCCGTATTGGCTGGCATTCATCTACACATTTTATCATCCAATTAAACAAAGCATTCTTTAGCATTCTACTCCTATTTGTTAGAAGGCATTGCGCATGAAGTAATTCTGGTTCTCGGGCTAGATTATCTATTCTAAAGGCACCATGTTCTGTAAAGTTGCAACAAATCTACGCCGCTTTCCTGGGAAACCAGCCAAAGGAAAGCCAGCATTTGCCTTGCGCATTAACTAACCATTCAAGAGCCTTGTAAACAAACACGCATGGCTGGTATCTGACCAATCCAAGCCGTTTTTATCAAAAAGAGCACCTGATGTTCCCTGGCAAATCACTTCTTGTGCCTTTGTACCAATCACAGTAGCTTAGTCTCGTCATCACTACTTGGCAAGCTACTCCGCTACTCCAGTGCCTATACTGAGCAGCACTTTCTCCTAGCCTTAGTTCTGCTAAAAGCATCAATTTCTACTTCATTATCACTCTCAACTTCTGGAATGATTCAATCACTGTTGCCTCAAAAATATCCTGCAAATCTCTTGGGAAGACAAGGGGACAAATGCCAGTGTTTTGGAAAAGGCAAAGCATTGAAGCAATTATCCTCCACGATCAACTTTGCTGGATTGGCCACTTTGTACAAATATCTAATCACTATCTCCCAAAACAATTACTCTACTTTCACCTCAAGAACGAAAATGGAACGTTGGTGGACAGCAATAGAGATTTAAAATTAATTTTAAAACTGTGGCATTGACATTGAGAACTGGGGAGCCATGGCCCTCAAGTGTTGTAACTGGAAGTCAGGTGTTACCAACAGTGCTGTGGAATTCAAAGTGGCATGAATGGAGGGCCAGGGTGAGAATTGTGTAAAGAGAAAGGTGCATCAAACCAACCCTTGTCAGGACTGCTGCCCAACTGGAAATCGATGTCCTCACTATAAAAGAACATATGGATCCAGAATAGGTGTCTACTAGGCCTGTGTGATCAATGAAAAAAAAATTCAATACTCATTACTAAAATAGGGTAAGGAGAATCATTTCTAAGACATTTCTAAAATATTATTATGGGTCTGTATTTAACTATAATGAAGTTTCCCTTCCTGATCTAGCCACGGTGGTCTTGAAGTTGGCACTGGAGTCTCAGTGGATGATAGTGCTTGGAGACTTTAACATCCATGCTGAGACTGCCCTGTCAAGAGTAACTCAGGACTTTATGGCCTTTATGTTAACCATGGGTCTGTTCCAGGTGATGCTTTGCTGCTGGACCCACTTTGGACCTTATTTTCTGTGCAGGATAGGATGGTGGTGTGGGGGAACTGGTCAAAGTTCCGTTGTTATGGGCCAATTACTACTTGGTCAGGTTTAGACTTGCTGGGACTCCAAACCTCCATGAGATGGTGGGGTATTAAAATGGTCCACTGCACGGGGCTTATAGATCTGGATCAGGGGTGGGCAATTATTTTTCCCAAGGGGCCACATGAGAGCCAAAACATATGGAGGGCCATACCTAAAGGCTGAACTGCATTCTACATAATATCAATTAAATTTCTTTAATAATAATAATAATAAATAAGGCACTACATTGCATTTTTGATATATTAATAAGACTGATAAGAGTATATGTTATGAGCAATGAAAAAGAGAGGTTGTCATAGAAAAAATGACTTTATTCACTAAAATTTTACAAAACAATGGTTAACAAAATGTGAACATTTGTATAATTTGTGATTCATTATATTAATGATCATTTTCAGTCACATTCGCTTCAAAGCACATTTTGAGTTTCACTTATCAATTTTTCCTGCAAAAAAAAAGAGATACTTTTCTTACAGGAAAAAAAACTGGATTATATTGCAATGTGGACTCAGGGCCCTTCCACACAGCCATATCACCCAGAATATCCAGGCAGAAAACCCCACAAAACCTGCTTTGAACTGGATTATATTGCAATGTGGACTCAGGGCCCTTCCACACAGCCATATAACCCAGAATATCCAGGCAGGAAACCTATTGTAACCTAGGCTTGACTGGACCTTAGTAACCCACTCTGACACAGTCTCTGCAGTTAAATGCTTTATTAAGAATATATATGGATAGAAAAGGCAAAGAGAAAAAGCAAAAACAAAATGGTTATAAGTCAATCCACTGCGAATGCAAGTCTCTTGGCAGCTAGCAAGCAATGTCTCTGGAAATGGCAAATAAAGTCTCTTGGTGCCCCAAGGGCTAATCCACAGGCCTGGTAGCCTGACTAGAAAGCAAGGTCTCCATGGCTAGGCGAACCCCAGTGGTTCCCTCAGTGGAGCAAGGCAAGGTGAATCAAAAGTTGGCACGAGATAAGGACTGAAGTTGCACTGGGGTCTTTATAGGTTTGTCTCTACCTAACTCCGCAATGCGTTGACTTCTCCTGGGCCTTCCCACAGGAAACGAAAGGGAATCTTTCTCTACTCCCATATCTGTAGGCTTCTGGAATTCCAGCTCGTTAGCTGGGACAGCTGTGGAAGGAGGAGGCCTTGGACTATCTCTGCCCCAGGTGCGGTTATCTCTCTGGGAAAAGGCGGTGCGGCGATTCTGTTGGAACCGCTGGGGCCCAGTCGGGGAAAGCGGTGAAGCCTGGCTATCCATCCTTTTTGCTTTCCTGCTTAAGGCATGGCGGTGGTTTGGTTCGCCAGAAACAGGCTGGGATGTGACAAAACCCCACAATACCTCTTTTGAACTGGATTATATTACAATGTGGACTCAGGGCCCTTCCACACAGCCATATAACCCAGAATATCCAGGCAGGAAACCCCACAATACCTGCTTTGAACTGGATTATATTGCAGTGTGGACTCAGGGCCCTTCCACACAACCATATAAACCAGAATATCCAGGCAGGAAACCCAACAATATCTGCTTTGAACTGGGTTATCTGAGTCCACACTCATATAATCTGGTTTAAAGCAAATAACATGGGATTTTTTTCAGATGTGTGGAAAGGAAGTCAGATAAGCCAGGACCCTTCCACACAGGCCTATATCCCTGAACATTAAGGCATAATATTCATTCAGCCTCTGCTCATAATAATAATAATAATAATAACAGGTTGTTAAAGACAACAACAGGTTCCTACCTCTGTTAATAATAGCAATGAGTTCCTAGAATAGGAGGAGACCTCCAAGGGCAATCCAGTCCTACCTCTGATAATAATAATAATAATAATAATAGCAATGGGTTCCTAGAATAGGAGGAGACCTCCAAGGGCCATCCAGTCCTACCTCCTTCTGCCATAAGGGGGAAAACACAATCAAAGCATTCCTCACAGATGGCCATTCAGCCCCTGATAATAATAATAATAGCAATGGGTTCTAGAATAGAAGGAGACCTCCAAGGGCCATCCAGTCCTACCTCCTTCTGCCATAAGGGGAAAAACACAATCAAAGCATTTCTCACAAATGGCCATTCAGTCATGTTGAACCAAACTTGGCACACTGAATCAACACATGAGATCAACAGAAAGTACTGAAAGGGTTTCCAAACCTTGAGTTTGGAAGTTGTAGCTCACCTACTTCCAGAGATCACTGTGGACTCAAATAATGATGGATCAGAACCAAACTTGGCAAGCATCCTCAATATGCCCAAAGAGAAGAGAAGAGGAGGAAGCCAAGGAGGCTTGGCTTCCCTGTGCGCTCCGGCCTCAGCCCTGCCCCTTTCTTGCTCTGGTCACGCCCCCTTTCCCTCGCTGCACTCTCTCTCTCCTTCCCTCTTCCGTTCAGGTGGTGGAAGGGGGAAGGAATGAAAGGGGAAAGAGAGAGGGGGGGGGAGGAAACAGGAAGACAGGAAAGAGAAGAAGGGAAAGAGCACTGAGGCAAGAGGGAGGGGGAAGCGTGCAAGGAGGAAGTGAAGGGAGGAGGGGGAGGAGGAGGGAGAAGGCATGCTCTTGCTCCTGGCCCCTCCTCCCCTTCTTCCCCCTCCCTTTCCTCTCCGATTGCCTGCCTGCTTCTTCACATTTGTAGCCACCCCAATGGGGAGATCACATCCCTCTCTTCAGGACGAAGCCTTGAGGGAGCCAAGGGCCGGACAGCATTGGCCAAAGGGCCGGATCCGGCCCCCGGGCCATAGGTTGCCCATCCCTGATCTGGATGGATTCCTAATGGCCCTTGGGCATTTTCCTGTCACTTCAACAAGCAATTGTGTCGAAGCTCTGGCTGACCTCTGGAATGGGAAAATGGCCAAGGTGGTGGACATCATTGCTCCTGAATGTCCCCTCTCACAAAGCAGAGCCAAATTAGCCCCTAGGTTTTGCAAGGAGTTGGCAGTGATGAACCTATTGAGATGGAAAATAGAAAAACATTGGCAGAGAACTAGAAGTGAATCTGACAGAGTACGGGTCATTATTGACGAGTTCAGAGATGACTTTTTAAAATATTGGGCCTCAAAACTCCCTCCTTTAGGCAAGCTGGAGGAGGGACTGACCACCACCTTCACCCACTCTGCCTGCCCCCTCCCAGAATGCCTCAGCAAGCACATCCGAGGCACGCTGCCACCCAGGGCTGCTGGGAGTTGTAGTCTGGAGGCGCTTCCTTGGGCTAGGCAAGCCCAGTGGCCTTGGGAAGAAGAGAGCAGCAGGGGCAGAGGAGGCCCTTGAAAGAAGAGTGGCAAGAGTGCCGAGAAAGCCCAGCCTGCTACTCCTCCTCCCCACACCTTCCTTCCCTTCACCCTCCTCCTCCCTCACCCCACATTGACAAGGTTTGCACTATGGATTTCTTGTAACTAGATGGGTATAGTGTTGGAAGAGGGGTAGTCTTATGTGGTGAGCATATCCCTAAGTTTGTTTGAACTTCTATAGAATGCCTTCAGTAAACTTTGGAAAGTTTTAAAATGGCAATTACACTAGCATTACAAATTCAAAAATCTCCCAGAAACAAGTGTATTGATTATAGGGCTATGCCTTGTGAAGATTTTGTGAAAAACGGGTAGGCTGAATTATTATTATTATTATTATTATTTTTAAACCCAACCCTGATTATTTAAAATTAAATTACTATTATGCTGGACAGAGCTGGTGAATGGATATTCTCTTTCCTATGCCAAAATATATTGACAGTTATGGTCAGGACACTTTAACTTGACTTGATGGGATGCAGTTAATGCATTGACCCAGGCTGCAAAATATTCTGCTTAACTTCCATACTGCTGTTTTGAACATAGGAAGTGACAAAAATTATAATTCAGAAATCCATATTGCAAAATTTTCAGTAAAGTTACTTTTTGGGACTATAACTCTTAGAATGCCCCAGCTAGTAACGAGGCTAGTGGTTATATGGGCCAGGAGAAAGTTAGAATTACAATTCTCCCATTTCAAGAATCACCTTTTCCAAGCTCTGTAAAGCAGTGTTTCTCAACCAGTGTGCCGTGGCACACTAGTGTGCCATGAGCGATCATCAGATGTGCCGTGGGAAATTGACACTCCCCTCCTAGCAGCCCCCTCACAGGTTTCCACGAAACAAATTGAACCTCTCTGCTTGGAAATGTTGAGGGTTTTTTTTACTATTTTACTGGATTTTCCGAGAGTTGCCTCCCCCCCACCCAGGAACTCTTTTTTTAACAGCTTCATGACATCCATAGTTAACTGGAAGCAAGTTTCACTCAGGGTGAAATTTCACAAGGGTCTGGAGAACAAGCTCTATGAGGAGCGGCTTGAAGAGCTGGGTATGTTTAGCCTGAAGAAGAGAAGGCTGAGAGAAGACATGATAGCCATGTATAAATATGTGAGAGGAAGTCATATATATGTTGTGTTCATCGAAACAGGCCCAGGTTTCACACTGAGTGTATAAATACATTTAAAAACATATTAACTATATGTATTACTGTGTTAGAGTGTCATTTTGTGACATTTTGGTTGGTAGTGTGCCCCAGGATTTGGTAAATGTAAAAAATGTGCCGCGGCTCAAAAAAGGTTGAAAAACACTGCTGTAAAGGAAATGATAAGTGATTGCCTATTGTTCAAATAATCTACATACAGTATATCATGTTGTTGCTTCTTGCTTTCCAAGGAATAGTTATACCAAATTACTCTCTTTCTCTATTCAAATAAAATGGAATACCTTGACATTTGGATTCTTTTACACAACTTTGCTAGAGGCATTCTGAGTGGAGATTAAAGGGTGGACTGCTTTAGAATGTTATCTTGCTTCAGGTGAAGTTTGCGCTGGTAGCTTTATTCATATGAAATCTTTGGATTAGAGTCTTTCAAACATGTATTGCAAAGAAAATTGGTGTGTGAGATAAAATGCAAAGGATAGGGATGAAAGGAAGGGAAAGTTTCTCAGAAAACAAGGAGGGCAAATATGTTTTTGTTCTTCTGATTATACATTTTTACCACAAACTGCTAAACATACTCAAATTATGTTGGCTTTTCAGAGGCTGTGTAATTTCTACTTGTCAGTGGTGACAGAGATCCTGACATTCAGTTTAGCAAAAATTACTTTAATCTCTCCTATCTACAGCTGAATACTAAAAGTCAAGCTACTAGAAAAATCATACTCTAATCAGAAATTGAGTCTATTATAAAACCCATAATACAAAGGGAAAATGACTGATAAAGATGGATTTCTAGCTGAATTAAATGGCAGTGCATCTTAAAGGCAGCAATTGTCCAGACATTTGCTTTTTGAATTTTTATCAGCTTATTAACAGAAACCCATTCAATCCTACCACTGTATATGTGCTTGTTTATTCATTCAGTCATTTCCAGCTCTTTGTGACATCATGGACCAGTCCACGCCAGAGCTTCCTGTTGGCCGTGGCCACCCCAGTTCCTTCAAAGTCAAGCCAGTCACTTCAAGGATACCATTCATCCATTTTACCCTTGGTCTGCCCCTCTTCCCTTTTCCTTCCATTTCCCCCAGCATCATTGTCTTCTCCAAGCTTTCCTGTCTTCTCATTATGTGGCCAAAGTATTTCATCTTTGCCTCTAATATTCATTGTATATACTCATATATCATATATAACTTGAGAGCAAGTTTAAGTGCCAAAATTATAGATTTTGACATTAGTCCATGGATAAGTCAAGGGGAATTCTACAGTGGGGAAAGCAACAACACTGCCTGGGCAGGAGTGTGGGCACTACTTCTATTTTCTCCACTCAGGCAAAAGTGGTGCTATAGAAGAGAAAGTAAAGAGGGTCAGTGATACTATAAGGCTCTCCCAGGACATACTAAGCTTTTACTTTTTGCCACTCTACTCTGAGAAGAGGATGGTTCCTCTTTTTAATAGATGTAAAGGTGCACCAGAGACCCCGGAGGTGCAGTGGGTTAAACCGCTGAGCTGCTGAATCTTGTTCGAATCTGGAGAGCGGGGTGAGCTCCCACTGTTAGTCCCAGCTTTTCTCAACCTAGCAATTTCAAACCTAGAAAACAGGCAAATGTGAATAGATCAATAGGTACCACTCTGGTGGGAAGGTAACGATACTCCATGCAGTCATGCCAGCCACATGACCTTGAAGGCATCTACGGACATCTTTGGCTTAGAAATGGAGATGAGCAGCACCCCCCAAAGTAAGACACAACTAGACTTAATGTAAAGGGGAAACCTTTACCTTACTTAATGTCAATGGAAAACCTTTACCGGTACTTAAAATATGATTACTATTATTATCATCATTATCATCATCACCATTACCATCCCTCTTTTTCTCTCTTAAAAAAGACTCAAAGCAGATAAAATGGCCCAAGTATTTTTCACTGATTTTTTGCCTAGAATTTCTAGACTTATACCTGAGCATAAAGAGCATATGTTGCCCATATTTTCACCATACCCCACCATAACAAACTTCCTTAAAGATACCCTTCCAACTTGCAAAAAAGTGGTCTAACCCCAAGGAGGGACTCTATTCTACTATGAAATAGTCCTTACAGTTTTTCCAAATGTTTAGGAGGAATTTGTTTTCTTCTGATTTTGAACCCATTGGGCCTTGATCTAGTTTCTAAATGAGCCAAAAAACAAGCTGTTTTTAAAGCCATAACTATAAAGTGGGGGAGACTTGGAACAATAACACAAACAAAAACTTTTTTTTAAAAAAAAACATGTTCCATATAAATGTTGCTACACAGAGATCAAAACTCTTCATCATTTTCTAAATTCATGTCAAACATTTCCCCAACCCTTTACACCAGAGTTATACTATGACAAAGGTGATTTTAGAAATATTCACATTTACTTTCTTCTGTTACAGACAAGAGGTCATCCATCCACAATGCCATAGAGTTTCTAGATCAGGGAGACCTGACCTGGTGCTGAATATCATACCAGCAATATTGAAAAGTTATAGCAATAAACCTTGAAATTGGCTGAATGATTTGGTCTACAATATAAAGGGCATCATATGAATGAATAGCTACTAATGACCTGTATAGAGATTTCACAATAAACTGACTCTCATTAGATCTGTAAGACTGCAAAGCAATTTGAGGTAACAGAACAAGAAAAGTGTTCAGAGATAAAGGTACTGCATGAAATGGCCATGTTCATGATAATGGATGATTTTAATTACTGTTATTGATTAGAAAGCTGCCTAACTTTAAAAAAAAACACCATGAGGATTGGGCAAAGGGGGATTTCAGTGCATCTTATTAAACAGCCACTGTGGTCTAGGAGCTGTTTTGTATTCTGTGCTTCTTAATCCTGGGGAAAAAGCCAAAGATGATGGAGTGCTCGAAGAAACACAAATGACCTTCATCTTAGCAGAGTGTACATAGGTGAAAAGTTAACAGGGGTTAGTCTACTTAACAAGATGACATAAACTGCAAAGAAGTAGAATAGCCATAGTAAAAAACATTAAGAAGAACAATGAGTTTCTTTTCATTTTTTTAAAAACCCAGACCAGATTAGCCTGCATAGTAGTAAGAATCATTCTTAAAGATAAGTACTGATTGTTACTATAGATCACTAATGAAAGCAGATGATTATGGAATAATAAAGAAGGCCATTACATTGATAGATACACTTGATGCTAAATCACACAATTCATGGCACAATTATGCTCATATAGTGATGTGTATACCTCTAATCTATCTATCTATCTATCTATCTATCTATCTATCTATCTATCTATCTATTAGGCATGAGAAAAATGAAACGGAAATTAAAAGGATTCGTAAGAGATTTGTATGTAATGGGACTTTTGAGGTTTTACGGATCGCTACCACGATCCCGGAAGTAGACTTCCTTTTACGGTCCTTGAGGCCAACAATTTGCGTTATGATCGTAAGAAATTCTTAAGTATTAATTAATTAATTATTTACTACTCACTTCTCCCTGTCTTCCCCCCTCATTTCCTTCCCGCCTTCATTCAGCTTCTTTTTCCCGCATTTCTATGAGGAACTGGAAGTGACGCTGCTGCTAGGTAGGCTAGGCAATGCATTCTGGAAAGTGTAGTCCTCCAGGCTTCCCCCCCCCCTTCTCTTCCCCGTTGCTCTGCTGCCATGCCCCATCGCAGGGGCCTGCTTCACACCCACACACCAGCGCTTCTCCTCCTCCTCTCTCCAGGCTTTCCCTCCTTCTCTTCCCCGTTGCTCTGCTGCCATGCCCCATCGCAGGGGCCTGCTTCACACACACGCGCGCGCGCTTCCTCCTCCTCTCTCCCTGCGCTCTCTCAGATGCTTCTCTTCCCGTTGCTCTGCCATGCCCCATCGCAGGGCCAGCTTCAGCCCTCCAGGTATGTGTTTTGGACTTCAACTCCCACCATTCCTCACAGCCTCAGGCCTCTTCCTTTTCCTCTCAGCCTGGGCAAACTTGGGCCCCTCGCTCCCTCAGGATCGGGGAGAGAGAGGCAGCGAGGAGCGAGGGGCTCCTCCTCCTTTTCTTTTGCTGCTTCCAAGAATAGAATACCCACTCCCTCCCTCCCTTCCTCCTTCCCTCCCTCCTTCCTATTTGGAGAGTCCCATCTAGAATTCAGTGTGGTTTTATTCAAGTTTTGGCCTACAACTCCCAGAAATCCCAGCCAATTTACCAGCTGTTAGGATTTCTGGGAGTTGTAGGCCAAACCATCTGGAATGCGCATGCTCTGGCATACGAATTACTAACGAATTTCGTTAGTACTTAAGTTACATTTCCAAAATTTTTGGGAAATTTTTTGTAAGTCTTTCTTTTACTAATAACCCCCCCCCCCCCATTTGATATAAGAATCGCCATTTTAGGATTCTAAACCATGCCTACTATCTATCTATATATTGACACGTCGTGCAACCCGGCAAATAGACAGCTAAACTATAAGCCGCAGAAGCAAGAAAATCGGCAACATATTCCACCATACCATGAGGTACCTTTTCTGCCAAAAAAACCCGGCCTACATACCTCACAACATCCCCAAACACAACCCCCAAAAAACGGGCAACGGAACCTGGCATCCCTACCTCTTCGCTGCCAGCGCGCATTTAGAACGTTCACGCATGTCAGCCAGAGCGCAGCAGCCCGATTCCACAGCACGCCGCACTCACAAACCTTCCTTTCTTCCCTTCCTCCCTTCGTAAGAGGAGGACGGCCCGAGGAGGAAGGAGGGAGGAGGGGCCTCCACAGACTGCTTCCGCCTGGGCGGGAGAAGAGCCCAGAGGGGGAGGAGGTGGACAGGCCTCGCTGCTGCTCCTGCCCTGCACTGTGCTCCTCCCGCCGCCCTTCCAGGCCCCCCGTGGGCACCACAAGGAAGGCTCTGGTGGCAGCGGCGGCAGCAAGGAGGTGGCGGAGGAGGCAGAGGAGGAGGAGGAAGAAGAAGCAGTAGCAAGAGTAGCAGCAGCAGCACAAGGAAGAGAGGAGCCACCATTTCACCACTGCCTCCTCCTCCCAGGGCCAGACCGGCCCCCTCCCTCCCCACCACCACTGCCCTGGCTGGTAAATAAAGAGCCCAGAGGGGAAGGTGGTGGGCAGGCCTCGTTGCTTCTCTGCCCCGCACCGTGCTCCTCTCGCCGGCCGGAGCCTTTGGTGGGTGGGGGAGGAACCCAGCTCTCTTGCTGAGCTCCTTCCTGCATTCCGCTGCCTGCCCCCACCACCGCGCACGAGAGAGAAAGAGAGAGAGAGAGAGAGAGAGAGACAGAGAGAGAGAGAGAGACAAACAGAGAAAGACAGAGAAAGACACACACAGAGAGAGAGAGACAGACAGAGAAAGAGAGAGAGAGAGAGAGAGAGAGAGAGAGAGAGAGAGAGAGAGAGAGAGAGAGAGAGAGAGAGAGAGAGAGAGAGAGAGAGAGAGAGAGAGAGAGAGAGAGAGAGAGAGAGAGAGAGAGAGAGAGAGAGAGAGAGAGAGAGAGAGAGAGAGAGAGAGAGAGAGAGAGAGAGAGAGAGAGAGAGAGAGAGAGAGAGAGAGAGAGAGAGAGAGAGAGAGAGAGAGAGAGAGAGAGAGAGAGAAAGAAAGAGAGAGAGAGAGAGAGAGAGAGAGACAGAGACAGAGAGAGAAAGAGAGACACACACACAGAGAGAAAGAGATACTGTTCTACCATGTGGGTAGAAGGGGTTAGCCACAGACTATGGCACAGCAACCCGTATGGCAGAGCAACGCGTGCACGGGTCAGCTAGTTGTAATATATAATAGATTGATTTCCTGATAGGTAGGAGAAATTTATAATAATGCTGCCTTCATCACATATATGTTTCAGGTTTGTTTTAAGGTATTAAAATCAAATATACAGGGAAATATTCTAATGTGGAATGCTCCTGTGTAGGCTTCCAGAAAGCCAGGCGTGCCTTCTTTCAGGGTACTCTATTCGTCCCATCTTACCATTTCATTTTAGCTAAGATTTTGTAGCCTCTGAAAATGCTTTGTCCTCATTATGCTGTTATTCCACCTAGTCTCAGAGTTTTCTCCCCATAGTAGTAATAGAAGCAGTGATATCACTCCTACTTGCCATCTTTCTTTTTCTTTCTATGTATCAGTAGCACCATCCTGATGGCAAAATTGGAAAACTGTGTTTACTATGAGCATATACTGTATGTTAATCTTGCAAATTAATTGCGTACTTTTATTTACTATCTATTTACTTAATTTTTACCACACTTTTCTCCCAATTATAGGAACTCATGGTGGCCAAAATTCACAGACATAGTTTCAGAACCAAAGAGAGGCAACCAAATATTTCCTTAGGAGGAGGTTTAGGAAGTTTCCACCATCTAACCCACACTGTTCTTTATATAGAGACATATTATTTTGCAATTATTATACCATGTTATACTTTCCCCTGTGGCATTGCAAGGACCTGTCAGTGTCTACACCTCTGTCTTAACTTTTCCCCCTGAAACTTCAACGGATGGGATGCTGCTGATCTAGCAAGCTTAAGTGAAAAGAAGACAATACTATCAATTATATTGCCCAGTGACAGATTCTTACTGGTAGGAGGAAGCAGTTATTTCTTAGTAGGCTCACACTGGTAGTTTATTGGATTTTTCCATGTTGCTTCATCCAACCTCCAAACAAATGTTTCGTAAAGCAGCAGAGAGTTGGACCTGTCCTACTAAATGATGTCTTACCCTGATTGTGGGAGAATTGGATGTGTGTATTTTGACACTTCCTCCCACTTGTTGGCCATTCATATCTTTGTTTAGAAGAGAGAGTGCCCTGACCAGAAAATGGCCCTCACAGCCTCTAGACCTCTCATGTGGATCCCTTCACTTTCTAGACAGGAGCAAACTGGGAAATGCCTTCTTTATCCTCATAGGATTCTTCTTTTAAAAGTATCATTACACATTGGCTTAGCATTACTACAGCAGAGTTGTTGGATTCTATCCCTATACATTGTCTTAGCATGAATACAGGAAAGTCATTGGATTATATCCTGGTAAGGATTCACTCATACATGTATGGTGATTGTTCTATAAAATTGATGATGGTGATGATAATGTTCCGTTTGTTCCACAAGAGACATTGGTGGTTTCCATGCAAATAGGATGGTCAATCCACTCCTATCCAAGGATACTGAATCATCTCCCCAATATTTTCAGCATCCTAGTCAGCTCCTAAGTCTGGACTCATATCTGAAGCAGATTTACTATGTAATTAACTAACATGGGAGCTATAGCTACTAGACGTTACTGGTCTTACCAGTGAAGATCAGTGGAAAAGTTTCCTTAGAACTGTCTGTAAATTACCATTGGTGATTTCTGAGGACTCTGAAATCATTATTAAATTTAGTATATGCTTCCAGGAAAAAAATAGTGTAGTTTCATAGATAGACACTTTCAGTGTTTAAAATTAGAACTTGCTAATGATGAGCATATTGTAGTAAACTTTTAATTACTTGATCCAGGGCTTCAGGTACTCATGGGAGTCTTCTGTAGTCATTGCTGATCATTTGAGTCCAAGTGTAGGGTCTTGGCTGTGAGTCTATAGTTGACTGTAGAGACCTATACTTGACCTTCATGTTCTTCTGTAGTGAGGAATCCATTTCCAGGTGGAAGGAGGTACCCGTCAGGTTTGGCTTGGCATGTCTTTCTGTTTACACATTTCTCCCTTTCACCCTCTATTTGTGCCTCTTTAAATTCTACAGCACTGTTGGTCACAGCTCACTTCCAGTTAGAACACTCAGGGGCCAGAGTTTCCCAGTTCTCGGTGTCTTTGCTACAGTTTTTAAGGTTGACTTTAAGTTCACCTTTAAATCTTTTTAAATCTCTGTCCATCAACATTCCATTTTCCATTCTTGGGTTGGGCGTATAGTAACTGCTTTGGGAGATGGTGACTGAGCGTTTGGACAATGTGGCCAGTCCAGCAAAGTTAATGGTGAAGGATCATTGCTTAAGTGCTGGTGATCTTTGCTACTTCCAGCAAACTGACATTTGTCCAGTCTTTTTCCCAAGAGATTTGTAAGATTTTTCAGAGGCAACACCAATGGAATCATTCCAGAAGTTGAATGTGACATATGTTAAAGGTCCATGTTTGTGCTGGCAGGACTGATAACCAACAGGTCAGAGGTTTGAATTTGGGGAGTGCGGATGAGCTCCCTCTGTCAGCTCCAGCTCCCCATGTGGGTACATGAGAGAAGCCTCACACAAGGATGATAAAACATAAAAACATTGGAGCATCCCCTGGGCAACGTCCTTGCAAACAGTCAATTCTCTCACACCAGAAATTATTTGCAGTTTCACAAGTCTCCCCTGACACAAAAAAATAATGAAAGTATGCATACCCTCTTCAAAAATGAAACTATAACGGTTTTCCAAGTTTCAGTAGCTCTTTAAAAATAGAAATGGAGATTAATTTCCAAAATTCTCTGTGGATTTACCTATCTCTCAGTGTGTCACTCCATAAAAGAGATTAATCTATTTGTTTCCTTTTTTTTCTTTGAAATGATAGAATAAATGTTTATTTTCCTAATAAACATTCAGTCAACTGTGTCTAGTAAGGAAATTGGTGCATATTCAATATTTGATTGCTGTTTGCTTATAAAAAGATTTTTTCTGTTATTACTTTTTCCATTTGCAAAGTAAATATGACAATACCTTCAGTTTCCCCTGTCTTGTATTTTCATAATTGTTATACGATTTATTCAGATTTATTTATTTGCATTAGTTGTTTTTTTAAAAAAAGAATGATAGTTTATTAATTCTGTGACAGCTTTGGAGTGATTTTTCTGTAGTGAGAAAGACATCTAGTTAGGTTTTTTTAACATTGTAGATATTGAATAGATATAATATCTTTGCTAAATACATACAATAAGGATAAAATACCCTGGAGTCAATAACAATGCAAATGCCTGTGATGTTATACATCCTACAATTTCAAGTGAGAAACATTTTGAAATAGTTTGTCTCTCCCTCCATATCCCTCCCACACTTATGCACTGCAGTAAACTGGTTTAACTCTTCCTAGAAAAAGCCTAACCTCAAGAATTTAATACCAACACCCGTGGAGTCAATAAAAACACTGAGACTCATTACTGGCATAAATTCCACTAATCCAATTAATTTATCCAGTTAGAAATCACAATTGGATATAGGTCAGAATTTTCAAAGAAAGAACAGAACGTTTTTGTTTCCTATGTTTAGATCTGAATTTCTCAACTGCAAGAGAATGTATAGATAGCTCTTCTCATTTTGAGGTACTATTGTCTCCCTACCTGCTTTTTCTATTATGAGCAATTTGATATTTGTTTTTTAAAGTATAAAGCTATTATGCTGTATAACATGTTGGTCTCAAAGCATCAAAGAAAAGAAAATAGATACAGAGGCATAGTCATAGAATTATAACACATCAAAAGCACAGTCTACAAGCACTACAGGGATTGTAGGCCATCATAATGAGCTGTGGAGGTTTGTGTGATTTCAGCTGCCAGGAGAGAGCGAGAATGATCACTAAAGACACTTGTTCTGTTGCCTGTAAATATCTTATTCAGTAAATAGGCCAGTGGTTTGGTATGCAAAGCTGTTCTTAGAACTCAGTAGGAGATTAACCAACAGAGAGCATATTAGCCGTGCATTATGTAAGGATGACTTTTTTTCCTCAGGTGTTGTGAAGATTAATTTGTTAATGTTGGTAAATATAAGGCTTTAATGATATAAAAAACATTTTCTGGACAGTGAGACAGGATTTTAGACAGTTAGGCAAAGAAGACAGAGAAATGGCCAGAACTGGGGGGAGCAGATGAAGAGGAAACATTGCATTTTGAACATCAGCGTCAGCTCCCCCTGGTGGCCAGAAGTTTGCCTCTGTTCATCTATGTTCGTCTACATATGTCTAAATATGTCTATATATGTTGAAACAGCAGGGATTGTCTGCTAAGTATGTGTACTGTAATCCACTCTGAGTCCCCTTCGGAGTGAGAAGAGTGGAATATAAATAAAGTAAATAAAGTAAATAAAATTGCGTTTTGAACATGTTTTCTGTCCGAAACAGGTCCTTGTGATTTCAATGTAACACTCTGGGTGTCATGATGCAAGGACTCGGCCGGCCCCTTAATCACACACACAGAGACGGTAATCAGCTAACTATTTATTGAATAATAAAGAACAGATGAAGAGGTAATTGTCCATCAAAATATTGAAAAGTTCAATCCAAAAGTATGGAGTCCGTAGTAAAATCTGTAATGAACGCTGGATTTTCTTGAATAGACCTCTGTAAGGACGACGCACAAACAGCAGCTTGATCCTACAAGTTTATTCCAGGTATCATTGCCTGTGAAGCCAGATCTGCTTCACAGGAACCAAAAGCAGCTTATATACAAGACACGCCCCAACAACTGTCCATCATCCCAAAGACCCAACCCCTAGCATGCAATGCTTAGCAAAGGTTGCATCAGATCTAAATGATTCAGCAATCCCAGCAGTCCATTGGGGCATGACCCCAGGGGTCACAGAGCTAGTGTCATGAGTCCAATTGTCCAATGGATATTCAGTCATATCTCCCTGAGTTAGCATAACACAAGGCAGTGCTTCCCATGTTGGTGTGGTGTGGCTCACAGCTCAAGGCTCTCTCTCTGCACTGCTCAAGCCTTCAAGGTCGCACCTGGCCGGGATTACCAGTATTGGAAGGGTCTAAGATTAGAGCACACTATGCTCTAATTGACAGAACCTTACAAAATACCCTCTCCCCTCCCCCCGGAGAGAAAGAGGATTTGAACATACCACTTAACTTAGCATCTAAATCCTATTCTAACACCAAACACAAAAATCAAGACCTTGCTCCACAATCTACCCACTAGAACAAAGCCTTACTGTCCATTTCTTAAATAAACCTGGAACTCCCCCACACTCAGACAACCAGGCACATCTCTACCAAACGCTCAGCTTGTTCAAGGCTAAATCCTAACTCGTCCTGCTCAAATCTAAAACAACTCCATCGCTTCACGGCCATGGCAATAAGGGACCAACCTACAGAATCACACTTCCCATGCCACTATTTATCACTACAAATCCCAACAGTCTACTACACAGGAACAAATCAACTGTGCATCTGTCACCACACGATCAGGATTCCAAGCCCCATAACTCCCAAAACCATCCACTGCCCAAAGCAGGAGGTCCCAGGGACAAAACTACACAACCACATTTGCAACACACAATCAGGACTCTCAGCCCCACAAATCCCAACAAACACTAACTGCCACCAAAACGCAGGCATAAGCCTCTGCATCCAAACATTCCTCACACCTTAACTCCTGAATCCACTCCCTCCTGGCATGCTCAACAGGAGACAGCATCATTCCCCTCTAAACCACTCTTAAAACTAAACCTCTAACCAAGTCACTCCACGGGAACCTAAAGTGACCACACAACTTCACTGGCAACCAACCAACCTAAACCATTCTTTCACAAAACCCAAAACCTCTAACAAACTACATCCTACATGCAACACAGGAACAACTCAACTGTGTCCAACAAGTAACCAACAGAAACTCACTATCCTTACTGCTCTGGCAGAAGGCACTTGAGAAAACTGCAACTCTCTCCACTGCATAAGCAGGAGGTCTGCAATCCATAATCAGCAGGCACTACAAAGGCTACTAACTCCCCGTAACCTAACTCCTCTTGGCATCCAGCCATAAAGTCCAAGGAAACCATAAATCACTCACATCTTCAAAAACCTCTGACACAGGGACAAAACACTACTACAAACAACCTTTAACTATTCAACCAGCTACACAGGATTATTCAACTGCGTCAAATACTCTTATAACAGAAATCTACTACCCTTGCCACCTAAGCAAAGGCCACATACCAATCTCCCATGCGACCAAACACACAATCCCAGCACTATATTACTCTGCACAAACTATAACTCTTCCTCACATGGGGGAAAACACCTAGGAAAACTACAACTCCCCACTCTGGCCTTCCTAACCAAAGCCTAGAAATTAACCATTCAACTAAGTAATACATACACACACAACTAAATCAACACACCCAACCCAGGAACAAATCATCTGGGTGGTCTAGCCAACCCCTCCTCTCAAGGAAGGCAACACAAACTTAAACCCTAATACTAAAATCTATCCCTCCAAAGGAAAACTCCAACTCTTAAACGCAGGCATTTCCATCTGCGCATAATCAACACATTCACACCATAACTACCATAACTCAGAATTACCCTCCTCCTGGCCAATTCAACAGGAGGCAATACCACTACCAAATCCACTCCAAAACTATCCTCCACCAAACAACCTTCCTGCCGCAATTAACCTCATTGCAGATCCCCACAAGGCTGTACCTATTTCTCTAACTATTGGAACCAAAATCCCCAATGCCACAGCAGAATACACATTCTAAATCTCACCCCATCTAACATCTCTAACAATGAATGCATGTCTAAACATTCCCCAATCTTATACCTATTACAAAACACATGTAATCATAGCACCTACATAACAGTTAACTAATGCAATATTACCCCCATCAACATGAATTATTCTCTAAACATAACATTACAATCTCTACCTTTCCTGGGTCAATATGCCATAAAATCATTAAATCACAATGCTAGGCCAATACATTTAAGTAATACCTCTTCCACATTTTGAGACCATCTCAGCCTCTAACTCATTAAGGGCATTTTCTTTACATAACAAACTTTTTAACAATAAGCATAACACAATCCAGTGACCCTTTTTTCCCAAAGTCAAAAGTAATATGCTGGTTACTGTACCACTGGCCCATAGTTCATCCTCAAGATTCAACAGTTCTCGAAGTTCAAGCCACTCCGATGATGTCACCCAGAGTTCAGTCATCAGAATCTTCTTTGGAGAAACATGTTCCAACATCCCCTGATTCCAACCACCCCCCGAGTGACCAAATAACCATAGGGTTATATTCGGAACCAAATCAGTCAGCACCACCTCCCAAGACTCCGACTCAGCATTCTCTCTCGAACTCAGGACCTCACTGCACTGGAAATCTTGGTTCAAGATAGGATCAGCCATCATGGATCTCACCAACTGCTTGTTCCTTTCATCCTCCAGGAAAGCCTCGGGCAGCAAGGACACTTGAACGCCTTCTCCTCCTGACACAATCTCCAAACCCTTCTCTGAAGTCAAGGCATCTCTTCCTGCTGCTTCCATCCGCACGGCCGACTCCTTCTTTTCAGGGAGTTCACAAACTTGATGGGAATTCCCACTCACCTCTTCCTGGCACAGCCACCATAAAGTGGCAGACCAAGCAAGCGCAATTGAGACGCTTTGGAGGAGGGGGTCTTCTGGGCTCTTCCCAGGCTTCTCCGGCTGAGAAGCCTTCTCTAAAATTTCAATCTCCTTGAAAGCCTCACCCTCTAGGACGGGAAGTATCCTCCCCGGCAAGGCATCTTTCTCCAGCTCCGACCCGTCTTCACCATCAGCGATAGGGACTTCCAAACTCCCAGTCAGTTGACTTTCCAACACCACTGGCAGCTTCCCCTCAACTTCTGCAAGACAGTCATTGCCAGGGAGCTTCTTCTCTGCAGCAACTTCCACTCTTTCAAGGGACAGCAAGATCACTCCCCACGCCAACAAACTTCCCAAGGCCTTTGTAGTTAAAACAGTTTCGCTTTCTCCTTTACTGCAGGCCGGGACATCAAAGAGAAAACATTCCTCTGTCGCTTCTTCCTCCAGAGGCTTGGCTTCCAAGACAACCAAAGCAGACTGGGCCTCTCCCTCCAGGGCAAAGGTGTCTTCTTCGCTCACAGTAAAATAAACCTCTGTCTCCTGGGCCGACAGCAAACTAGGTGACGAATTCTCCAGCCGCACTGTGCACTCGCCAACCTCCTCAAGAGCATATTCATACTGGCCTTCTTCTCCTCCCTCTGTGTCTTCCCTCGGAAGCACAGCCTTCAGGCGGCGAGCCTGATCGATGCACCTTTGCAATCTAGGATCCGGTTGCCACCCGTTCCATATCTCCTTGCTCCAAGGCACATACTCACGAGAAGCCTGAGGCATGCTCTTACTCGCCTTGGTGGATCTATTCCTCCTGCGCTTCTGAGCCTTGCGACTCCTGGCTCCTGAGTGCTTCTGTGCACCCCCATCTCCTTCAGCAACAGTGGCCTCCCAATGGATGGACTCTGTGCAGCACTTCTAGCCCAGGTGCATACCTCCTCAAAACGCTCATAGATCCGTTCTGCCAAAGCTTCACTTTCTCGGACCGCCTCATCTCAAGTCCCTATGGGAAACTGAGCTCTCTCCTGCCCAGTCTCTTCTGCCAGGTCCCCCAGACCATCCCTGGCACGCACCAGACGAGCACTCCTATGCTCCACCGCCTGGCAAGCGCTCCTGCGCTTCTCCGGTTCTTTGGGCGCATCTTCCTCCTTCTTCTCACAAGAAGGGGCGCCTCAACGATTCCTCCATCACCCAATGAGGGAACAAGCCTTGCAGGATCCTTCTAGCCTGCTGCTGCTCTACCTCACTTGGGGCCCACGAATCGTCCTCATCCGAGTCACTGTCCCAGAACTCCTCAGGACTCACCCATTCCACCTCCATCATGGGTCTGGACTTTGCGGATGGCATCTCACTGAATAAGCCCTCGATGGATTTTTCCATGATAGGCTTTTGGAGATCTGGCTTTTCTGTAATGAACGCTGGATTTTCTTGAATAGACCTCTGTAAGGACGACGCACAAACAGCAGCTTGATCCTACAAGTTTATTCCAGGTATCATTGCCTGTGAAGCCAGATCTGCTTCACAGGAACCAAAAGCAGCTTATATACAAGACACGCCCCAACAACTGTCCATCATCCCAAAGACCCAACCCCTAGCATGCAATGCTTAGCAAAGGTTGCATCAGATCTAAATGATTCAGCAATCCCAGCAGTCCATTGGGGCATGACCCCAGGGGTCACAGAGCTAGTGTCATGAGTCCAATTGTCCAATGGATATTCAGTCATATCTCCCTGAGTTAGCATAACACAAGGCAGTGCTTCCCATGTTGGTGTGGTGTGGCTCACAGCTCAAGGCTCTCTCTCTGCACTGCTCAAGCCTTCAAGGTCGCACCTGGCCGGGATTACCAGTATTGGAAGGGTCTAAGATTAGAGCACACTATGCTCTAATTGACAGAACCTTACAAAAATCCAAAGGCAAAGGTCTTGGCAGAATGCTTGGCAAAGGCTCCGCAAAACAAGGCGGATCAAGGAACAAAGCAAAGTTCAGTCAGGGCCCAAGAAACGTCTTGGCAAGGCACGAGCCGGCAACTTGGCTCCGTGGTCCTTTGCTCGCTTCACTTCGCTTAGATTAGAAGTGGCCGAGCTACTGAGGATCCTTTCCCACGGATCCTATACTTAAACCACTTGGCGAGGCCCTCGACGCTCTAGGCTTCTGCGGTAATCTGTGCTACGGGATCTAGCGCTTCTCTGGCGCTCTAGGCTGCGGTGCCACTCCCTCCTGCTGGACTCAATGCTTCGTCTCCTATCAAAGCTCCGTCCTTGCCTCCCAGCACCTGGCTCACTATCTTCATGAGAGTCGAACTCCCTTTCAGCTTCCATGGCCTCATCGCCCATGTTTTCCCAAATTCTTTCTTGTGACCCGTACCCCCCTGGTTTCTCATAACAATCATCACTGTCAACACTTTCTGGATCAGCCTGACCTTCTCAGTTATCGTAGCCGTCAGGCCATCCCTCATCCCAAGCCAGGCTCTCTGTGGGAGAGGAAGGCCCAGCTAACTCATTAACCCCTTCCTCCATGTCCTCATCAGCTACGGCTGGCTCTAATGCAAATGGGACCCCCGGTGCTGCCCCCTACCCCCCAGGCACGAAAGAGAACTGGGTTGCTACACTGGGCTATGATTTTGAATTTGCATGATTTTAATTGCTGTTTTAACAATTTATGTTTTACTACTGTTTTAATTGTAATTGCTATTTTTGGAACTTGTTTGTTGGGCATCAAGTTGTTCCCAGTGAAGCCACCCTGAGTCCCCTTTGGGGTGAAAAAGGCAGGGTACAAATATGGGAAATAAACACTCAATGAAGTCCCAAACCCCAGAGACACATAGGTCCTTAGGAGCTGTTACACAAAATAGACTTCCATTTACACTTCAGAACCGAGACTTTGACCTCCTATGGTTCTGATGTTCAAATAGACTTGCTCTGTAAACATGGAAACTGGCAAAGCAATCCTTGTGAAGTTTTGCCAGACGTCTAAAGGACATCAAATGTTTTATTCTGCATTACTTCTCCAAAGGCTCATGTATCTTCCTATCACAAACATTTTTAAAGAAGTCAAATAACAACAGAGTTAGATCTCCGTGACAAGACCATTATCAGTATTATGTCTTGCTTGGCTAAAGCCTAATAGTTTCAGCAAGCCACTTGTCTCAATGTAAATGTATTGCCAGAGTTTGAAAAAAAGGCTTTAATCAGCTCATATGGCAATGTCGGCTGTGGGAATCTGAGATCCAATAAAATAACTTTACCAAACTTGGTGTCTTGTGCTGTCTATTAATTTCTATGATCCCAGTGGCTGATATTAGGCTTCTCTTCATTCTTTGGATTCTTGAAGATACTGCCAAAATGGATATCAGGAACTGAGCTACAGCTCTAGGAAACTGCATAGGTAAGACTGGGTTTTTCTTTTGATGATCCTTTGTTCTGGATGTGTTTAAAAAGACTATTTCCCACCATAACTGAGAAGACGAGCATATGTCTGTCTGAAGGCCAAACCTCCATGCAGCCAATTTATTGTTTGAAGCACATCTTAATTGGCTTGTCAAAGAACCCTGGTGAGGCAATGCTTTAGCCTTGGAGGGACTCTGCCTGTCAGCACAGTTCTGGTGTAAAGCCAGCAAAGTTGCACCCCCTTAACCCCGTTCTCTTTTTAAGTGTCAAGCTTTTCCCTTGAGCAGTTGTCTTTTTTTGGCTGGAAAGAAGCAACTTTCCCCTCACATTCACTGGTTGGAATTGGCACTTAGGTCTCTTGTCTTGACCTTACAGTGCTGGAATTCAATTTGTACCTTTATATACAAACCACAGCTTCACTATTTGTCTTTGAATCTATATGCTTAGCCACAGAAATTATAATAAAATTTCAGCCTGAAATTGTGGTGCATTAACAATACATGAAAGATTTTTTAATCTATAATTTCCTTGTTCTTTCAAAAAAAAATTACATTTGCTGAAGGGGCCTGAGTGCATTTCTACTATACCATCTTATTGAATTAAAATCATAGCAATTAATTGTGATACTATTTGGAATAATGCAAAAATAATGAAGCATAGCTATTTTATTATTGTATTAAATTTAGACAATCTACCATGGAAAGTTAAATGTTGAATCCAGGCAGTGCTGTGACCGAAAGTAAAAATCTTCCTTTCCTTTTGGAAGAAAGAAGAATAAACTGTGATTTCCTCCATGTCTTAAGCCATGAATAGTAACAGATTATTTCTTCCTAGCTATAAAGAGCCAGTTAATTTGGTATCTGTGCTTGCAATCAGGAAGCATTCGAGTGTAGAACAAACATGTTAAGAGCACACTTGAAAATGAATGAAAAGATTTAGCAACATACAAAGTTCTCTGTTTTGGAAGTTTATGGTGATTATATGAACATTTTTTAGAAAAATAGGAGTGCCATGAGGTGACCTAATTATTAATATTTCATCATTTTGCTTTTAACCTTGAAGTCAGTCATAAAGACAACTTTCCTCCAAGTGAATTCCTTGTTCATGTGTTTCTGCTTGAACGATAATAAACTCATATATTTTGTTTTACTTGTACTACATTGCCTGTCTTATGTGTTTCATATAAAATGACTGAACATTTTACTTCTTTAGCGAAAAAGATAAAGCACTACTAATAGAAGAATCTCAGTTTTATCTAAACATCAGTATATTTTTGATTAACAAGAATCATTGTTCTGAAATTAAAAGCATTTTCTCATTTGCTTGTATTAACCCTTGGACTGGATGTTACAGACATGTACAAATTGAATGGCCACACATGCACTGCTGCCGACTATTCCATCCAGAAATTTGGTAATACAATGAAACCCTCCACAACTATAAATTTAATAAGGATAATACTAGAGTCCATCTTGAGTTGGGTTTCCATGAAGTCAGGCTTAGTCAGTGGGCAAGTGTTTAGTCACTGGAAAGAAATCAAATTTATCATGTGGCATTCTCTTGCTCTCTCACTCTTGTGGGAAGGGGAAAGGGGATAGGTTGGGATGGTAGCGAGAGACCTGAGTGGCTACATAGAGGGAGATGTGGCCACTCAAATAGGCTAGACTCGAACCATAAAGGGCTTTATAGGTAATTACCACCACTTTTAATTGAGCCCGGAGATTCACAGGCAGCCCGTGGAGTTGCTTTAACAGAGGAGTAGTGTGCTCCCTGCAGTCAACTCTCATCAGAAACCTGGCTACTGCTCTCTGCACTAATTGTAGTTTCTGAATTGTCTTCACAGGCAGCCCCATGTAGAGTGCATTGTAATAATCCATCTGAGATATAACTAAGGCGAGATTAGACTTTTTGAGGTATGGGTGCAGCTGGAGCACAAGTTTTAATTAACCCTGTTTCTTAAAACTTGAAGACCAACTACTTGTAGCATATCTCTGGTTTCTTTCATTACACAGTTGGATCTGGCTTATGCTTTTTCTCCATGACCTAAACCTAATCCATCAGGATGTTCAGTAGCAGGACATCATGTGAGTAGCAACTGGTAGTAGATAGTAGAGCAGTGAATCCATTTCAAGCCCCATGAGCACTGACCACTTAATGAGCACTTCAAGAACTTTAAACCAACATAATCAAACCATCTGCTTTGAGGATTCAGGAGGAATTATTCTTAAGACAGCACTACCTTCCATGGATTCCTTTACTTTCCCTCTCAGTCTTAATCACAAGGAAGGCATCATTCTTTGGCCAAACGGTATTTCTTTACATGGGCTTCTTTCCCTTCCCTCCAATCTCCTATCACATCCTGAATTTTTGAATGACCCATTCAAAAATTATGCTTATCAAAGTGAATAGAACATTATAGTAGGATTGGCTCAATAAAGAAAGCCATGTCCTAGACTTCCCAAGATCTTAACAAGTCTTCACATGATAAATTCTTGTAAGTCCCTTATCTATGCATTCTTGTTTTGATTTAATAGCACTCATCAACAACTATAATAATAACAACTCCTTCAAGCTATGCCTCTTTAAAAAGAAGAGTATTTAATAGAGGAATTGAATAAGAAATTCTATCAATTAATTCTAACCTTGATGACTTTTGAGAATTATTACCATCTTAAAACAAGACAGAACAAATTCTTCAGCAATTTTTCTGCTGCTGGTTGGCCTTGATCCCTTTTAACATCCAACACTTTGTAATTTGGCTTCATTATGAATGGCAGTTTTACCATTGTTCAGGCTTTCTTGCAGAAAGACTTGAACTATTTTAATGTTTTTTTTAACTTTTCAAGATAATTCATGAAAAGGACTTGGTTCATCTGTTGAATATCTGAACAATCATGGATAGGCTGTGGCATCACACAAACCCTTTCTTTTGCACAATATTCAGGCAGGATTAAAGAAAGACCTCTGTCTTTGAAGTTGCCTTAAAATTCTTGAAATAAAATATTTCCCTTTATAGTGTAAATCAAGACTCATTATTAAGGTGGTATATTTGTCATGGCCATCTTTCCTGTGACACAAACAATGTCTTTTTCTTTGAAACCTATAGAAAGCTGAAAAAATCTACAGAATTTCTTTACATTCTGAAGTTGCAGGTATTTTGTCTAGCAGTGGTCCTGGATTCGACTCTGCACCTGCACTTGGAAGTGGTCTGTAATGCTTTTACACAAATAATGCTAGTGTACTGTGTCCATTCCTAGAGGTTTCAAATCTGGCCACAATAGTACATGCCTCAGCTGCATGCCTTTTAAATTACTGTTATGTGCTGTACTGAGACTGACTTTGAAAAATGTTCAGAAACTTCATTTGGTTTAAATAGTGGCAACTAGGTTATAGTGAGCACTCACCTCCCCT
This sequence comes from Anolis apletophallus, assembly GCA_030556195.1. Classification (NCBI taxonomy): domain Eukaryota; kingdom Metazoa; phylum Chordata; class Lepidosauria; order Squamata; family Anolidae; genus Anolis; species Anolis apletophallus. The sequence continues at coordinate 82,152,851 of JARBWK010000006.1, read as the reverse complement.
GTTGCATCAACTTCAGTGGCTGCCAGCTCATCTTCAGGCACAATTCAAAGGGTTGATTTTGACTTATAAAGTCTTATACATTTCCACTCATTCCTCCACACTCCAAAACCATGGGTTTGTTTTGGGCTGGGATCACTGTGGTGCTTAAAAGATTGGTTTAGTAGGGGAGACTTTACTATAGCAATGCAGCTTCCTGCCACACATATATGTCTTGAGGCAGGATTCCAGCCACAATATTTGCTTTGAATGATTTGTGAATTTTCAGCGGTGTAAATTTCTCCGGAGTGCTCACCTACTTATCGTTCTTGTCAACTACCTATGCAACCACCAGCATGCCTATTTCATATTTTTCATTTTTTCATTTTAAAGGCATTCATAATATCAATTTGAAGTGTTCATATTTTTAAATAAAGATGGTGAGAAGAAGGAGAGCAACCAGGCTTCACATTTCACTTCTGCTATAGATTTATGATTGGATTTTGAGCAATTTCTCATTACTCCCCATGACAGGGGAGTGAACTCAGGACTAGGAATATGTGAGAAATTTATTCCATCAAGTGTTCCACCTCCCATATCTCCCAGATTTACCTGATCTATAGCTCTTGGACCAAAACAGATATAGATACAATTTGCATTTGGAAAGCCATACATTTTGGAGTTTGTAACATGTTCTGCAGAAGAAAGGAAAATGTGTTTGACAACATGAAGACATTGGCAAAATATTGGAACAAAATACTATTGTATAAATTTCAAAAATACAGAGAAACTTGTGTCAGACATAGGGGCTTTCTTCAATGAATGTATCAAACAGAATTCCAGTTACAAACATATGTAATTTTTGTCCATTAAAAAAACACAGGCACAGGAAATAAGGTGAACATAGAATGAAGTTTGCAAACATGGATTCAACAATTTTGCCCATTCCTACTCAGAGTAGGAGTTAAGGTGGAAGCACAGAAAAACTACACAGAAGCAAATCGGGATAATTAGTAGGGCTGTGCGCGCATATCCATTTGGACTGAAATTGATTTGGAAAATTAGGTGATTAGCTTGCTAAATCTCTAAAAACAGGACGAGTGGGGGGGGGAGGGGGGGTCAGAAGGCCAGCCAAAACAAAACATGAGCTGGATCTTTTGACTCCTGGAAATGTTGGGGTTAACTGCACTGTACAGTTTCTCTTCTTTCTTTCCCCAGTAGCAGTATCCTTCGTTACTTCTGGAAAACTTCCCTAGGCCCCTACCCTGGAGAGGGCCCTGCTAGGAATTTGGTTTCTCAGCAGCACTTGCTTGCCCAGAATCCTGTCTTGTGGTTTGTCTTATTTTTTAAAAATGTTATGGCAAAAACTTAAAATAATTTTAAAAAAATAAGTACATTGGTGATTTTTAATGAAACTTTTAATGAATTTTTATGAAACTTGTTGACTACAACTGCAGTAGGTTTCATGCTGATAGACCTAAAAATGACTGAGAAACAAGCCTCTAAAGCAGGGGTGCTCACACTTTTTCAGCATGGGAGCTACTGATTAAAAACCAAGTCCCAAAGATCACCTACCCAGAAATGTAAAACGTATAACTATTTTCTTATTTATTTATTTATATTTATTATTCATTTTTATGTACCGCTCCTTCCAGCAGGCTCGGGGCAGTTTACAAAAAATGAAGTTATAAAACATCACATTTTAATTTAATAACAATATAAAACAGAGCATAAAAATACATCCAACCACCCCATTTCTCCCACACTGCCATATTACCACACATATTATCAGCCAGAAAGTAATAAGAGAGGCTTTTGAACTGCAAGGCCATTTAATACTCAGCAAGGTAAACAAAGGGACATGCAAAAATACATCCAACCACCCCATTTCTCCCACATTTCCATATTCCCCAACATATATTTCTCAAGGAACAAAGCAAGCAGAGAGGCTTTGGAGCTAAAAGGCCATTTTTAAACATTAAAAATAAACAAAGAGACATGCCACAGAACAATCAAGCACCCACCCCCAAGTAAAAAGACCGACCTTTGAGATGCGGTAAGAAAATGACCCCAAAGTGTCCTTCTCCACCTCCGTCATTGCTCCTATTTCCACGCCGCCAGCATGCGTGCCGCCTCCAATAGCTCACGAGAAGTCAGAGAGGCAGAATGGGTGCTTCTGCGCATGCGCGCGGGGCCAGCCATGCATCGCGTCATCCAGGCCTGCCCCCTTTGGTCTCCTACGACTCTGAGTGGCTGGAGAAGGACGGAGGGAGGAGGAGGAATCCAAAAGAGGGGGCCCATTCTGCCTCTTGGACTCTGGAGCTTTTGGAGGCGGCACGCGAGCAGGGAGCGGGGAGGAGCAACGACGGAGGACTTCTTTGCAGAGTGCAGGGGCGCGTGAAGAGGACCAACTGCAAAAAACCTGGTCAGGGGCCTCAAGATCACCAGGATGAGGCCCAAAGATCACCCTGGTGATCCCGATCACCATTCTGAGCACCCCTGCTCTAAAGTTTCCCCATTGTAGCCCAATTAGTCAAATCTTTCCCAAATGACCCCCCCCCCATTTCAGCATTTCCCAGTAAACAGAATGAGGGGTTACCCAGAAACAGGACTGAAAAATGGCATGTTTTGTGCTGAATTTGCACACTCCTAATACTTAGGGAATCCTAAAGTTTGCAGAAGTAGAATAACTTCAGTACTTAATGAGTGGTCCATGCTCTGGTTACATCCCGTATAGATTACTGCAATGCTCTCTACATGGGGTTGCCTTTGAAGACTATTCAGAAGCTGCAACTAGTCCAACAGACAGCAGCCAGGTTGATAACAAGAGCGGCATTCAGAGAGCGTACAACTCCCCTGTTGTGCCAGCTCCACTGGCTGCCAGTTTGCTGCCGGGCACAATTCAAAGTGCTGGCTTTAGCCTTTAAAGCCCTAAACAGTTCGGGTCCAACTTACCTGTCTGAACACATCTCTCCCTATGAACCATCGAGATGTTTAAGATCATCTGGAGAGGCCCTGCTTTTGGTCCCGCCTTCTTTGCAGGCGGGACTGGCGGGGACGAGAGACAGGGCCTTTTCAGTGGTGGCTCCTCAGCTTTGGAACGCCCTCCCTAAAGACGTCTGATCGGCCCCCTCCCTCCTGACATTTCACAAGAAAGTCAAGACCTGGCTATTTGAGCAGGCATTTGCTGATGAAATATAAGGCTTAATGAGATATATGGAATGATGACGATGCGATGGAAACTGATTTTAACATAACGCTGAGACTGCAATTGTATGTTTTTAATTGTTAATTTGTTATTATATGGTTTGGGGGGGGTTGCCTTGTTGCTTGTGTTGTATTGAGGGCAGAGACTGCCTGTGTAAACTGTCCTGAGTCGCCTTCAGGCTGAGAGGGGCGGTATAGAAACGTGACAAATAAATAAATAAAATATATACTTTCAAAATGTCAAATTGAAAGGAATCATCAGAAACACTGTGTCACTTACTCAAGGTGTATTGTCTGACTTTGAAAATATTATTTTGATACAATAATTAACTTCTCAGCTTAGCCAATGGAAGATGTAACCCAAATTCTACATTGAGAGAGAGAGAGAGAGAGAGAGAGAGAGAGAGAGAGAGAGAGAGAGAGAGAGAAGAATTCTACAAAGTACAATATTACAGGGAAGGGCTTGGCTGACTGGCTGGCTTGCTGGCTAGAGCAATGAGCAGACACAGTTGTTTCATTCCAGATTGTGACTGAATCCTGAGAGGACAATGTGCTTAAAATGGAGCTTTTGAGAAATGATAGAAAGGTACCGACATGATTAGGAAAGCCTCAAGCTACATCTGAAATCCATCCTGTACACCCCAAGTCTCTAATGCTTTTTGCCTGCCCACCCCTGAAATAAAGAGACCACACAAGTATAGTTGGATTCAAATTATGGGCAACTTTTATTGTAAATTGTTACCTATTTAATTCGTCCTAACCTAAACTAGTAGGAATCAGGAACTTGGTGACAGAGCCGAGGAGGTATCCCAGTTGGCTATACCCCTCGGCTAACAGTGGCAAAAACCTCTTTACTCTAACCAGAACCAAACAACAGTTAAACCAGTGGACAGAAGTCTATATCCGAAGAATGTCACAATCAGACTCTGTCATAGTATGCCATTAAGCCTTGCCTCACCGAAACTACCTTTCGAGTGAGTGATTGAACAAATGACCCACCCCCCATCCTGAACTGTGGGAGGGGGCTTGTGTGAAGACAACTTTCCATACTCCTCTCTATTTTCCGCCACCGATGTGGACAGGTGTCCACCTAGTCCACATCCCCCACCAAGCTCTCTAATGCCAACTGAATCCCAAGCTGCAAATTGGATAAAAACAAATCCAAGCCCTCCTCAGACAGATGAATACCATCTGCCCGGTACAAATTTAAATTTGTGTGGGAAATATTACCATGACCAATGTATGATCCGTTGCCGTGCGACAAAAAGGCTCGCATGGCACGGTTCACACGTCTTCTTGATCGCTCAAGTCGACGAACGTCACCACCTCCAGCCCACTTGAGCCGAGGTATGATGGCCGACCAGACAACATGAACATGCGGCCAGCGCCGCCAGATTCGAAAAATGTCCTCTCTAGCCTGTTGGTAGAGCGGCCTACCTGCTAGGAGACCCAGGTCATTACCACCGAGATGGATGACCAAGACGTCAGGCGGTTGTGAGCCCCTGACGCCGAACAGAAATGGGATCAAACCTTCCCAGCACATACCTCTTTTTCCTCTCCACTCAACCACAGCGGTGGAGGAAAAACCCAAATGCCGGCCATAGGAAGTCCGCTGAGCATGCCGCCCTGCCCAGTGGATGTAGCTATGACCACATACCAGGACGTTTCGCCTATGTGCCTGCTGCATCAGATCTGAAACAATATAACGTATTTTAACTTAACTTTGAACGAACGTAACCCTTATAAGCATTTGACTTCCATCTGCCCAAAGCCTTAATTCTGTCAACACCATAACCCAGCTCAGATGCCGTTGATGCCGCCCCAATTCGAAACGAATGGGTGCCAAATTTGTGTTGTGCTAGCCCCAAAAGCTTTAACGCTTTATTCGTGACCGTCCAGAACTGGAATTTAGTTAAAGGCGTACCGTCAAAATGACAAAAAAGGTACCCTGGCTTGGATGCTCGAACAGCCAGGTATTGAGACATGGCCCTTATGGGGCACAAGTCAGCATCGCTGCATGTAACTAAACTAATCACACAGCCTTTCCCTTGCTGATCCGTTTTAGATGATCTAATTCCAATTTGTAAGGTGTTCTGTAACAAAGTCACGTCTGAAAAAAGGAGCGCGCTGTAAGACACGTCAGTTTTAGACTTCGCCACCAATTCGCTTATTCTAAGCGCCCCGAAAAAGGCCATAAGTGCCGCTGAATGAAAAAGTAATCTTTCGTACTCTGACGAGCACAAATTTGGCCAGGTGTGGTGCAAACCTTTTAGAATAACTGCCGTTAAAGGCTCCCTATCGTCTTTGGGCCGCCTATATTGGTTTGACCACCCTGCCATCAATTTATGTAGCCTAAAATCATTGGTCCCGTCGGGAAGGCCCTGCGCCTTCAACCAATAGGCCAAGGCTGCCAATTTAACTCGAATTGTATGAGGGGCTAGTCCTTGAATAGACACAGAATTGGGCCAAATGCTTGTAAGGTACTGGAAATAAAACAGGCAAACCATAATACTTTAAAAAATCAGAAAATTCTTGAACACACTTCGAATAAGCCTTCCTAGAGCTGGGAGCAAGTGTGTGTGCCATACCCAAGGTCACCTCCTCGCTCCAACCATCCAGAGATGGTCTGGCATGGGTTCCGGCCGGGCGTCTGCGTTGGGTGCTAACTGCCAGAACCGCTCCATCTGCATACATACAGAGCGTCGGCCAATGAGTTATCCAACCCCGCGATGTGAAAAGCGCGGAACAAAATTTTATGCTCTAAACAGTGAAGTGTGAAAAAACGCAAAGCGGCCATAACCCTTCGCGATTTGGAAGTGAGGGTGTTAATTACTTGGACTGTAGCCATATTGTCGCACCAAAAGTGCACCGTTGAATTAGAAAAACTATCCACCCATAGTGAAACAGCCACTATGATGGGAAAAAACTCCAAAAAGGTCAAATCGGATGTTATGCCCAACGCATGCCACTGTTGGGGCCAAACCTGGGCACACCAGTGCCCCCTAAAATATACGCCGAAACCGATCGAGCCAGATGCATCGGATGCTACTTTTAAAGCGTCACGCAGCATTAGCTCTTGCCGCCAAAAAGAAACCCCGTTGAATTTGGACAGAAATCTAAGCCAAATTTCCAAATCTAATTTTATAGAGCGAGTTACTCGAATATGATGATGAGGCAAGGTTATCCCGGAAATGGCATCGCACAATCTGCGTAAAAAGGCCCTTCCCGGAGCCACAACCTTGCATGCAAAATTTAAGTGTCCAATTAGCGTCTGGAATTCCCTCAGGGTCGCTTTTTTACGCACCAGAAATTGCTGAACCCTCTGACTCAGGTTTGCCACCTTGTCGGGTGGCAACCGGGAAAATTGCTGTACAGTATCTAACTCAACCCCTAAAAAGGATAAGACCTGCAATGGGCCTTCTGTTTTTTCTTCAGCTAACGGGATCCCCATCTTTGCGGTAAGTTGTTGAAAGGACCGCAACAGCGAAAGGCAGTTACCAGACCCGCACTTCCCGATGAACAAAAAATCATCAAGGTAGTGCACAACTCCCGTTTGGCCAGATTCCTTCTTAATAGCCCACTCAAGAAATGTGCTAAATGTCTCAAAGGCTGTGCACGATATGGAGCAGCCCATGGGCAAAGCACGGTCCATGTAGTATGAGTCCTGGAAATTAAAACCCAAAAGCTCAAAATCTAAGGGGTGTACTGGGAGCAGCCTAAAGGCTGACTTGATGTCAGACTTCGCCAGTTCCGCGCCCGAGCCAAATCGTTTTACGATGGACACAGCTCTGTCGAAAGACGTGTACTGGACAGAGCAGAGTTCCTCGGGGATCGCGTCATTCACTGATCTGCCTCTGGGATATGACAGATGATGAATGAGGCGAAACTCCCCTTCGGCCTTTTTGGGCACTATGCCTAACGGGGAAACCCTAAACTGAGGCGTGGGCGGTGACGCGAAAGGACCTAACACCCGTCCCTCACGGAGCTCCTTATCAATCTTTTGTTGTACTATTGTCTCCATACCCAGTATTGACTTAAGGTTTGGCGCCATCCGCGGCATGCGTGGTCCCTGAGCTGGAATCCGAAAACCAAAACTAAAACCTTCAAATAAATATGTAGCAGCTTCCCTATCGGGATACGAACGCAACCAGGAAGTCAGCTGCTCCAAATTAACTGGACTGGGGCCCTTTTGGAAAGGAAGGTGATCCTGTGTTCTTACTGGGGGGCTGGCCTCCCCGGTTGTTACCCCAATTGGGCTTTTGCTTATTGCAATGTTTGGCTGAGTGCAGACCCAAACATATGGTGCAGGCGTGCAGGTATCTACAGTTAGGTTTATTACATGCCCCTTGGGACGCAAATTCCCAACACATTGGCCTACGCTGGGGCTGGGATTGCGGGGCTGCCTGCCGAAAGGGCTGGCCCTTTTTGAAATTCTGCACTGTGTGGCCACTGTCGGCTTTCTGGCTAAACGCGGTCTTGGTTGACTGCATTACTTCCGACCAAAGTTGATTGTCGATCAAGTCCCAACGCTTATTGGGCCGACTTGCCGCCTTGGAACGGAAGCGCTTGTCATACTCTAACCATATGTTCCCCGGGAACTCAATGTGGCGTTGTAAATGATGTTCTGGTAAATCACTAATGACATGGCCCTGTAAGGCGAGACATCAACTATCAATGCCATGTAAATCATGTAACAGGCCAGCCAATTCTCCCATGTTTGTTCGACCTTCCGCTTTTTAAGCTTCTCTTTAGCCTCCTCATCCAAATCATCCTTCTCTTTTTTATCCAGGTCCCTGTAGTATAAGGAGAATATGTCTACATATTCATTCCTTCGGACCTTGTCAATAACCTTTTGAGTTAAATGCGAGGCTAGTTCGGCGACCGACAACACAGGGGTCGCCTCCTCGGGCCACTTGTCCGTTCCCCAAAAATGATTTGCTGGGCCTGTCCTAGCAGCTTCTAGCGTTGGTGCGGGAACAATCGGGGCTGATGGAATAACACTAGCCTCACACCCTGATGTGCCCGCTTCCAACTGAGTGCTCTGTCTTGGTGTCGAGTGCTGAATGTGTCCCTGATCCCAGGGCCATGTAAGTGTGGTGTTCATACCCGTAGACGTGGTGGCTGCCTCAGCCAGCGGCCCTCGGGTGGCTTCCTCCTGCGACGCCTCTGGCGCTGGACTGGAAACCGGAATCGGCTGCCCCGACGTGGACAGCGGGATAATGGGTTCCACAATGCTGGACGGCTCTTCCTGGCATTCTGGAACCGTAGCCTCCAGCGGCGGTTGCCCTTCTCCCTGTGCCCTTGCACCGACACTGGCTTCTAGGCGGGACATACGAGACATAAGATGCTTTAGTATCAGCTTCCTGCTGGCGTGCCGCGCAGGACGCTGGCCAACATCCCCCCCTCCCAGCCCCATCCGACTCTCGAACTCCCTCATTCGCGCCATCAGCGCATTTAAGTCGGCCGGGGTTGTCTCATCGTCGTCTGAGGACGTCACGTCCGGGGGCGGGGCGCTGGCAGCCGTCTTCCCTGCTGGGCCCTTCCCTTTCGGGCCTGGTACATTCTTCTTAGGTGCCATCCTACGAAAATAATATGCCGTGGTTAAATACTGGTCAAAAATGGGCCCTAACCCCGATGCTAATTCCAATAGTGCTTTGCAGTAATCCCTGGCTAGGTAGCTCTCCTATAACACTATCCCAGCTCACTTATAAGTGGAGGTATACAACCCCCAATGCCGTACCACGCAAACACTCTGTTATTCAAAGTAAGTTTCTTTCTTTCTCTCTTTTTAAAAATATTATTATTATTATTTATTCATTTAATACAAATTAATTAAAATTAATCCAAACAATTGAATTAATAACACCAGTCAGTAATAGCCTCCTAACTAAATCAAGAAAAATCCAGCCCAGAATTCAAAATTGGCAAAAGGTGTAAGGCTTAGGTCAACAGCCAGCCACACCGAAAGTCAGAGGCTCTCCTCAGCAAAAAAAACCCAGCAACTAAATAAAATTAGTTAATAATCGCCCAATAAGCGCACAAACACCCCATCCTAGTTTTGAGAGAAAGGAGAGGGGGGGTAATGACCCCCGAAAGCCAATCCATTGCTAAACCCCCACCGCCCTTCATCAAAAGCAATGGCAACCGGGGCATCCCAAAAACAAAATGGCTGCCGGCCATGAGGATGGCAATGGGGGCCGCCATTTTGTAGCAGCCTCGTGGCTGCTGCAATGCCATCCATGCCCAAAATGGCGGCCGCAGGATGTGCTAGTGGGGGGAGGGGGGATGGAACCATGCCTCCCCCCAAACACCCCCAGCCAGAGGCCCCATAATGCCACCCCATACCAAGTCCGGAGTACAGAACGGCAGAGCGAGCGAGAGAGGGGGGGAGAGCATCCCTACCCCCACCAAAGCCCCCTCACCAGCTGCCGCCAGCCCCCGCAGCCATGTGCCCGTAGACGCACTGGAGGAGAGGAAGGCGCAGGCCCAACGCCAGCAGCTCACCCCCCAGGGGCCGGGAATTTTCCCCGGCGCCCAAGGCCGTGCGCGGGGGCAACCAGGCACCCAGGCCCGCACCCCCCACCTTCGGGGAGGCCCCGCGCTCCCCCCACAGCCCCCCGCAGGGGATAGAACCGCCGCGCCGCGGACCAAGGGAGCGCAGGGCTCAGGGCCGCAGACCTCCCCGCGCCCGCGGCACGCCGAAGCAGGAGCAAGGCGAGGTGGGGGGGACCCAGGCCCGCCGCCACATGAAGCAGGGGGCCGCACTCCCCACCCGAGTCCCTAACAATAGTGGGGGGGAGGGTGGAAAGAAGGAGCACCCCCTGGCCCACGTGGCCACAGCCGAGCCAAGCCAAATGGGCCTAGCCCGGCTTGGCCCGCGCGATAAAACGGCCGCTCAAAGAAGCGGGCTCCGGAAAGGGGAGCCCACCCAGTCCAGGCCGTTGAGGGCAACACAGGGGGGGGCGGGTGGCAGGGAGGGGTACCAAGCCCCCCCCCGCCTGGGCCCCCAACACCGACCTCGTCGTCGTCGTCCTCTTCCTTCTTCAGGAGGTTCGAGGGAGACGTCCTTCTCCCTCTGAACCTGGCTCCGAATGAGCTCTTCAGGGGGCGGATCGGCTAAAGGCCGGCTCCGCCCCCTGATCTAGATGGTTCCAGGGAGGAACCATCGTCTCCTTTTTCCTGGGGGGAGGCAAACTTCTCTCCTTCCCCCTTTGGAGTCAGGAAAGTCCTATATCAGTTGTTCCCAAACTTTAGTCTTCTAGATAGTTTGGATTTCATATCAATTCTTAAATGTTGGCCAAGCTGTCTGGGACATCTGAGAGCTGAAGACCAAAACACCTGGAGGACCAAAGTTTGGGAGCCACAGCCTCATAGTATATGGTAAAATAATTAGCTTTAGCCGCAAACCGCTGTTTTGGGATAGATAATACATATCACTGATCCCACCCTGCTCACACACACACACCAAACTGACCATTAGTTTTGGTAAATGCTGGAGTCTTTCACTTGTTCCCACTCTGCATTCAATCATGTCCTAAAATATATGCTTATGATCTTGATTTGTTGCTGGCTGTATAATAGATCTTCATGTTTCTTCTCAGCTGTTCTTTTCTCCCACTTGAGGTGTGCTTAAGCTATAATGTTAGCATTGTTGCCCTTCATCCCCTTGCTATCCTCTCCAAGAACTCTACATCTATCCCTATTCTATTCTGCAAATATCCACATTTCTTCTATTCCTTCTACCTTTATTTTTAAACTGTTATAGCCATAGCACTATAGTGCTATCCTAATTTATTTTATACCACTGAAGGAAGAGAAAAATAAATGTTCAATTGAAAAGATAATACAAACAATAATCTGAAACACAAACAATAATCTAAAGTTACCAGTTGGGGAAAAAACTTTAGCACTGCTTGATTGCACTGGCTCTGCATTTCAGACATGTTACCTTATTATTTGCTTTCTGCCTACACGGAGATAATCACTGCAGAGACCTTGTCAGTGAGCATCCCACGGTGAATTTGAGTGTGTGGGGTTATCTCAAGAGAAATGGCAGCTGACTGCCTCTTATATAGACATCTCCTATGCTTCAGCTGGGTGCTAATTGGGATCACTGAAATGTGACATGTCGTTTTGCCTTCAGTAAAAGTGTCTCTTTCTCCATTAATTTCCTTCATACTTTCTGACACAGTCAGTATTATAGCCATAGCTGCAAAGGTGACAGTGACAATGGCAGGTTACAAGTTCCTTACTGAAAGCAACTTTTTTTCTGCTCAGAAGCGAAGATACAGCCAGTGAACAGATTGCCGTCTACTCCACTGCTGGAAAATGCCTCTCTGTGTAAATGCCACAATTTCTGGCAAGGGTTATGAGGAATGTGATATTACCATCACATCTGGTGCATCCCACTGCCTCACATTTTGCAAAGAATATAGAATATTAAAGACAGCTGTTTTCATTCTCAGCTGCTGGAGAGAAATCCACCCTGGTCTCCAGCTCATTTTCACATATATTTTTTCCCTGCCATATGTCTGAAAATCTGAATTCCAGAACTAATTTATTCAAGTAACAACAGAGTATAGAAGTGGTGTGAAGACAGCTCATAATGGAGAAAATCTTACCTTGAAAGCCACAGAGCAGCATAATTTCTTAACATGCCCTTCAACATAATGCACAGTTTACTCACGTAAAAACTAATTAGAAATGTTGGCAAGAGCGCCTGTGGATGCCCACCCTGGCCCCATGTGGCACTTAAAATTCCACCATATTTTAATGATGTATAAAGGAACAACAAAATGAAATCGATAAAACAAGTTTACAAGGACACTAGTGAAATACGTATTTAAGGGGGTTTAAGTGGTTTTCCATTCTTCAACAATTAACCGATGGCTGTTTGAATTTCCTTTTTTCTACTCAAAAGAAGTCATTTTCTTTCTTCATGTCTATGTGTGTCAAAATGGTGTATTTCAAAGAAAGAAAAAAAGAAAACTGGTTATATTTTACCAGAGGGTTGGTTTAAGTAAGAATGGATAGATCTGTCACTGTGTTGCCTCAAAGGTGCTCTTAGAGATATTCCTCCTGTTCTCACTTTTCAGTCTGATTTGTGCTGGTTCCAGATGGAATCTTTTTTTAAAAAAGGAAAATCTGTATAGACATATTATTGTGTGCTTTTTTCAAATGCTTTTTACAAACACATTGTTAGATGTGTTGATGAATGTGTGCCTCTTTTTTCATAGATCATGTTTGTGCTCCCTTTGTGTGTGTGTGTGCATGTGTATATATACATCAATTTTTGTGCATATTTCAAATAGATGGCTGTAGTTGTATGCCCCTTTTCAATAGTACAATTAACTCTAAAACAAGAAATATATTGATTTCTGAATGTGACTTATAGCCTATTTTGGTTGAGTTGAAAAAGTGGTTGTTGTTAAATCATCATCATTATCATCATCAATTTATTATTTCAGTAGTCGCCCTCCATCCGAAGTGCTCTGGGCGACTTACATAAAATAGAGTAAAACAGAAATGAAAAACACTGCTGGCTTCTAATGAGATCAGAAAACAGCCCCATATAGTCCAGCATCCTATTTCCTTTTGTATAAGATAGGAAAATGCATGGAGGTCAGAGAAAATGCATGGAGGTAGTATGGGGTAGGAGATGCCTGTCAGGGGTAAGGATATTTTTCACATGCTTCCTGTTATGAGTGTGTTCTGCATTATTTGAGGCCAAAAGTTTGCAAACTTGTGGTGGGTTTAGGGGCTTGGGGGCTTCAGAGGCCACAAAAGTAGGGCTAAAATGATATGTGGTCCATTGGCACACACTTATGCTCACCCCTTGCCAATTGTCCTGTGTGGGCAGTCCACAGGTAGGATGTGAAGGCAGCTTCCATCCCCTAGTATTTACTTCCTATAAACTAACATTGCATCTTTTCCCAAGTAACATAACACAACCTGTTTCATTTAGATTTGACTTGCCTTAATTATGTGCTTGCCAGCCACGATGTATACATTGATTCAAGTTCTTCATCCCTCCGTGTTTATTTATCATTATTCAGGATTAACAAATGAGGAAAACATCATTTCATAATTGATGTAAATCACTCATTGATGTAACTGGCATAAGGCCTTAGTTTCTCATGTAATCTTCTAAAGCCTTCCGTTGCTTTACATATTTCCCTGCTTAAACAATGTCCATTAAGTTGCTCACGATTATTTCACAGATAATCTCTGCTAGGCTGGAGTATTGGTTGTTTTCCCCTTAATTATATTTCAAGTGTTTCATATATTTTAATTAACATCTATGAAAATTATGGTGTGTTATAAAAGGATTTTTCCCCCCATCCTATCCCACAGTCTCCTGTTTTCTACCCTCATTGGTGACATTCAGCAAGCGGCTTTGAAATCTGTTGCTTTGAAACAGTCTGTGTGCAAATGATTTCAGAAGACTGCCATGGTAGGGTGTGAGGATTGAATCATTAAAGCAACACCCTTTCCCCTCCAGTGTTGCTCATATATGAAGACTCAAGTTTTAAGAACAAAGAATCTTCAATGTTAGAACAAAATCCCAAATTCCTCATTCTGATATGCTGTTCTCATTTGTTTACACTTTCTGAAAACTGCTCAAAATGATGCAAGACAAATGATTTATGTTACATGATAGTAATGCTCATAAGCATTTCTTTTCTGACTTTGTGCATCCATTGGGGAGCTGAAAGTCAATCTCCAGAATGATAGTTTTCATGATGAAGTGGAGCCAGTACAGGAAGAGGGGAAAAGCCACTACAGTGCATGAACTACATCCTACATTCTTGACTGTCTTGGTTTGTGTTAGATAAAATGAAGATTACTAGCTGGTATTCAGGTAATATTTATCTTGACCTCTCTTAGAAATATCACCTCAAATGTGTTTTTAAAGGAATTGGCAAAGCACAAAGCGCAACCCTGTAAAATTAAAAAAAAGAGTCCACAATACTACTTCCAAGATTGATAATGGATTTTTGCATAAGATACCAAGTTCTTAAATGATATAGTGGCTAAAATTATTCATGGCTGTTTTGTGGGATGATTGACACTCCAAATCACAGGTCTGGGACATCCATAATCCATACATTCATAAAGGATGGTGGTGGCTTTCAGTCTGTGCAGGATGAGCACAAAGAGCAACATAGTTACCAATTTACTTTTGTTATTGTTGTTATTGACTTCACGTCATTTCTGACCCATGGCAATCCTAAGGTGTGTGTGTGTTGTTTTTGTGGGTTTTTTTGGCAAGATTGTTCAGAAGATTTACCATTGCTTTCCTCTGATACTGAGAGAGTATCAGAGTGAAACACATGGCTACATCTGCACTGACTACTTAGGTCAATTTGAAACTGGTTTGGGAGAAACTGGGATCTGAGGCCAGGAAACTCATTTCATTAACCATGGAAGATGACCTTGTAACCAGTTCCAAACAACACTCAAAGATCATCTACCCATAGAACGCCTGAAAATGTTGAGAAACATTGGAACAGACTGAAGACCTCTATCATCACAGCTTGCGAAGAAACCACTGGATTTCAAACCAAGAAACGTCAAGAATGGTTTGATAAAAATGACAATGAGATCCAATGGTTCATTGACAAGAAGAGGAAAGCTTTTCAAACATGGCACAGAGGCACCAACTGAGCTGCTAAGAAAAAGATCAAAAGCTGAGGTCCAAAGAAGGACCAAAATAACTCAAGAACATCTGATGGACAAAGAAGGTTGTAAAAATTCAACACTTGGTAGATACCCATGATGTTCAGGGATTTTTTTAAATCCACAAAGGTAATATACAGACCAAGAAACCATGGCATATACCCAGGGACAGCTGAACCAATAGGCAAATTACACATTTGAGTAGGGTGCCGATCCCCAAGGGGTGCTCTTGAGGTGCCCCCATTGCCAACACCCTCTCCTGTCCCTCTCCCAGCATTGGCAAGTGCAAGGGGAAGAGGCCCTGGGAGCGCACATCCAGGGGCCGTGCTCCACTGGGCATGCCCACCCAGCCCTCTTCCTCATTGGCAAGAGCGTGGGGATAGAGGGCTGGTGCAGGGCATGCGAATCCTGCATAGTCCCTCTTTCCCCGTGTGCTTGCCAATGTCGGGAGATTGACAGGCTGCAGCGTTGATAAGCAAGCAGGGGAAAAGCCCTCGTGCAGGGAGTAGGCACCCATAGCTGGTGCAATGGAGTGCGGCTCTTCCCCTGTGAGAAGAGTGACAGCATTGGCAAGCCCCTATCTAGGCAGCTGTGTCTGTACCCCTCTCAGGGCGGCAAGGAGGTATCTTCAGGAACTGAAGCGAGTGAAGGTACTGCAAATCCCATCTATTGTACATACCTTTCCCAAACTCCAGTATTTTCTGTTGCTCATGGGTATCCTATACACACACACACACACACACACACACACACACACAGAGAGAGAGAGAGAGAGAGAGAGAGAGAGAGAGAGAGAGAGAGAGAGAGGTTCAATTTCATTATTGGTGGTGCTCAGACTGCTTTATAAATCTACACAACTGACAATTCCCAAATGTCAGGGTCTATTTTTCCCAAATCTCTCCAGTATTTTCTGTTTGCCATGAAAGTCCTGCAAGCCAAGTTTGGTTCAATTCCATTATTGGTAGAGCTCAGACTGCTTTATAAATCTACACAACTGACAATTCCCAAATGTCAGGGTCTATTTCCCCCAAACCTCTCCAGTATTTTCTGTTGGTATTTTCTGTTGTGCCAAGTTTGGTTCAGTTCAATTGTTGGTGGAGCTCTGAATGCTCTTTGATGCCTAGTGAACTATAAATCCACACAACTGCAATTCTCAAATGTCGGGGTCTATTTTCTCCAAACTCCACCAGTGTTCAAATTTGGGCATATTGAGTATTTGTGCAAAGTTTGATCCAGATCCATAGTTGTTTGGATTCACAGTGCCCTTTGGAAGTAGGTGAACTACATCTCCCATAAATCACTGTCAGTTCCTCCCAACCCCCTCCAGAATTTCTGTTCATCATGAGGGTTCTGTGTGCCAAGTTTGGTACAGGTCTGTAATTCATGAGGGCCTCATTGAAATGTGGAAGTCAGAACTAAATTGGTTGAAGGTACTTCAAATCCCTTCATCTGTTGTCCATACTCCCCCAAACATATTATTTTTATCATTAATCACTATGTTTTAATTCCTCTCCATTGGCGCCCCCTTGTTGTGGGGGAGAGGACTTGCATACCCTAATGAAGTTGTGAGCTATGCTGGCAGTGGCATAATAGCTTCAATACACAAACAGAGCAATCACTGGTAACAACTCACTATACACAAAGCTAAACCACAGGGCATAAAGGGGCAGATCTATGGGAATAAAGGTGTAGACACGTGTTTGAGGTAAAAATCACAGGTATAATCATATGAACAAATTCAAGTGCTAAATAGCATAACAATCTCACAAAAAGCACAATGCAATGCAATTCATTCACAGTGTTCCAGATTCACATAATAACAATAGTAGTGCCCCTACAATGGTATAGGGCCAAGTACAATATTCCAATAGAGTCTGTGTTCCCCTATAAATAGTCAAGAGTATAATAACTCATAGGCTAACGACTGAGTCAGAAAGGGAGCCTTGGTGGGTTGAAGAGCTGGCAAGCTGCTGGATGGGCAGGCGCCAACGGCTGGAGGTAAGCTGACGATGCCAAGATGGCCGTTTCACGTAAACTCCGCTTCCTCAGGGCGCTCAAAACTTCTGACCGCTCCTCCCCAGTGTTGTAGTAACACAATAAGGACTCAAAGTCGATACAGGAGATTTCGCGTTTCCACGTTCTAATACATGTCAATGCTGTGAGTCATCTCCCGGGCTGGAATCAGCCGTCCAAGCTTGCTAGGCCTTGGCAGACGAACCTTTGGTTCAAAGGGTGAGGCCAGTTCCGTGCATGCTGCGCTCCACCAGAAAAATCCATTGCACAGGCTCGAAGGACATATCCAACCTCCAAAAAGCGTCAATGCACTTGTAGAAAGTGTGGGATGAGTCCTTCCTAAGTATCTTCATTCGCGAAGTAATGCCAGAGAGATGTTTTAATTATGTTCAAATTGTAACAATGAAAATACATCCTGCATGCCAAATATTTGCATTACAATTCATAACAGTAGCAGTTATTGTTGGGCCTGTGGCTTCTGTGGCTTCAGAGGTTGTGGGTTGTGGTGGTGTGCAGGGATCTGTGTGATTTTCATTGCAGGGCCAAGGTGATTAAACTCTGGAAAAGCAGTTGAGGGAATTTAGTTTTTCTGAGAGTCCAGTGGGCAGGAATTGAGACACCTGGCTTGCTGATTCTAGCCACAGCTGTTACTTTCCCAGTAAAAAGGGAGGGAAATGAGATCTTGTTATTAGCCCTGTAAAGGTTGAAATTCAGTTCCTGGTCAACTTTCGATTCTACTGCAAGCAGTTCCATGAACTCCTGATTTCATGATTTTTTGGTCATTCATGACAGAACTTTGAGCTTGCCTTTTTGGGACTATCCTAGTTTTAAGTTCTGTTGCTTCTTAGTGAATTTATATTCAGAGACATTACAACTTAATTAGCTTGAGACTTTGGGAACATTTCCTGGGATTTTCTCAAATGCTTTTTGCCTTGGCTATTTTCATGTTTACTGTTATTTTTTTGGACATTTTTTACTTCAATAAATAGACTGTTATTTCCAGCCGTGGTTATGTGAATATTTAAAGGGCCCTGGTTTCCGGCCGGTGTGCGACAGTTATGAAGTAGCAACAAAAGTATGGTTGGGGGTCACCACAACATGAGGAACTCTATTTAGGGGTCATGGCATTAGAAAGGTTGAGAACCACTGGCTTAGTGGGTTTGAAAAAGAGGGAAGAGGAGCACCTGCTCAGCCTCATGGAGTCCACACTGCCATATAATTCAGTTCAAAGCAGATAATGTGGGATTGTATACAGCTGTGTGGAAGACGTATCTCTTGCTCTATATTCTTCTATCCAATTTGTTATCAATCCACTCCTTTGGACATCACACAAATCTACCATTTGCCAAAATATGCAGTTCTGTGCTTTTCTTTGCCATTTCTGGCCGAATAGCTTAACCAGTGGTTTGTTCCATCAAATACGAGGTCTGTCCAAGGGCCACTTGTGGTCTCTCAATATTCAGTTTGTTAGTCGACATGTCCGTGGGATCCTGCTTTGTACCCTGCCCATCTTCTTTTTTCCTCATAGATTTCTTTGACCATGTCATGTACCCCGGTTCTTTGATGCAGCCTTTTTTTCTGACTAAACTCTTATTGTCACCACACACATTGTTCTTTTCATTTTTATCTGAGGACCCTTCCACACAGCCATATCACCCAGAATATCAAGGCAGATAACCACAATATCTGCTTTGAACTGGATTCTCCTTTTAGGATTTGGGCCCATGCTTAAGCAGCTGAGGGAAAAAAAGAAAGGTCCTGAAGCTCTTAGGAATTGTGGGGGTTGCAGTCCCAAACACCTGGAGGGCCCAAGTATGCCCATGCATGGGTTAAACTATAGAAAAATTCGCCCTATGACAAATATGCCATCTACACTGCCATATAATCCAGTTTCTTAATCCAGATTATCTGCTTTGAATTGGATTATAGGGCAGTGTAGACTCATAATCCAGTTCAAAGCAAAAGGGGCCTGGGGCTGTTAGAAATTGTGGAAGTCCAAAACAAATTGAAGGCCCAAATTGCGCTTTATAAGCTTCCTGTCACACACCAAGGCTGTGATGAGCACCTTTGAATCCTCAAAAACACCAATGTTCTTTAATAAACACGTACTTTATTGTTAAGTCATAAAGCAAATGCCAGAAGGTAAAATGTAATCAAAAGCAATATAAAAAGAAGTTCATACAGCAATCTAAAAGCATGTAGGTTTAACCAATGAAGTTCCAGTGAGAAGAACCAGTTTGGTTCTTAAATCCAGAGAAAGATCCACAGGAAAACAGTCCTTAAATCCAAGGAGTGAATAAACCAAAGTCCCTTGAAAAGCCTGAAGCAAACTGGAGCAAGCCCAAATATAGTTGCAGTAAATAAAAAAACACCAACACTCTTATCCTGGCAGAACACCTAACTCCCCAGTCCAGGTGGTGATCCTGACATATCTGCCTTCTTCGATCAAAGATTGCCTCCTCCGAGTTGCTCATTAACACATCCCTTTCGCTTTCCCTATCTTCAGCCTCAAGCTGTTTCACATCAGACTGTCTCAAAACATCTCTGCCTTGGGAACTAGCCATCCCAGAATCCTTTATTTCTCTCTGGCTAGCTATATTTTCTAGGCCATCTTCTGCATTCACAAACCCCTGAGAATCTACAGAGTCCTGTTCATTAAAATCAAACATGGAAACCCCTGAAGGGTACTGAACATAATCATATTCTTGAGGCACAGAGACAACCCCAGGCTGGACTCCTACACTTCCACACACTCTAAGCATGGCTTGGGCCTGGCCTACTACTAACAAAAGGCCTGAACTGCCCCCCCCCCTCCTTAGGCTTCAGTTGTTATGGCAATGGAAAGTTCCTCCCTGAGCCTAGAAGCAAGTGGAAGGGGGGGGGAGAAAAGCAATCCGTAATGTGATTGGCCACCACAGGGCCACGTGACCTCTCCTGTGTGTTTTGACAGGGCAAAAAAAATCAGACCCAAGACAGAGAGAGTGAAGCACACACGGAATTGGGGCTCAAAGTGGGGGTGGGTGCTTTGGAGGCGAGATGAAGGCCAAGGAAAGGAGTGAGGCAGTGGGGAAGGTGTCTTTTCGGAAGGGCCTTTGCTTCTCCTTTCGGGACTAGGGCTTGTGTCAGTCAACTTCTGGTTTGTGTGTGGAGGGGGGACGGGGGGCAAAATAGTTTGCTTACACTTGAAAATTACCTAGGGCCGGACCTGCATACACCCTCTACACTCATCAGATTGAATCAAACTTCTGAATGATAAAAAAAATCAATAGCACTATGTTGGAAAGAGCACTGCAAAAGCCTCTTGAATCACAAGTCCAATGTGGCCAAAGAGGCTCTCTCACAAATCCCACATCAGCAAACCAGGGATGAGCATGTAGCACTTCCTAGTTTGGAAGAAGTCAAAAAATGCAATCAGTCAACAAAAAAATAAGAAATCCAGTGGATCTGATGGGAATCTCTGCTGAAATCTTAAAGGAGGGTGGTCCTGAGCTGACACAACTCCACCAGCTCATTGAAAAAGTGTGGGTGACCAAGGAAATCCTAGCAGACTTCAAGGATGCCACCATCATCACCCTTTTTCTTTTTTTAAAAAAAAGGAAAGAAGAGACTACGGAAACTATCGAGGTACCTCCCTTCTAACCTCCACTGGGAAAATCCTAACAAAAATCCTTGCAAACTGCCTTCTGGCCATCTGAGAAGACACTCTCCCAGAATGGCTTCCGGCTCTCCTGAGCAACAGTGGACATGATCTTCACTGCACAACAGCTCCAAGAAAAAGGCTGGGAACAAAATCAACCTTTGTACATTGACCTTGCAAAGGCATTTGACACAGTGAATCGCAGTGCTTTCTGGACCATCCTCCAAAAAATCAGGTGCCCTGACAAATTTGTGAACATTCTGCGGTTCCTCCACAATGACATTTTGACAACAGTCTTGGACAGCAATGGCTCCCAAAGTAACACATTTAAGGTGGAATCAAGTGTCAAACAAGGATGTGTTATTGTCTCCGCCTTATTTTTCATCTTCATTGCTATCATACTTCATCTTGTTGATGGGAAGCTTCCCATCAGAGTGGAAATCATCTATCAAATGGCAAGCTATTTAAATGGCAAGCTATTTAACCTCAGCAGACTGAAAACCAAACCAAGGTCACAACATCTGTTATAGAACTCCAATATGCTGATGATAATGTCACCTGTGTGCATTCAGAAAAAGCCACTATAAACAACTTTGCAGAAGCATATGAGAAGCTCAGCCTTTCATTGAACACTGAGAAAACCAAAGTGCTCTTCCAGCAGGTACCAGCCAATCCCTCTGCAATGCCAGAAATACAGCTTAATGGTGTAACATTAGAAAATGTTGACCATTTCCGCTACCTTGGCAGCCACCTCTCCACAAAAGTCAACATTGACACTGAAATACAACACCACCTGAGCTCTGTGAGTGCAGCATTTTTCCGAATGAAGGAGAGAGTGTTTGAATACCAGGACATCCGTAGGGAGACCAAGATGCTTGTTTATAAAGCCATTGTGATGCCCCACGGGGCTGTTTTATATCTGTACTATGTACCTGTTTGCCTTTACCTGCAAGCCTTTGTCCTATTGTTCAGCCATGTGGACACTTGATAGGAGGAGCTTTGTCTTGCTGCCAACCTGGCATCACCACCCTGAACTCCTACCCTTTCTGAGGTCATCTGAGGGGCAGGACGTCCTCTCTTTGGCCATTCCAAGCATAGCAAATGGACAAAGCAGGCGGAAGCCTGGAGCTAAGGCTCAGACAAAGCACCTTCGTTCACGTATAGTCTTCCAACGCTCTCAAATCAAAGAATTCAGTAATAGGAAGGGCCAGCCTTTCAACAGAGACTGTATTTCTTTGGGGACCTACGGACTTCATGTGCCAGAGGACCATTTGAGGAGCAACAGGATACTTGGAACTTAAGAGAGGCACCTTCACGCTGCATAAGACAAGTGGGCACTATTCCTTTTCTCAAAGGACCTTTGCTAGCAACAAACCTCAAGCTTTTGGGCCACCAGTACTTTTTCTGGTTGTTATTAAATAAATCTTGATTTTGGTTCACTATTTTGAGTCTAGCACTCATTCTTAAAGATACTCCAGGTCTCCTGTACATGGGAGGGCTAGAACGCGAACCCCAGGGCCCATAGAATTCATCCATTCTTTTAAAGTCCCTTTTTTTGCCCTGGCGGGACGCCACAGCCATTGTCCTCCCAACCCAGTGAAATGTGGATTGTCTACAGATGTCATATACAACTCCTGGAATGATTCCATCAGCATTGCCTCCGAAAAATCCTGCAAATATCCTGGGAAGACAGGTGGACAATGTCAGTGTGCTGGAAGAAGCAAAGATCGCCAGCATTGAAGTGATGTTCCTCCGCCATCAACTCAGTAGGACTGGCCATGTTGTCCGAATGCCCGATCACCATCTCCCAAAGCAGTTACTCTAACTCCGAATTCAAGAATAGGAAATGGAATGTTGGTGTATAGGAAAAGAGATTTAAAGATGGGCTGAAAGCCAACCTCAAAAACTGTGGCATAGACACTGAGAATTGGGAAGCCCTGGCCCTTGAGCGCGCTAACTAGAGGTCAGCTGTGATCAGCAGTGTTGCAGAATTCAAAGAAGCAGAAAGGGAGAACCATGCAAAGAGGAAAGCATATCAAGCCAACCCTAAAGGGAACTGCCTTCCATCTGAAAACTAATATCCTCACTGCAGGAGAACATGTGGATCAAGAATAGGGCTCCACAGCCGCCTACGGATCCGCCGCCAAAACACCACAGCTGGAAGACCATCATCCTCGAGCTACTAGGGATTGCCTAAATAAGTAAGTAAGGTCTAGGCTTCCAGGACAAGAATATGCAGGTGCACGCTATCTGTGCCTTCCCTCTCTTTCTCTACCCTATAACCAACTGCTTCTTCTTTTTCTCAATTCCTTCCTCACTTCCCTACTCACTTCATTTGTGTCATCTCCTGAATATGATGACTGAGTCACCACTATTCTTGAAATGTTATAATGAAAACTACTTTTATTGGAATGATAATGAAAGCAACATCTTAGTACTGATGGTTCAGAATGCCTTGTCCTTATTTTCTTCCTCACATGCATGCACTAGCTTTATCAAGATGTTCAGCCTGTTCATGTAAAGACTATAACTAAAAGGAAAATATGGACATGCAAGCTCAACTCCTCCGTTTCCCAGTCTTTTCAATCCCTGTTCTTCTGAGCAAGTAGGACTGAAGGGCATGTCTATGTACATTCACATAAACATCCATGAGTAGATGATACCTTCCAATTATCAGGGACCGTAATAACACTAGAAAAAGATAAAAACGTCACTTACACTTAATCTTCAGGTAGGTATCATCTGAAGTAAAACACAGTCACATTCTTATGATTATTTCATTATTAAATTCAAGCATATGAAAGAGGCTTTGAAATTTTACTACCCAAATAGATTTAAATTTGAGACATGATTCAGAATTCTTAATGGAGGAAAATGACCTCAGAGACCAAGGTCCCAGCCAGACAGTACCTTTATTGCAGTAACTCCCACAATAAAGAAGAGACTGTCCAGACAGTGTTCTGGACAGTCCTGAATTAATTTTCCACAAACCCTGGTTTGTAGCTAATTAATTAGATAGTGGATTTATTCCAGGTCTTCTTGGAAGGCACAGATTAACCTTACTATTTCTGGTGTCTGGACCAGAATAACCCCACTATTTTTGATGTCTGGCGTCATTTCTACACATCGGGAGAGCTGCTCCAAGAGTGTACTGGCAGCCAGGTAAGTTCATTTTATATTTCAAAGGAGTCTGGGGGCTTTGGGGGAGAGGTGTAGGGCCTCCAGATGTTATCATGGACCAGTTCCGCAAGAGCATTTGGGCACTCAGTCCAGAAAGTGTGCACTTTCTGGGGTGAGTTTAAACAGACCCCCAGGAAGATCTGCCCTTTCAAAATGCGGATTCTCCTGGGATAAAGGCCTGTCTGGATCCGCCCCAAGATAAATGTTATCAAAATATATAGGAGGCATTGGAATTCCAATTTCTAACCTTCTATAACCCAGTCTTATACAACCCAGTCATTATATGTAAAGTGTATATTAATTCTATGGTTAATAGACTGCAAAGTGTAGCAATTTCATTGTTGGACTACAACTCTAGAGACCAGGGTTTAAATTTCTATTCAGACATGGAAACGTATGGGCAACAAAACATAGGCAAACCCCTTTTACAAAAAAATATCAATGAAAGTATTTCCTTAGGGGCACCATAAGTCAGAAATAAAGACACGCAACAACACAAAAAAGCAGAAATGCAATAGTGTAAGGAAACACAATAGCTTCTACTGAAATTGTGTCTCTTCCTTCATTATATTAAGAAGTATATATCTCACAAACACCATTATCATATTACTTATTCCAAATTATTTTGCTCATTTTCTTATGTGTCCTAAACTAGTCCTTTGATGCTACAGCCCTAGGGAAATTCATGAGTTGCCTAATTATCTCAGTGTTTTGATTGTTCTGTGTGCAGTCATATAAAAGTAGTGAACTACAAAGGCAAGCATTTTAAGTCTGTTAGCTGCATTTCACCACTATAAAGTTTGCCATAAGTGGAAATCAAAATCTTGTTGGGTCTTTCTCGATGACTTAATTGTACTTTAGACTTTTCAGATAATATTTTTTTGTAATTGTCACAATGCTGGGTCCTGGCCCGGCCCCTTAAACACACACACAGAGACAATGGTCAATTAACTATTTATTGAATAATAAAGAACAGGTGAAAAAGTAGAATGTCAAAGTAAAAAGCAATTAGTCCAAAATGGTTAGCAGTAAAATGTCCAAGTAAAAGCAGGGAATCTCTCAAAAGCAAAGTCCGTAAAAACAAAGCGAATCAAGGCAAAACAGGGTTTCTGTAGATCAAGGCAAGGCAAGGTAAGGTACAAGGTCCAAGGTAACTTCTTGGCAAGGCAAGCCAACGCTGGCTTCAGGGATCAGGGACGCTACACTTCCTTCAGATCAGAAGTGGCCGTCCAACTGACGAGCCACTTGCACGGACCGTCTACTTAATCCCCTCCTTTGTGAGACCAATGCCGCTCTAGGCTTCGTCTCCATTCCTTTCTATGACTTTCAATGCTGCTCCTCTGGTCAAAACTTATCCCAGGCCTAGCAACATCTGGCTCGCTATCTTCGTGAGAAGCATCCTCCCATTCAGTTTCCATCAACACCTCCTCCGCTAGTTCCTATAACTTCTCTTGAGAACCTCTCCCCCGGCCGGTCATACTCGTTATCTGAATCTGTCTCATACAAGTCCGGATAAGCCTCCGGCCAGCTGTCTTCCCACTGTAGACTGCCTGTGGGAGATGCGGGCCCAACCGCCCCTTCATCTCCTTCACCTGGATCTATGGCAATGGGGTCTAAAGCAATTGGGACCCCCGGGGCGGCCCCCGGCCCCCCAGGCTGGAATGGAGGCTGGGTTGCTACAGTAATCCTTCTTCTATATGCTATGAATTTTGAACATGTGGAGTTTTCTAGTAAAGTTTGGGTGTCCCTAATCTCTTTGAGCTAGAGACGTCACTGTTTGCTTATTTTTCTTCCGCACAGGAAAGAAAAAAAATTTAAATAATTCATTGGTAAGCAAACTATTGGAACTTTCACATACCTCTGAAGATTTTTCAGACTTTTGTGATAATTTCATTACTTTAAAAACAATGTTTTGAGGAAAAAATATGTGCAAAAACACCATGTTTTGAAAAAAAAATGCTGCAGTGCTTTCTGTGCAAAATTGTTGTCCTAAATTCAACAACATCACCTTAGTTAAGTATATGTAACTAAGGACCCTTCCAGACATAGTTAGATCCTGGGAACTACTGGAATATTAAATCCCAGTTCTTCCCAGGATTTAGTCCCCACTCCCAACCCAAACCCTGGGCTTTCCCTGGGCCTCCTCAGGTTCTACATGCCCTCCCAGTTCAGCCCTACTCCCAAAACTTACCTGAGGGACTGCAGCACAGACTCCTCCAAAAAGCTCCCTCCTCCACTTCCTGACACATCATTTTTGAGTGCCAGGATTTCTCTCCAGATGGAGTTTCATTACTGTCAGCCCCCACAGATAAGTTTGGGAAGGGGAAATGGGGGAGTGGGAAGGGAGAGGGTAGGTGCCATCCTGCTCCTTTGGGCTCTTTCAGACTTCATTAATTTAATATTATACATGAACCCAGGAAACATCCCACAGTAGAGCATTTGTATAGGGATAGTGAATACAAAGTAATTGTCGACCTGTAAATGCAACTTATGAATCTGTTAATGCAATATGGGATATCAAACACACTTTTTTTGCAAACATTATTCCGTTTCCCCCCCCCCCCCCCAACTCACACACATAAGAAATTGTAAGGCAAGAAGTCTTGGAAGGGGTAGAGATTATTTCTGACAACAGGTTTATTGGTGAGTCAAGAAATCCTCTTTCACTAAAGAGGGAAAACACTGCAAGTAGTGTAACATCCCTGGCCTTTATCACCTCTATAAATGATCACCACTTCTCTCTTCTTCATTTTCTTCCATATTCATTGCAACATTTCCCTTAAAGCAGAGGGGAATCAATTCCAAAGCACACAAAAACATGCATCATCTTTTTCTTCTTGTTATTATATTTATTTCTATTATGTTTGCTCACCAAAACTGGGATTTAAAGAGGTTTGGAAATTTAATACAGTACAGCATGGATTAAAGACATACAAAATTCTAACATTAAAACAATTTCTCTTAAAAACCTTCAGTTCTTAATGTTATTTATTTATTTATTATTTTAAATTTATATACCACCATTCCCAATGACTCATGATGGTTCACAGTACATACACAAACAATCATAAAATAGCCATCTAAAATGCAATAAAACAATTTATACTAATACAGAAAGGAGAAGACTAGGCCAAACCATTACAGACTGAAAGCCTGCCGGAAGAGGTTGGTCTTACAAGCCCTCCAGAAGGAGGGCAGATCTGTTATAGCTCGGACCTCCTCCGGTAAGGCGTTCCATAGATTGGGCGCTGCCACCAAGAAGGCGCGTTTTCTGTTGAATTAAACAAATATTTGTCTGATAATGGAAGGACAATAAAGGGGCCCATTCTAGCTTTACAAAAAAAGGGATTCCAGAATCTGAGGTAACTGTCTCCACCAGTCATGGCTGTCTAGGGTTTTATAGGCTACAGCCACTTTGAACTGCATTTGAAATAGGTTGACAACCAATGGTATTCCTATAGCAACGGGAGCTGTATGGTCTCTATAACTAGTTAATATTGTGGCTATGGGTCTTTGTAACAACTGAAGTTTCTAAACACTTTCCAAATGTCTCCATTCCAACTGTTGTTTGAGTTATTCTTTCAAAACATATCCCATCACTTTCATAACACAAACTATTTTGAACAAATATCCTGTTTACCCAAAATGATAGGTAAGATACTGGTGAGATTGACTGTATAAATTCTTGATAGCCTGGGATTTTATCCCTGGCTTTATTGGATGCCCATATACAACATGTACAATCAAAATCCACCTATCAGTTCTCTCTCTAAAGCTGAAGGAAACAAATTATATTTACTTTCCTGGTAATTACCCTCTATTTACTTGGAGACCTACCTTTCCACATGCACTTACAGAAATACCTATTAAAGTAATCTTACTGTAACAGTATCCGAATATCCATTATTTGCTTTTTGAAATGTCTTCTATGTTACACTTGAATTTTCTTGTTTAAAACACAATTTGTAGGAATCCGTTACCCAATGAATTGTTCTTGAAACAACTGTTTTTGTGTGGGAGAAGAGAGAAAGTAGGTGGAAAGCTTTAACAGGAAGCCTCTTTTGAATGTATATATGCCACTCTTTGTAAAATGAATTATTTTGGACAAGATGAGCCTCACTATGTTTGTCAGCTATCCTACCTCATCACCAGTCAAAATCAATACCACAATCCAACTGCACATTTTTTTTCAAGATGCATCTGTCAAAAGAAATGTGTTTACTGCCAACTTCTCAAATGAGCTGGTACACTTTACATATTTTCTCTAGTTTCCAATAGCCTTGGTATTGTTAAAATCATGGCAGGTTAGAAACAATTTCTTTAGAGTGTTTCAATATCATTGACTTTCTTTCACTTTCACAAAACTGTTGGGAATAATTCATGACACCCACAGTTTGAAAAACACACATTTTTGAAACACAGTCCATGGAATTTCCAGGCCATTATGGTCCCTGGAATTCTGGGAGGTATAATTCAACAAACTTACTGTACATTTTAAAGTTCTGTTGTTACCCTCCACATACAGCAGAAAAGAGTCTGACTACTGCTATAAAAAGAGTGCACTGGATCATCCAGCAGAAGATGTAATCCTGTCACTAGGGTTTAAATTAGAGCCTCTCAATTGCCAGACCAGTGGGCTTTCATGTGTATAATGTAATATGCCAACTTCTTCATGGGATGTGGATAGCGATGTCTTGGATCATGCCCATCCACACAATGCCCCACTATGACACTAGACCTACAACATTAAGGAGTATAGTACGACCCTCACATTCACGAGTGATACATTCCAGAACTCCATGTGAATACATAAAACTGCAGGTAGCAGCAAATCCTATTGAATAAATAACATCTTGTGGAAGCATGCCATAGAGTTGGTTGGAAGATCTAGGAAATGTCTAGAGAGAACATCATATTGCTGTATGGTTAACATATGGTGGAAGTATACCATATGAAATGCCTACAAATGAAACTGAGCACTAATCCAATTGATACTGCATTGTGAATGTTTGTCAAGGTGCTGGGATATTCTGAATTTTAAAGGAGCTATTGAAGATGCTGAACCCTATTCCCAAATATGGGGGATGTGATCATGTAGCTCCCACTTTCGGGTGCAGGAATTAGCAATGCAAAAAAAGAAATAAAGGAACTATCTTCTATTACACTGTCAATAGCAACATGCAGAAAGTGTTGGCAATTTTTGGTGAAATTTGCTAAAATGGTCTTACCAGTTTTGCTGCCTGCAAACAAGATGAGCAATTTCGAAAAGCCATGTGCACACAGCTTTAGATTTTACAAATATAAAGCAGGCCGCTTCAGTTTACTTTTTGATTTAAGTGGCATATCTCTGTCTCTCTCATCCTTTGTTTCTCTTGTTATAAGAATAAAGGATTTATTTTTGAAATGAAATCAATATTTGTACAACACAAGTATCGGGACTATTGAGGAAAAGCCTGTATTAATTAACTTGATCCTCACATTTCAGACTTGCTATTCATTTTTTTCTGGCTCTAATTTAAAATATTATTTATAAAGGAATAGCATTGTGGGTGCATGTATATTGCACTTTGCCCATCTCTACCTTAAGCTACAGCAGCTTTCTCAGTGTCATGTTGAAGGAGCCACGTTATCAAGAAATTTCATACAATTTTGTAAAAATAGCAAACGTTTAAACATCATATATAGAAAAGCTTCATGATTCAAGTCCTATGCTATTGGTTTCTAAAGTTGTGTGAAAATCAAACACTGAAACTTTAGAAATGAGCTGATTTAATTAGCTACCTTAATATGCAGATAGAAAATGAGTAGCTGAATCAGGTCAGTTTTTCGTTCCATCAGATGTTTTTGAAAATCTTCCTTGAGCAAGTGTTGTCCCAATCAGCATGCAAGAATATGAAATGTATGTCTAATTCAATTTCTGATGTGTGTTCAAAAGAAAGGAGATAGAAGAGCAAATAAGTCAAGCTAGTCTATGGAGATTCTGACCTGTCAAATGCAATAATCAAAGGGAGGGCTCCAAACTACTGCAGCCACCATTCATTTAAATCACCAAAGGCTTCTTTGGTGTTTCCAGACATTTTTGCTTTTTGATCTAAATGATCTTTTCAAAATGTATTTGAAGTTAATGATCTGTTCTCAACATGAAGTTCACTACTACATTTTGCCCCCCAAAGCTTACTTTTTAATGTAATGTTTAACAAAGCAGTCATGACAAAATAATAAGATGCATTTCTGAGTCCCCTTGGTAAGAGCAGAGCAGGTAGGAAAAGAACCAAGTAAGAAGCTGGCAGCTCTTGGGTCAAGCAAGGATATATTGATGCTTCAGACAGCTCCATGTAACGTTTGTTTTATCCAGAGACAAATCCAAGAAGAGAAGGTCCAAACATTATTTCTTGACTTAGAATATAGTATGAGGAATGGAGTAGGAGGCAATTTATTTGTCTTCTTTACTTCTCCACATCAATCCATGTAAGTGTTTTTGATGTTTGAGTGAAAAAAACATTTAGTGTAAACTGCACGTGAAGAGAAGTTACAGTAATTCATGACTTAATGCAATAGAGGGGAGTAACATTGAAGGAATGCAAGCTATGTAGTTTCTGGTACCAATGGAGGAGAAGATGAAAGTGTGTTGTTCTTTTGCCATGATGTGACCAAGATCTGACATACTTTTAAGGTTGTGCTGTATATACTTTCTAAATAAAGCAAGGAGAACCACTTTTTCAGGAGCAGACTTTTGGAGTCTTTTTGAAGTGATTTACGAAAACTCCTGCCTTTAAGGACAGTTATTTTAAAGGTTGAGAAGAGGAGGTAAAGCCAGCTGATTTATGATTGCTTTATCTGAATTTTCAGACAATCCACACTGCGTATGGACCATCTTGCCATAATCTATCATTACCCATGTTCCACTTAGAGACAAAAAAAAACAATGTGAAAAATGTATTCCTTTCCGCTCAGGGTTGTAAATGCATATTTCAATCAGAATTTTTAGCTCTACAGTGGGCCATTTGGGTTCGGTTTTAACCCCCCCCCCCCTGGCATGGGTACCAAAATCTGTGAATGCTCAAGTCCAATTATATTCAATGACATAGTAAAATGGTGTCCCTTATATAAAATGCCAAAATCAAGGTTTCCTTTCTGAATTTTTGAAAATATTTGTAAGCCATGGATGAATGATTCCATGGGCACAGAATCTCTGGATATGGAAAATGTATTTGTTATTTTGTTCTCCTTTTTTGTAACAGGACATTGGAACTAACAATGCACAACAAGGTAATGTGTGGGGATGACCTTACTCTTTTATATTATGAAAAATCTTGTCTACCTACTCAAACCTCATTTAGGGCATTTTTATTCACTGTAGAGGCATCTGGAACAAAATAAACAAAAAGCAATGAGAAAGTAATGAGCAACATATTCAGTAAGGAATGTAGTTATCAAAATTGGTAACATTTATGCATTCTTTACTTTCCTCAGAGATGTATTGGATCACATAGATAATGGGGCCTGTCAATTGTTTTAAGTAATCCTACTCTTAGTACTAGTACATGGCCAGTTTCCAAAAGCAGTGAACCAATGTACAGAAGAGCTTTAAGAGACTGCTATATGTTTGTTGACTGTAAAGATGCTTGAATTGATATTAGAAATCAGAAACAGGTCCAAGTTAACCCAAGAGGTTTAGTCAAGAGGTTATTTGAAACATGGGGATCTGATTTCCAAACTCAAAGTCCATTTTATTGCATCTCAGTGTTCCTAAATCACATGCACACATGACTTCTGCAGTGCTGTATGTGATCTAATAGATTAGTCTTGTGTATTTATTAAAAACAATTATGCTATTGTTGCTTCCCATGTGCTGAAGCATTCTGTTATGAAAAGGGGGTGCACACATTAAAAGTACAAAGTAACAAAGGGAACATGTGGGATGTTAAGACCAAAAATTAGGTATGAAAGCAAGCACATTTGTTAAGTCCCTCTACTGGTCCCTTTTATTCTCATAACATTTTACATTCACTGCATTCACATTTTAAAGATTAGCATTATTATTAATGGGTTATCTATTTTATTCTATTTCAGGCACGACAATCTTGTGGCCCTCCAAAGGTGAATGGACTGTATTCTGAGATGTTATCTGCATTTGCAGTAGTCCTATACATGTTTACTGAGATGTTAATTCCATTGAATTCAATGGGTTTTATTTCAAATTATATGTACAGGGAGAGCCATTGAATGCTGTTCTTTAAGCACGGGACTGCAATCTTGGAAACCAAGGTTCAAATTCATTCTCAGCTATAGGAACCTGCTATGTGATCTTTGGCAAGGTACATTCTCTCAGACTCCAAGGAAGGTAAAGGCAAGCCATCCCTAAACAAATATTTCCAAAAATCCCATGATAGGTTCATCTTAGTGTATCATCAGAAGTCAGAAATCCACACATTCCTCTACAGAACTTACCATAGTTCTGTATTATTTCTATCATGTATCATGTTGGTACAAATGTAGACATTACCACTCAAAGGAGAAAACGGCGGTGTTTTAATCAGCACGAGACAATCTAGTTAGTAATATTGGGCAAATTTCTTGTCATTTGGCATTTTTGCATGTGTTCATCTATAAAGCAGTTTCACTTAGTTTCCCAATAAAGATTTTTTATATATATTAAAAAGATGATTAATGTTTAAATGCTATTTATTGCCAAAGTTCAATTTACTAAGTGCTTTTTACATGCACATTTCCAAAAATATTTGCATCTTGAATTTTTTAGAGCAAAGGATCCAAGCTAAGATCCAGGAACTGTAGAAGACAGTATAACGTTACAATTCACACATTAATCCATGACGTGACGATCAGGTCAGTTTGTATCCTAATCTGTAGAGATCCAGAATAGTTAATGACAAATAATAGGCACAGCATTCACTGACACAAATGGAAAATGATTACAGTTCACAGGCATACCTTTGCCTGTCAACTTAAAAAAATGCCCTTCATTTGACAAAGTGCCATTGTGTTACTACAATATCATCAAATGTATTATGTGGGGCATAATAGAAAAATCACACGGGGCAATCATCTATTGCCTTCAATACAAAAAGTACAAAATTATGATGCGACTCAAAGGGAGAAGTCAATATTATAACAGTACTGCCACCTTCCATTTCCTAATGTGAATAGTGCCGTCAGCTAAAAATTGAGCTGCAAATTGAATGCACAGGGTTTTCCCCTCTTCTGTATTAACGGTAGTCATTTATATTAACAGCTTTTAGTAAACATCTCTCACTTAAAAGAATTTGCCTTGAGAAGGGTTTTTTCAATTGATTATTGATATGGGATTTTTCCTTTATAACATCCCCGTCATACAGAATTTGA
The DNA here is from genome assembly GCA_030556195.1 of Anolis apletophallus. Lineage (NCBI taxonomy): Eukaryota > Metazoa > Chordata > Lepidosauria > Squamata > Anolidae > Anolis > Anolis apletophallus. The sequence goes on along the minus strand of JARBWK010000006.1, from coordinate 82,119,796 downwards.
TGAATAAGCATCCAACTGTAAATCAAATGTGAGAAGATGATGTTGACAGGATCAAGAAACCATAAATAGAGCATTGGAGGAAGACCAAAATGGAATCTGAAATGAAGTGATGCATGCATGGATTTGAAAAGTATCCTGCAGTACTGCTGTTCTTGAATATTAGTAAGCATCTTCATTCCCTAGTACTTTAAACTGCATTTGGACAAAAATATATAATCGCTTGAAATACAAAAAAACATCTTTTAGTATGCAATTATGGTTTTAATATATGTGTTGAAATACACTATACAATCATGTATAAGTCTAAAAATGTTGATTAAAAAATCACACAGACACCCTAAAAGCCTGGTATAACTTATCAATGGGTCAATCTGAGTACTGTTACTGAGTACTGTACTGAGTGCTCTTTTTTAAAAAAAGCAATCAGTCTTTAGTTTGAGCAGAAAGCTAGAGTTTGTCCCTGTGAAAAGCTAAAATAAACACTAATCTCCTCTTCTGGCTTTCTGAATGCCTGGGCAGGGATATGATAGCAGTAGCCAGGGGTGGCTGGTCTCCTGAGACAGCTTTAATGTTTTTTTTCTCTCTCCATGAAATGGCCCTCAACTTATCAACCATCTTCAACTGATACACGAGGTTGATTTATATATGTGATTAACAGCAATCAGAAGAGAGGGCTACACCCATCACTGTAATGAGAGCTCTGAGGATTAAAGTAACAAGATTTATTTTGATTAGAAAGGACAATGGCACCGGGACTGTGGTGCAGCTGCAGTAAGATCACTACTGACCGAAAGGTCATGGGTTCAAAGCCAGCCCGGGTCGGAGTGAGCTTCCGGCCAATTTTGTGTAGCTTGTTGTCGACCTTTGCAACCCGAAAGACAGTTGCATCTGTCAAGTAGGAAATTTAGGTACCACCTATGTGTGGGGAGGCTAACTTAACAAATTTACAAGGCCCTAAAAAAACTGCAGCAAAAAGCATGCGGGGAATGCGGAAAGGACTTCATCAGTGTTGCAGATGGACGGTGAAGCGACAGCTCCCCTGGTGGCCAGAAAAAAGTTAAATAGCCTCTGACTGTCTGTCTATATGTGTTGTGTGTCTATGGCATTGAATGTTTGCCATGTATGTGTACATTGTAATTCACCCTGAGTCCCCTGTGGGGTGAGAAGGGCAGAATATAAATACTGTAAATAATAATAAATAAATAAATCTGTCAGCCCCAATCAAACCACCATGTTACCTTTGAGCTTAGTGAATACTCCCACAATAGATATGGGGTGGCGGAGGGAATGTATTTCCTCAGCAGTGATATATTGCTTTGGGCTATTGCTCTTGGAACATGCAAAATATTTTGAGTCAAAGTATTAGTAAAGTAGTTTGAGATAGCTTGGTCCTGATGGGATAATGGGGCCCCTTAGGTTTCCAAATAATAAGGGTTTAATACAAGGTTAGGCTGGTTGCCTAACCTTGTATTAAACTGCAGTGGCCATTTTTAGTAGCTATAACTGTATTAAAAATGGAGTCTACATTGTGTTTGTAGAGAAGTTTAAGAAAAAAGACCTTATTAAAAATGGCCTTGTCTGTTCCATCTCAATGGCCGAAATGGCTCCCTTACATTGCTGATTAACTCAGTCACCAAAAAAGTGAGGAAGCAGGTTTGCCTTTGTTTCTCCTCTTTGAGCAAGGGAGGGGGGGTATGGTGTGAGAGTGCTTCTAATCTCTGCCTCTTGTCACTGCCTTCATGCTGGATCCCTAACAGGGGCTTTCCTTGTTCTGCTACTCTCCCCCTTTTTTCAAGATGCAATCTCATTCCCATGAAATCCTGAGACTGGCATTTTAGGAAGGAATATTTCTTAATGGCAAAAGTTTAATGCTTCATCTTCAATAAGATGTTGCCTAAGTGGAATAGAACAGCATAATTGTGTGCTTTGAATAGGGCTTCAAATCATAGCTAAGTTTACTCTCAACAGCAGAAATAAGTAACTTCTCCCCTTTTCTTCCTGCTGTGAGAAAGAATTTGAAGATTTGAACAGTTTTTGAAGAACATTTACAATTCAAGACTCATTATATCTAAAATACACATTTTCTTTGTAGAAAGAGGACAGCAATTTTAATGCAAAAAAGTTTCGATGTAACAAAATTACTTCCTTTATAGGGAGTGCTATTTACTACACAGAAAATGCTGTTTTCTATGCTATTTTTTTAAAAAAAATTACAGTATTTATATACCACTTTTCTCACCTTGGGGGGACTCAAAGTGGTTTACACAAAAATACTGGCAAAACTCAATGCCTTAGAAATGTACACAAATCACAATAATCACTATATAACACAATATAAAATCAATGGAACATATCTGAATTTTATGTGGAATAAACCCTTAATTACAGCATTTCTCATGAAGAAAACAGCATTTTCTGTACAGAACATAATATTTCTGCATTCAAATATTTCTTGTGCAGAAAATCCTACTTTCCGTGCACAACAATGACACTTTTTTTTACAAAGAATAACTTCCACTCTGCAAACATACTTGTCAGATCATGATTCTTCTCATCAAAGGTGACAACACCCAAACAATATGTTTTTCAACCAGTTTTGGAATAATTTTAATATCCTTGCATTCCCTAAATATGATTTGGGTCCAAAGCTACATATACAAATCTATCCTTTTTAATGAAAGGAAATTGGAGTCAGCAATAAAATATTACTTCAGTCTTTGTTATATGTAATACATTGCAGAAAGTGTGGAATAATTTATCCAGGTAAACGTATTGTTGTGTTGTTAATTTATTCAGTTATATTTATCATCTGCCATACCATATCAGACGACCGAATAATCAGTCACACACTCTGCCTTGGAAGATGTTTGACATCAAAAATTCACAACTCCCAATGTCATTTATTCAAAGTAATATAGTAATAATTCCAATTTCTTGAATGCTTTCATATACATTCAAGATTTGTCCCACTAGGCTCAAGGTTACAGCTTTTCCTGAAATGAATATTCCAGCTGTAGGCAATACAGGTACATACATTTTGCTTGCTTGTCAGTCAATGATGGTTTGCGATGTGCATTTACAATGTGTTTCAATATTAACCAAGCTATTAAATACATCGTTAAAAAGAAAAAGCATAAACCATAGGCTCACAAAGAATCTCATTTATGATCAAGATGGGGCGGGGGAGAAGAAAGTAAAATTCATTGCAACTTAAAGCTCTCTTAGAGCAGCAACAGCTGTTTTTGGTGCTACTGCCACAACTTTACTTTGAACACAGCAAAGTAGCAGATGTTTACGAGCAGTTGGGGGATTGTATATTTATTATATCTTTCTATAAACAGCAATACCAACTATTATTCAAGATCCATGCAGAAATGCTTTGCTTTGCAGTGCACAGCAAAAGTTTTTTTAAAAAACAAAAAACCAAGACTGGCATGAAGTAGCTTATTTGTTTAATAAAAGCCGTATGAAATCAGTGACATTGTTATTCTGTGATTGCCAAGCATCTCTTTCCCGCCTGCTCTGTGCCATTGTTTATTTTAAATATATAAGAATAGTATCAGTTGTTTGTTTATGCAAAAAATTGCACCCTACCTTTCTACCCCATGAACGGCAGATGGCACTGAAAATAAAAGGCAATAACAGAAACATAAACATGAAACCAAAACATCAACGATAAGAAGCTCTTCATGATTAGAAAGCAGACACATCAATTCAGATATTTGTTCTGTACAACAGTGCTGAAATGGGTTTGGTTTCCCACTCCGTTTTTTTAGACTGAGGGATTGAGGGTCCTTGCCATTGTCAGTTAATTCTGGATTATATCTTGAGTCCTATTATCAAGTTCTGGTTACTAGAGTTCCCAGTTCATAATATTGGTTAAACCAAGCAGGCTAAGTTAACATCAACACTCCACTAAAATATTTTTCTAAGTCTTGGAAATTCAGGACATTTAAATAGGAAGTAAACGAGATCTTGTAGTACTTTTTTAGGTTATTCATTATTAAATATTGATACACATATATACATATATTAACATAAAGTATTCATTCCCAATAGAAAAAATCACAGACATTGTAATGTCTGGGTGCATAGTGTCGTAGTACAGAAACCAAGTAAGCCAAACCCAGTTGTAAAAGGGGGTAACAAAAAGTTTATTGGACAATAAATGGAAAGGGGATGAACAAAAAATCAGCCAACTCGGCTAAAGAACCTCAAAAATCCCAGGAAACCCAACAAAAACACTGAAGCAAGATGCAAAACAAACTCAGGATGTCCGTCTGCAACATCCAATGTGGGAAGATCCAGAAGAGTAGTCGTAAACCGGTCCGAGGGTCAAGGGCAGGAGAATGACGGAGGAAATGAGGAGACAGTCCAAGGATCACCAGGAGCTGAATATACAGGGATAACACATATCATAGTCCCCATAAAACACAGTGTCAACCTCCCTCCATGTCATACAATACGAGACTTGCAGCTAGAACTCTGTTGCACCATAGACCTGAAGACCCCTCAGTAAACCGCTTTACACTGGCAAGGTTTAAAAGCTTTATTTAGAATAAATGGATAAAGGAAAGAGGTTAGAGATTATAGTCTATTGATGCTCTCAAAACAGCAACAGATAGCAGCAAATTGTCCAAAAGGAAGCAGGAACCAGACTATAGTCCTTTGACAAACAGGAACAAAAATAAAGAGAGTCTTCTTGCCCCAACGGGCTAAATCCAAGGGAAAGGGTCTTGGCACAAGGCTTGGCAAACAGAGTCTTTGAAGCTAGAAGTGCCCAAGGCCCAGGCAGGGTTCCGTGGAGACTTGGCTTGAAGTTCCGAACGTTGACGAAGGATAGCTTCCACCCTGGGACCTAGCTTAAATAGGTCCCACAAGCTTTGAAGTAGCAACATACTGAGGCGTCGTAACTTCGTTCTCACAACAGCTCCACAGCTGGGCCTACTCCAGCTGTTCACATAGGATTGGTATGCGTCTCCAATTAGCACCAGCACCTGGGTAATAGGGAGTGTTTCTCTCCCCGCTTATCAGTCTTAGATGGAGCCGAGAGTTTTTCCTTGAACGAGGGATGACCTGGGTAGCTCTGCAGAAGCTGCCTGGCAGAGGCTTGCTTTCTAACTTAACAGGCCTAACTGATATAACATGGCTTCGGTCTGGCTTGACCAAAGGAGCAGTTTGGGGACCATGCTGAGGTGTGACAAACTCACAGCAGATTCAGCGGAGATCAAATCCTGCCACAGGAGTACACGGCAGCAACTAGACAGAAAAACAAACATTGAATCCCAAACCCCCCACCTTTCCCAAACAGTAGTAGCAGCAGCCATAGTAACTCATCCCAAAAAGGTGGTGGAGTAACCCATAACTCACGAGTAACTAGAACCAGGAACAAGACACACGATACCAGGATGCCAAAGATCACAGGAATGCCAGACAGAAGTACCAGATAAGAAACTCTTTGACCGCCGCAAAGAAAGCCTCATAAACCCATTCATTATATAGCCCTAAACGTCAGACTCACCCGAAGACTCCCCTTGATCATGGGAAACAGCTGTTTCTTTTCCTGCAGTTGCTGTGCTTTGTGCATTTCTCCATGTTTCCCAGCGATCCTGGAAAATTAAAGTATCCCAGTCTGCCTCCGATGCCTCAGAAGTCCAATCTGGATCGCTATCAAAACGCAGAAAAGTATTAGTGCAAGAATCTTCATTACACACATCCCTTACTTCCTGAACCAAAGTCCAGTTTAAGTCAGCATCACTCTCCTCTGACTCCCTTTCTTCATTCCCAGAAAAACCTTCAAAGGTTTCAGAATCTGAAGGGGCTCTAAGTGTGTGCCGGATCTTCTTTCTCTGCTCCAAACCCTCAAGGCTAGAATCACTAGCAGCCCTCTTTCTCCCAGCTCCAGTGTCTTGATTACTCAGACCCACAGCCCATTCCATACTACTGCAAGAAGCTAATGACTCAGCGTTTTCCTTATCACTACTAGCAGTAGACGCTGAAGGCTCAATTACAACACATAGCTTCAGTACATATTATTATATTGCATGACAAGTTATTGTTATATCATGTTATATGGTCATCAAGATTTAATACATTCAAATGGACTTTGTAAGGATTGAATCTTGACCTCTCTGCATCTTTTTAACAGGCTTGAAATGAATTAGCATATGTGAGAACACCATTTTTATAAAGCATTTAACCTAGTTTCTTATCCATCATTATCCTTTTTCTCCTGTTCTTCCATATTTTATAGTGTTGGCTAAGGCATTATGTCAATATTTTATCATGGTTTTCACTTGCACAGAATGCTGTTCCTTGTGTATTCATGATTCTTTTAATGAAATAACTTAGCCAATTAAACATTGCAGGATACATTCTCATCTGTTTGGAGAATTTACATGGCTTGAGCAGGCTTCCAAAACTGAGCAAGTATGCAAAAGCTAGTCTCCTTGTTATATCTTAACAGCATTCAAAATTATTTAAGTATATCTATTCCTATTATAACCTTACTAATGCCGGCAAAATTCAGAATTTTAGGGCTATCAGGAAGAGTTGTCATAGTTAATCAATTGTCAAGAAATGGAGTAATGCTGAAACTTATCTAAGCCTCTTCTTATGCCTGCTCACCTTGTCTGTTGACCAATCCAGACTGATTAGCTCACAATTGAGATATTGAGTAAATTGTTTCTTATAAAATAAAAATATTCCATAACTCTGATTACAATGGAGTAAGAGTCAGTACTCATCACATGTATTTGTCATTGTTTATTTATTCTCCAGGATCTACAAGTGTATTCATCTATAAAGTACAAGTTTATTTCAAGTTCATTTCTTGTCCTTTGATTATATTCCAGATCATCTGTCATTCTTACCATACTGTCTGATACTTAGCCAATTTTCCAATGCCACACATACATACATAGATCCTTATATTAGCTCATATTAGGTTAAGTTCTGTCAAATATGCTTGTAGACAGAGGATTTACTAGCTCCTTCATCTGTATCCATTTCAATCTCGCTTAAGGCCTGGTTACAAAACTGAAATGGCATTAGTCACCCTGGTAGATGTTATACAGAGCTAGATGGAGGAGTGTGTCTCTGCTGGTTCTCCTGGACATCTCAGCAGCTTTCGGTCCCATCAACCTTGGTATCCTTCTGGGCCATCTCTCTGGGATGGGGCTCAGGGTGTTTTGCAGTGGTTCCATTCCTTCTTGGAGGGGCAGATCCAGATGGGTTCAAGTCTGTCCCCCATGCTGTTTAACATTTACATGAAACCACTGGGAGAGATCATCCAGAAATTTGGAGTTCAGTGTCAAATGTATGTGGACGACACCCAACTCTATTACTCCTTTCCGCCAAATGCCTGTCATCAATAGTGGACTGGATGAGGACCAACAAGCTGAAACTAAATCCAGACAAGACAGAGGTACTCCTGCTCAGTTGTAAGGTGGATCAGAGTATGGGATTTCAATCTGTGTTGGATGGGGTTGCACTCCCCCTGAAGGCACAAGTTCCCAGTCTGGGGATGATCCTGGACTCATTGCTGACCCTGGAACCCCAGGTGTCAGCGGTGGCCAGGAGCACCTTCTCACAGTTAAAACTTGTGTATCAGCTGTGACCGTACCTTGAGACACCGGACTTCACCATGGTAGTCCATGACTTAGTCACATCCTGTTCGGACAACTGCAATGCTCTCCATAGGGCTACCTTTGAGGACAGTTTGGAAGCTTCAGCAGAGATCAGCAGTGAGATTGCTAACTGGAGCATAGTATCATGACATGATGACTCCCATGCTGCGGCAACTCCACTGGTTGCTGGTCTGCTTCTGGGCTGAATACAAAGTGCTGGTCATTACGTATAAAGCCCTAAATGGTTCAAGCCCAGGCTATTTGTCTAATTGCATCTCCTTATATAGATCATCCCATGCAATGCAGTCAATGAAGGTGACCCTCCTCTCAGTCCCACCTCCATCACAAGCTTGGTTAGTGGGAACGAGAGGGGGGGCTTTCCCCATGATCACTCCCAGTCTCTGGAACTCCCTCCCTAAAGAAGTAAAAAAGACCCCCACCCTCCTCTCCTTTAAGAAACATCTAAAAACACACCTAGCACATGGAGAGGAAGAGGACTAAGATACTTTAACCACTTGGAATGCTAGCTAGTCCCACTTGTACTATATGGCTGCCATGATACATTTTAAATGAACAACGGTGCCAACCATTTTTAATGTAACTGTATTTTAAATTGTGTTTAGGGTATTTGTTGTAATGTGTACTTATGTTTTAGTTAATTATGTCTTACTGGATTGTTTTGTTTTATTTCTCATTGCAATGCTTAATTCTTCATTGTAAGTTCACTGTTATTACTGTGCTTTATTATGTATTATTTTGATATGTTTGTACTCACTTGAGACATTGAATGCTTGTTTGTGTGTGTGTGTAAACCAGGATAGAGGGTGGTCTAAAGATAAAGATTTTTAAAATTATTATTACTATTATCGCAATGATCCCCAAACCCACAAAACAATCTATTCGGATCAAATTCCTTTTTTAAACTATTTCGAAGCGATGTGGGAAACCAAAAGTATCCTTGCCATTTCAAAGCCACTGTCACCATCTTTGTTCTGACTCAGGAAGTGAATTATAAAAGACCCAGTGTTTGGAAGCAAGCAGCACTTTGCATTCTGGATGCTTGCCTCCAGCCAATGAGGGGAAACCATGTGGGGAGGGCAGCATTTCGGCACGGCAGCCATTGCCCTTTAAAAAGGCCTGTGTGTGCCTCGTGGGCTTATTGCGAGCTGGGAACACAAATGGGAAGGGACTAGGCAGTTTGGGTGGGAAAGATGCCACGCCATCACTTTGCAAGGGAACAACAGGGTTGGGAACAAATTGGGGAAACTGGCTGGAAGCAGGCCCCTTGCCTGCAAGGCTTCCTTGTATGTGGGGAGGGAAGAAGGGCAAGGCAGCTGGGAGAAGTGTTCTTCTCTGGCTTGCCACTGCCAATTTTCCTTTTTGAAGCAGGGATTTTAACTTTCAACAGACCTCAATCCCCTTTGGGTTTCACTTTGGATTTTGGGATCCCAGAAAGTCCCTTTGGACTTTGGAAAGCCCATTTTCTGCTAATAATTTCCTTGGGGAACCACACCATAACACTTTGGAGCCTTCTTTCTCTGCTTGGGGTTACACGTTGTACTTTTGGAAACAAGAAATCTCCTATAATCTGCTAATAATGTATACCATTGTGGCAAGTTTTGTCAGTAGCAGTCTTAAAATGAGGGAAAGGGAATCCCCCAAGTTTTGCCTGTCCTGTTTCCAGTTTTTCACACATTGCGCAATCGTACCTGCCATTAACAAAGTGATTTGAAAATTTTGGGAAATTCTGACCTTTTTTGGGGGGGGAATTTCAGAAATCACTTCAGAATTGAATCACCAGCACCCCCTACATCCAAAATGAGTTTTGAACCATTTTTTCCTTGATCAAACAAGCCTAGTATGTACTAGGCATGTGTGATCCATTAAAATGGTTTTAAAGTACTGACAAAACTAGGGATGGTGGTGCTTCCTTTCTATAGTGTTTCTAATGTTTCAGAGGTGAACATTTTGGAATTCTAATGAGACTAACAAAAAATCATAATTGCTTCAGTAATGGTGATTGTGCATGCCCAATGAGGGAGAAATCATTGTCATTGTGGAAATTTCAGGGCTTCTATCTCCATCATTTTTAAAGGTATTTGGGTGAAACTTGCTACAATGGTAGAATCCATTTACCACTCTTTTCTCATCAAGTTTCATAACTTTTTGCTTATCCACAGATTTTTCACAAATTTATAAACAATTTTAAGAATACAAGCGCTAACTACATGAATTTTATATACAATGCACAAGATAACCAGGGCATCAATTCACAGAAGTTTCAGAAAGATTCACACAACTACAGACTTTTGGGGATTTTTCAAAATGTAGACCAAAACAATTTATCCCTAAAAAGCGACCACGGCAATCCTCTTGAATGTCTTGTCTGTCTTTTTGACACACAAGCACAGAACTTCAACTTACTTACTTTAGCCCTCTTTGCAGATTCAATAATTTTATTTATCATTAGACTGACTCTAAAAGGCTAGCTGGCTGCCCAACACAGTGCCTTCCTTATGGTGCTGGTCTAAAGAAAAAGGAATGATTTTGAAAGCACATTATGTTCTCTTGGCTTTGCCAAAATTCCTCAGTGTTTGCTTACTTTAGTTCTCTGCAGATTCAATGATTTTATATTTAAATTTTTTTATTGGACTAACTCTAAACTACAATTGTTGCAGCCAGCTATCATTTGGGTCCTGAGCAGAAATGTATTCTGGGAAATGTAGTTTATGGCAGGGCCTTTTGCATTACCTGCCATTGGGGGCCTTATTTTCCAAAACTACATTTAAGATAGCTGTGTTCTCCATTAAGTTTAGTCACACCCACATCATTTTCCTTATGATGATGATGATGATGATGGTGCAAAACTCCAAGGGAAAAAAAGGTTTTTAAGCACATTATGTTCTCTTGGCTTTACCAAACTTTAACTGTGTCACAGCTACTTATGAAATAATTAAAACTTAAAAATCAAAGAAATTAAAAGGTTCAGTTTTTTACTATTTGGCATGCACCATGTGTGTGCCTCGGAATACACATTGTAATTATAAAACATAACATTTACTTTCAAGAAAAAAACACTTCTGATTCATTTGCACGCCGCTAGTACGTACTTTCACAAGTGAACTGTTATGGTTGTTTCTGGGCTGAAGAGATGAGAAAGAACATTTTTCACAATGGGTGGGTAAATGTGATCCATTTTCATGAGAAAAATATGTTCTTAATTGTGTGCACTGTAAGTGGGAAACTATCATGAAGAGTGGGGAGAGGCAATTTGTCTTCTTATCTTGATACAGTGAAAAACAAACCTTATATCTCCATAGGGTTTGGGTTTACCCTTACTTTTGTCTCAGCTGAGGAAATTGTGGGTGTTTTTTTTTTTAGAGAGTTGGGAACTGTTGGGGGAAATGAAGCTCAACTCCGATATTTAGGGTATTTACAGTGTTTATGGGTGAGGGGATGATTTTTTTTACCTGAAAATATGGATTTTATGAGTTCTCAAAAACTGAAGTGAGATACATGCACTCTGTAGGTTGACTTATCCATGCCTAACACAGCCTTACTTTGCAACAAAGTTGGGAGATAGTGTTTGATGTCTAAACAGTGAAGAGCATGCTGTAACAGGTGGAGTGAATTCTTACTATATAATAATAATAATAATAATAAATTTATTACTTATGAGTCGCCCTCCACGGGAAGTGCTCCGGGCGACTTACAGGCAACACATAAACAATACAGCAGTGACAACAAATAGAGTGGACAAGGGAAGAACAGGAGGATGGGGGAGGGGGGAAGGAGGGGGGAAGGAAAGGTGTCAGGGCCGGTGTCCTCTAGAGTCCCGTCCTGCCATCAAACGGGGGCAGGTGGGGGTGTCCCAAAAGAAGTACCGGTATACAAGAGTCCATGGGGACCAGGGGCCGTGGATGGTATTTGTATATGGTATTTGTATGGGCACACTTTGTCAGTGGAAAATTTGCAGAGAATCAGGACCGTTCCCAGTAATAGAAATTATTCCTCCAAGCAAGATCCACAGCTCTTGAATCAGATTGATTTGCAATTCTTGAGAGGACCACTGCTTCACATCAAACAAAATACAAATCAATACGTCTGTCACTTTTTGAATTTCCCGCCTCTTAACTGAAAGGGCAACACTGTTCCTGTCAACAGGCATCTGTCAGTTGACTCCTGTCAAAATTTGAACAAGCTGCGTCATTTAGTTTGCGTTTGACATCCATTGATAGCAGACTACTGTGTGATTTGCGGAGAAAATGGAAAAAAGTGAATTTCGTGTGCTTATTAAGCATTATTTTTTGCGCAAAACACATCATTCAAACCAAGGCTAAGCTTGATAAATACTATGGGGACTCTGCACCATCAATTTCAATGGTTAAAAAGTGGTTTAGTAAATTTCGTTGTGGCTGTACAAGCACGGAAGATGCCGAACATTCTGGACACCCAGTTGAGGTCTCTACACCTGAAACAATTGAAAAAAATCACGATTTGGTGTTGGCCGATTGGGGATTGAAAGCGCGAGAGATTGTGGAAGCCATAGGCATCTCACATGGCTCAGTGGTTTCAATTTTAAATGATCACTTGGTTATGAGAAAGCTTTCCGCAAGACGGGTGCCGCGTTTGCTCACAATTGACCACAAACACAATTGTGTGACAACTTTGCAGGAGTGTTTGGCATTGTTCAACCACAATATGGAAGAGTTTTTGCACCATTTTGTAACCATGGACGAAACAGGGATCCACCACAACACACCAGAGACCAAACAGCAGTCAAAACAGTGGGTTTCTTGTGGTGAATTGGCACCAAGAAGGCCAAGTTGGGTTTGTCAGCCAATAAAGTCATGGTGACCATTTTTTGGGATGCATGTGGTATAATCCACATTGACTACCTTCAAAAGGGTAGAACAATCAATGGCGAATATTATGCCAACTTATTGGGTCCATGAATTGGGATACGAATTACTCACTCATCCACCCTATTCTCTGGATTTAGTCCCGAGTGACTATTTCTTGTTTCCAAAACTGAAGAAATGGCTCGGTGGAAAGAGATTTGACTCCCAACAATGAAATCATCTCATAAACAAATACCTATTTTGATGACCTCTACAAATCTTATTTTTGGAAGGGATAAAAATAATTGGAGAAACATTGGACAAAGTGTATAGAGCTCAAAGGAGACTACGTTGAAAAATGAAATGAATTTTTATCCAATCACGGACTTATTGACCCGCCCTCGTATATTGTACAGTAATTGGTTATAATAAAAAGATTGGAATCATGCATCAAATCATTGTCCTTTCCAATAAATGAATATTAAATGTAGACTCAGTGTCACAATGTGAAGGGGGTAGAAGAAATAATTGTCCATGATCCAGTTGCTATTTTTCAACTTGTGTGATTTGAACAAGTTAACTTTAATTTTTATATAGTGTTTATAATTGAAGGGATAAGTGGCACAGGCTGCTGTCAAACTTTAGGTAGCAACTGGTTTAAAATCTTAGTGACCTGTCTTTGCAAGCTTGGACTATTTAACTTTTTCAGAGCAACAAATTAAATGAATCAGGAAGGCTTGAGAAAATAAATATAAAAGGTCACTTTCATGGCTACAATAATTCTCTGTATATTTCACTCATGTGCTTTCAGAAATGCTTAAACCTAGGACTTAATATATGCCACCTGTTAAATGGATTTCAGTAATTCAGTAGGGAATATCTAAAAGGCCAGGAAAGGCCATTATACTTCCCTTTCTTGAACAGGAAAAGAATTAAGGGAAACTTCTCAGTGTGTTTTGTGAATTTGACTAGGCTAACCTTCCCCACATCTGCAATGAATAATAGAATTTAACTCCCCTGGCCTGTATCTGGGAGTGGTTTTGCCCTTCTCCCCATTGACACGAGTATGACACTAGTGTGATGTGTACATTTACCACATTGAACATGACCATAAAAGTTGTGACTTCTCAGGCTGTGGTCTCATTTTCTGTTGACACACTTTTAACCCTCTCTAATATAGCATAGGTTTATTACCAGCCACATTTGAGTCTGAGTAAGAATTTAAGGTTGTGCCTCATTCTGTATACACTAATTCAGGTGTTTAGTGTATTGACTGGTAATGTGTTGTTGACAATTCTTGTCAGAACTGGTAGGATTCACACTACTACTACTACTACAGCTGTTACCAACAGTCCTATGGATTTTGAAGAGGCATTAACAGAGGGTGAAAGGGAGGAATGTGCTGAGAGGAAGGCATATCAAGCAAACCCTTGTTAGGACCCCATTGTCAAAGACCATGCAGATCCACCACCAAGAGTCTATCCTTGGAAGACAATTATCCATTAACATGGTGTCCAGATCTGAACGGATCAAAGTGAGTTTGTCTGCAAAGAACCAAGCAAAGACTTCACAGCAGGCTGCTGAGTTATCAGGGCTCCTATCCTGAACGGTGGGATGTAATAGGCCTCTGACAACTCAAAACAGCTCCGCCGGACGGTTCTTTGCAGACGCAATATTGGACACCAAAGCAGATTTCTTTGCAGCTTTTATTGCCATGCCATATGCCCTTAGAAAGGCATCAAGGCATGTTCGATTTGGCCCGCTTGGATCCAAATGCCACACGCTCTCTAGGTCCCTCTTCCTTTGCTTCATCATTGCCAACTCCTCATTGAACCAAGAAGCTGGTTTCGCTCGGCTACTTGAGAGGGACCGTTCTGGAGCAATCGTGTCTATTGCCCTAGTCATCTCCCCATTCGAGAGAGTGACCAGAGCATCAACAGGATCACCAACCGAGGTGGCAGGAAATTCCCCAAGAGCCGTCAGGAATCCTTCCGGATCCATAAGTCTCCTGGGGCAGACCATTTTAATGGGTCCTCCACCCCTGCGGAGGTTAGAGCAGTGTTTCCCAACCATTGTGCCGGGGCACACTAGTGCGCCGTGAGCGATCATCAGGTGTGCTGTGGGAAACTGAAACCTCTGGGGGGGGGGGGGGGAGAGTCTAGTGTATTGAAGTATAGAAACCCTAAGAAACTTACCTTGATAAAGGCACAAAATTACAAACACCCCCCTCCCCACCCGTTGTCTACTTGGTCTCTCCCTTTCCATGCATTGGGAAGGCCCACCTCCCTTTCCCCAAGTAGAGACCTCCTCTTGCCTCCTGGGGGTTCTGTGTGGGAAGTTTGGCCCAGTTCTATCATTGGTGGGGTTCAGAATGCTCTTTGATTGTGTGTTAACTATAAATCCCAGCAAATACAACTCCCAAATGTCAAGGTCTATTTCCCCTGAACTCCATTTGCGTTCATATTTGGGCATATTGAATATTCATGCAAAGTTTGGTCCTGATCCAACATTGTTTGAGTCCACAGTGCTCTCTGGATATAGGTGAACTACAACTCCAAAACCCAAGGTCAATGCCCACCAAACTCTTATAGCATTTTCTCTTGGTTATGGGAGTTCTGTGTGGGAAGTTTGTGTCTTTCTGCCATTCCTGCCAGGATATCTATGTTGAGTTCATCAAAACAGGCCCAGGTTTCACACTGAGTGTATAAATATATTGTAAAAACATATTCACTATATGTATTACTTTGTTAGAGTGTCATTTTGTGTCATTTTGGTTGGTGGTGTGCCCCAGGATTTTGCAAATGTAAAAAGTGTGCCGCGGCTCAAAAAAAGGTTGGGAAACACTGGGTTAGAGGATGCAGTGAGTCTAAACCTGAGCAGGTCCATGGCAACAGAGCGATATGTAAGATTTTCTGAGTTCAGTATCAAAATATTTTGACATGTCTTAGGATGTATCTACACTTTAGAATTATTGCAGTTTGACACCACTTTAGATGTCACAACTTAATGCTACTGAATAATGGAAGAAGTAGATTTACAAAATCATCTCTGTGAAACAATGCAGATGCCTCACCAAAATACAAATCCCATGATTCCACATGGGATTAGTCAAACTGCAGGTGCTTACCCGAGAGATTGAGAAAGAGAGAAAAGTACAAGTGGAACCAAACACTCTCTTTGTTCTCCTTGTATAAAATATCAGAAGCTACAGCAAACACATCCTTCCCTACAAAAGTTGGCATAGATCTTTCAGAAGGTGCAATTTTCCATGACAGATCATATCTGCAATATATAAAATTAAAATAGCAGGAACAAAAACACCACTCCTGACTGTTCAAAGAGGAGCCATAATTATAACAGAACAGCTGCATACAGCCGTCTGTCACTATATACAATTTAAAAGAATATGTGAGATACTAATGTCATGCTAACTGACAATGCTATAAATCGGTATCTAAAACATAATCTTGAAGAGGTATCAAGACAACCGATGCATGTCTACTGACAAAAATATATTGTGAGATAACAAGACAGTATCAAATGTCTTTTTAATTGTTTTAAATGCTGTACACTGTAGTTTTAACGATGTTTTTTATCTTTTGCCTCCTATGCTGTATTTGTTTTATATTGTTGCCTTGGGTTGTGAGCCGCCCCGAGCCTGTTTGGGAGTGGCGGCATAAAAGCCGAATAAATCAAATCAAATCAAATCAAATATAATTTCCAAATTGCTATTTTTTAAAAAAGGATTTTTTTAAAAAAAAAAAACTGCAATACTCATGATGGCTATTTTTCTTCAACCTGTGTCACCTCCCTGACAGGTTACCCGGATAATAGGTTATCTTGTATGAGTCTTTTAACATTGCAATTATTTCTGCCAAGTGTTTCATTAAAAAGGAATCCTCAGCTAAAATGTTAATGGTCAAACTATGATAGAATCACAGAGTCTATAAGGACAAAAAAGGTGGGATCCATTGAACATCATCAGCCACTGTGCAATCATGCCAAGTTCACTAGATCATATTTCATCATTTCTGACATTATTTCTCTATGAATTTCAAAGTGATGTTTTTGTCTTACAATGAAGGTTGATCCAAAATGTTCCTCACATTTTAAATATTTTTTTCAATGGGGCAAAAACTTGTGTGATCGTGGCTGCCAACTTCGAGTAAAAGGAAACATTTGTAGTACTACCAAGTGCCAACTGCAACTACCAACTTCTTCCTTTGCTTTCCTTTCCCATATTACATTTATTATTGATTCAAAGTGCAGTGCTTACTTTATTTTCTCTTGTCTGGGAGAAAAATCCCAAGTTGACAGGGTGCTGCTGTAGAGCCATATTAATACAAATATATGTTAGGGTCAATTGGGAATTCTAGTGAGTAAGTAAGTAAAACTTTATTTCTACCCCGCTGTATCTCCCCATGGGGACTCAGGGTGGTTCACAACATAAAAAGCAAACATTTAATGCCATAAAAGTACCACAATAGACTTGATAATAGAATTGATAAAAACAAACATTCGACAATTTAAAGAAACTGCACCCACCACCTCACTTTGAAACAATTTAGAAACAAAATGAGTGTCACACAAATTTCATAATTAGAAACGAAATGGATTTTTGGCATTTCACAAACCTCTAATAGTAATGTCAGTTGAGCATCATCATCTTAATGACCCCCCCCCCCCCAGCGCAACCTATCTTATCAGTCTGCAAGCCCTCTCCTGTCACAACGCACATTACTGCTGGGAAAATACTGTACACTTTTTTGCTCATTGTAGATTTTTGGAGACTGCTTTTATTTATTGTAGAGGTAAAATGGATATATACAATTACTATTTATTATTTACAGTATTTATATTCCACCCTTCTCACCCCCCAGAGGACTCAGGGTGAATTACAATGCACATATACATGGCAAACATTAAATGCCAGTTAGAAATACAACATATATAGACAGATACAGAGACAATTTAACATTCCAGCTGTGCCCAAGCTTTTCCCGGCTTTATGAGGTTATGCTGTCCTTTGATGGAGTACTTCCTCATTCTTCTGCACACTGCTGGAAGGTTTGTATGGTATCATAAATTTGTTAAATTAGTCTCCCTGCATAAGCGGTACCTCAATTTCCTACTTGACAGATGCAACTGTCTTTCAGGCTGCATAGGTCAACAGCAAGCTAGACGAATGGCTGGAAGCTCACTCTGACCTGGCCTGGCTTCGAACTCAAGACCTCTTGGTCAGTAGTGATTTAATGCAGCTAGCTCTCAGCTAACTGCACCACAGCCCACCCCAAATTGGTCTGGAAACATAATAATTACAAGATGCCAGCCATAATTTTGGTGGTGCAGGATTTTTTTAGCACATGCTTTTTCCTGTGCAGAAAGTAGTATAGACTGTGACTTCCACAAAATGCATGTGTGTGTGCGGGTGCATGTGCAATATTTTCTATGATCTTAATGAAACAACAATATGAATTTTGTGCATTATATGAAGATCCACCCCACCCCCCAAATTGCTGCCAATGGCTGGATTTTCAAAACAACCATCTGTGAATTTTGTGCAGAATAAGTCTTGGGTTGCTGTGAGTTTTCTGTGCTGTATGGCCATGTTCCAGAAACATTCTCTCCTGACAGTTTGCCCACATCTATGGCAGGCATCCTGAGAGATTATGAGGTCTTGAATTCCTGACATACATTCTTAATCAGTCTAGGGTTCTTTATGCCATAGTTTCTCAATTTAAAAAAAGAGTTTTTCATAATTTTTAAGAAATATTTTTGAATATTCATCCTATCCATAGAAACAGGTAGCTGGGATTACAAGCCCCTCAATTGAAACACCCTGAGATCACTGAAACTAAGGAAAGAAATTCTCCTAGCTTTGACTGATCCCTCCCTTAGACCTTGCAGTTGGAAGACCTGTTAGAGTGAATTGGGAAGGGCATAGTCCGGCTACCATTTATTATTACTATGTTTAATGGTAATTTGTTGTTAGTTGAATCTGTATTGTAATTTTGTTGTTGTTTTATCTATTCTCATACAGTGTTTATTCTTCAATTCTGTAAACCGCTCTGAGCCCTCAAGGAGTGGCGGTCTAGAAGTTTGAAGTATAAATAAATAGATAAATAAAAAAAAATAAAAGTGGTGCTTTGAGTAATCTTCTTTAATATCTTCCCCTTGCTTGCACTGCTTGATACCTGCCAATTCAAAAGACATTGCAAGTAACAGATTGGAAATCTTCATAGTGGGAAGAACAAGGGAGCAAATTAAAAGGAAAGGAAGGGCTCTCTGCTAGCATGATAGGATCAAAACACAGTTGCAAAAATCAAGTACTGTTTCTGAAAAACTTTGGAAATGCCCCTAACTTAGATAATCTGGATTCATATCTTATCTGAAGCTTTGTGTATTGCACACCTCTCTAATCCTCACTCTATCACCATAATTCACCCATTGGAAACTGGCAGTACAACCGCTGTCTGCTATCATTAAATAAATCAGGTATGAAAATCTCTTAGGAAAACATTTTGTGTTTGCACACAAAACATTTGGTGCATCATCAATAATAAGAAGGGAGCTGAAGAAAAGATTATATGACAAGTTAATTGGCTTTTGATCAAATGCTTTTGCCGTCCATATTATACATCTTGCTCGAATAGTTTGACAATCTCTTTTTCTCTTGAAAGTTTTCCTTTGGAGAATAATTTGGCAACCTTCACTCACACGGACTAGTATGTACTCATGCAAGTAGTTCAGTTCATCATTTTGATTTATCCGCCAAACTTCAATGGGTAGCAATTTTATTCTGAAAAATAATAATGCTAAGATCAGATTACATTACACATCTTTATTTTAAGATCAGTGCAATACTTAAGCACAAGTTACTAAGCCTTCATTACTAAAGAAGAATTGTCATTTGGGAACTTAAATGTAAAGATGTGTATTTGAGTCAGCACCTCTGCCAGGAGATGAAGCTGTTTTATCTGCTAGCCTTGTCTTTTTGGCTGGGAGGGGAATGTTTAATTATTTTAATAGTATTGCATACTGTTTTGAAAACTATCATTTCATTTGGGTGGATGCCAGCTGAAGGACTAATGAATGGCGAGGGAGTTACCTGGAACCATCTAGTTAGCTACAAGGAAACCCCTAATTTGATTAGGCTTCTACCAGACTAGCCAACTAATCATCCTGATCAATTGAGAACACACCAATTGACTGGTAGTGTGCGTGAAATGTATGCATTCAAGATGCAATTGACGGCCTAGATCTTCCAGAAGCACTACCCTATGAATTCTAAACTGTGAATTTTAACTTTATATTTTATTAGTATTACTGTCAGTCTTTGCAGTGTATGTTTTAATATATGCATTTTAATAATATTATATTTTATCTGTGTGTTTTAACCATGTTGTACTCTGATTCAAGTCATGAGGAGAGATGGGATATTCTTATTCTTATTAGTATTATTATTACTACTAATTATTACTACTACTAATACTATTAATTAATATTAATATTAATAACTATCATCCCTGTCTTTAATGGCATTCTGGAAGGGGGCAAAGACATTCCTTTTCAGGAAAGCATTTAATTAAGCCAGAGAAGTTGTAGGGAAGCCCTGGGTCTTTATCTTGGTTTTCAGGTTTATATGATTTTAACTGTGTTTCCTGTTCCAAATATGATTTTATGGGTTGTTTTAACTATTGTACTGTATGTTCTTTTGTTTTGTTTAGCCGCCTTGGGTCTGGGCTCAGAGAAAGGCCAGATATAGATTTATCAAATAAAATAAGTAATAAATATTATTATAGATGCTCTTATCATCTCAAACAAAAATATCTATCTGGATTATTTGAGGCAATTCAGTAAAGAAATGGAAGCCACATCCTGAAGTCGTAAGTGCATATAGTAAGACTGCTAGCTTTTATATTACATCATTGATTGGAAACATCGCAATGTCACATTTCAGATCTCTCCTTAATTCTATGCATAAGCAGGGGAAAAGAAAAGTCAATGGCTGAATGAAGAAAATCCTCTGACCCCAAATTCTGTTTGCTTAATTACCTATGTAACAGGATGAGGAAGTCTGCCCCATGGGCTTTCCTTTGGTGCATTCTGACATTACCTGAGGCTTTCTGAATAAACTTACATTAGCATAACAAAAGAAGTACTTGATGTGCATTTGTCAAGGGACCAGGGCTCCTGCCCTTAAGGAGGAATTTTTATTTGAAGGATATGATATTTTTCTAACACTTCAAACTCAATATATTGTTACCAGGGAAATGCAATATTTCCCCAGCCAGTGGCCCCTCTGGGATTTATTCTATTTTAGAGAATATAGTTGACAGAGTGATGTGGGGGGCATGGAATTGCCATCTGATATCCTAGAAACTATGTCCATCTAAAAGTAGGCATGGGGAGACAAAAACACATCCTCTGAGACGTTCTAGCAGTGCTCTAAAGATCTTATGGTCAAAAATGACCATGTCGGACTACACGGAGAAGCCACTGAAATCCACAAGTATGTGGACATTTTCAACAGAAAGGAGGAAACCATGAAAATGAACAAAATCTGACTACCAGTATTAAATAAGCTCTAAGATCAGGACAGCAAAGAAAGAACAACACTCAAAAACAGGATAATTCCAGACAAAAAACAATCAAGATCAGCTAATCACCTCCCAACAAAGGATCCCCCAGGCAGCAATCAACCAAGTTTTGAAGCAGCAGGGCCATTAAACACTTATCAAGGTGACTATTTGCAACATTCACACTTGCCTCAAGCAGACAAGAGTTCTTTCTCCCACTCTGGACATTCCACAGATATATAAACCTCACTTGCCTAGTTTCCAAAAGATCTCACAACCTCTGAGGATGCCTGCCATAGATGTGGGCAAAATGTCAGGAGAGAATGCTTCAGGAACATGGCCATACAGCCCAGAAAACGCACAGCAACCCAATGATTCCAGCCATGAAAGCCTTTGACGACACATCAAATTTGATTGTTTGGCTGGGTTGTTTTGATGCTTGTATTGGTGTTGATTTTGTTTGTTTTGAGAGGGTGTGTACTTTTTCTGTATACTTCTTCTGAGTCCGTGGACTTGACTTGAGGTAGAACCATCAGCTGCTTGCTTTATATAATAGCTAGCTCAGAGTGAGTCTACATGAGGAAAGAAAACACACTCTGAAATTGGTGCTAACAATCCTCACAATGCATGATGATTTCCAACAAGAATCTGGGTCTTTTAAACCCTTAACCCAATCTTGCTATACAATATGCAAGGTTAAGGGGATACTTCAGAGTGTTCAGAAAACTCTGGAGTGTCCACAGGATTTGCAGCCATGTGAACAGCTGGATCAGCTTCTCATTTGGCCTGATCCATTGTCTACATGCACACCTTCACCCATATCGTGTGATGATTACCCAGAGGAACTGCAAGCTATTTGACCTGCTATGAGAGAAATAATGCAACTTTAAGCCCTTGTATCTTCAGAGAGGATAGAGGGTTTTTTTCTGAAAGAGTAGAAAAAATCTTCTTGTATTGATGAAATATGTTGCAATTTTGCAGCGACACAGTTGATTCCAATGTATTCCATTAATCGGCTATTATGAATCATGGCATGAAGGAAAATAGCCTCGGTCCTCAGAAAACATGAGGTGACCTTGGAGAGCTCTATAAGTGAAAGGGCTTCTATCAATTCCCACAGGAAGAAAATAAATTTATTTATTCATTTCATTTATATGCTGTCTTTTTCCTGGAGTGGCACCCAATGCAATTCACAAAAATATTGGTTAAAAAAACATACTAACGCACAACTAAAAGTATCATGTTAAAATGATAGATCAGTTTAAGCTATGTACAAAAGAAAAAAAGTGTCCCCTACTATTAATTACACATTAAAACCACACATTAAAGGCCAGCTTGAATTAAAAGATTTTTACATGCTGGACAAAAAGCTTTTCTTTAGCTGTCAGTCAAGACTGAGAAAAATAGAAGCAGTGATGTATAGGGCTGATAAGATGTCCCAAGAGGTATGCTGTCTCTCAAGGTGAAGATGAAACAAAAAGGCTGACAAAACTCTGCAAGGCCACCAACTTTCCTTCTTTGTATCCTGCATCAAATCCACATTGCAACGCAATGATGTTGTAAAATATAACTTCAACATAATGGAAAGGCAGGTGGCTAAAGAATCTTGGGGGAAAGGTCACAATTTCATTGCTTTTTTCCTGTTGAAGGCCATAACTCAGAAAGAGGGGGGGAAGGGGGTAAGAAAAGTACAGTATACTACCAGTAAGCAACTGGCTCCACATATTTGTTTTCTATAGTCGCAGTCTACACTTTCATAAAGAAACTTTTTGTAAGAGAGGGCCTGCATCTCAGAGCAAATAACAAAAACATATCTTTTAGAAGTTTTGCAAATCTGATCAGGATTGCTTTAAACTGAGAATGGTTGGCAAACAAACTCAATAGCAACATAGAATCAGCTGGAAAGAATGATCCATAATCTTATATGTTTCTGCACCAATGTACAGAGTAAAGGATACAACAAGGTGAATCTGAACTCTAAACACAAGAAAGCAAATATGGTTTGCAACTTGCCTAAAGACAATTCCATATCAACAATCAATTGCATCAATGGCTTTTTCATCTCAACTTGACAAAATCACCAGCCCTGCCAGTCAGAAAATTCCCCAGAGCCTTTATGAATCCTTCAGATTTCCACCTTCCTCATCCCTGAAGGGAGGATCCACTACCATAAAATCAAACTTCTGAAAGAAGTGATCTAACCATAGCAATACTATTGTTGGGTCCCCAAAGCTAGATCATTTTTCATCAGTCCAATAAAAGGTGAAAAAAAACCCCCCAAGTTTAAACTTTTAAGAAAAAAAACATGTCTTGGATCAATGCTGTATTGAGGCAACCCCATGTTTGTTACAAGAATCATAAAGTCTTTAGCATACACTGTCACACCTTAGGTTGAAGGATCTCAAAATCACATTCCCTTTTTCTGCTTTGGGTTTCACATTGTACTTTTGGAAACTAGAAACCTCCTAATCTAATCATTTCCTTGGGGAAACACAAAATACCACTTTGGAGCCCCCTTTGTCTGCTTTGGGTTACACATTGTATTTTTGGAAACTAGAAATCTCCTATAGTCTGCTAATAATTTCCTTGGGGAAACACATAATAAAAGTTTGGAGGCTCCTTTGTCTGCTTTGGGTTACACGTTGTACTTTTGGAAACTAGAAATCTCCTAATCTAATCATTTCCTTAGGGAACCACACCATACAACTTTGGAGCCCCCTTTCTCTGCTTGGGGTTACACATTGTACTTTTGGAAACAAGAAAACAAGAAATCTCATATAATCTGGTAATAATTTCTACCACTGTGGCAAGTTTTGTCAGTAGTGGTCTAAAAATGAGGGAAAGGGAATCCCCCAGGTACTACATCTAGGCAAGAAAAATTAAGTGCACAAATGCAGGTTGAAAGACACATGGCTTTAGAAAAAATGACCAAGATCATCAAATTCCTTGAAATTAAGCCCTATGAAAAATAGCATAGGAAGCTGTTGGGCTATGAAATAAGTTCCCCTGGAGAATTGTAGACTCCCCTTTGATGGTCTTTAAACAGAGATTGCACAGTTATCTCTCAGGAGTGCTTTAGATGTGCATTCCTACATGGCTGGAAATTGGACTTGAAGTCCCTGCCAGTTTTATTATTCTTTGATTTTATATGGCCTTGCCAGCTTTTTGGACTATAGCTTGGAAATTACCAAGAATTGTCTAGTCTGCCTGGGGGATACTGGGCATTATAGTCAAAGCTTTGCTCTAGTCAAATACTTGAATCCTACACCCAATGTAATGAAGTCTCATACATTTTTTCTATGAATTGCCTAAATATTGAAAATAGGTAGTCTCCAAACAAAGTGTACAGGAAGCACCTTGTCCATTATGTACTGGATATTAAGATGCGAATTTAAGATAGATAGATAGATAGATAGATAGATGAGAGACCGAGAGAGCGAGAAAGAGAGAGAGAGAGCACTTATTTTGAGTCATTAGCAAATGAAGGTAATTGTGAAATTTAATTGTGGTGCAATGGGTTAAACTCTTGTGCTGGCAGGACAGCTGTCTAAAAGGTGAGCGATTCAAATCCAGGGAATGGGGTGAGCTCCAGAGTCTCATGCGGGGACATGAGAGGAGCCTCCCACAGAATGCTAAAACATCCAGGCATCCCCTGGGCAATGTCCTGCAAATCGCCAATTCTCTCACACCAGAAGCAACTTGCAGTTTCTCAAGTCGCTCCTGACATACACACACAAATCCCTGCTGTTGTTAATTATTTGTAAGTCTCCTTTCCATCATCATCATCATCATCTCTGATTGTCTGCGCAGATTCTGCAATAGGAAGAAAGTCTATACACTTCAGGGAATTGTACGTGATAGCTTTTAGATTAGAGGGCAGTTTCACGGATCTTGAACTCTAATTTCTCTTTTTCCAAAAATTAAGTGCTGGCCAGAGATTGCCTGCCCTCTGTTTGAAAGAATGGATGAGAACAGTATTATGGTTATTTCTGCACCTCCATGACAACTTGATCCCCATCAATTGCCAGTGGCCTGAATTTTGTACTACTGCTTTTGTACCTGAGATTGCATAACTGTCCCATTAAGAGTAAAATATGACAGACATTTCCAAGATACCAGTGACGATAAGGTGATGATGAATGGTGCATGATTTTCAGCTTCATGTGCTAGAATCATGAAGAAACTCTCCAAGGCACATTATTTCAAGTCTTGACTTTTTCCTAGATTCATGGAGCCTTAGTGGAAATCAAGTTTTAGATAATGCTTTCAGAGCTGATACCAAAGAATTTTGTTCACAAAATAGACAGAAAGGTATGTCTCTCTGGCTGTAATTAGACAGATCTTGTACATTTCACATTCTTTTGCATTTTGTGTGCAATTTTTTCTATCATATACTATATTAGGTTATTATACAGATTGAGTATTTCTTATCTGAAGTGCTCGGAGTCAGGCCACACCTCCCCCTCCCCCCAAAACGTTTAGAATACAACAGAGGTACAGGGTTGAAAGTTTTTCAGGCTGTATGGCCATGTTCCAGAAGCATTCTCTCCTGATGTTTTACCTGCATCTATGGGAGGTATCCTCAGAGGTTGTGAAGTCTAGGAAAATGGGGTTTCTATATCTGTGGAATGTTCAGGGTAGGAGAAAGAACTCTTGTCTGATGGAGGTAGGTGTGAATGTTTCAATTGGCCACCTTGGTTAGCATTTAATAGCCTAGCAGTTTTCAAGCTCTGGCTTCTTACTGCCTGGGGGAATCTTTTGTTAAGAGGTGATTAGCTGTCCCTAATTGTTTCTTGTCTGGAGTTCCCCTGTTTTTTAATGTTGTTCTTTATTTACTGTTATGATTTTAGAGTTTTTTAAATACTGGTAGCCAGATTGGACAATTTCAACAGAAAGGAAGAAACCATGAAAATGAACGAAATATGGCTACCAGTATTTTAATTTTTTTTTAAAAAAAAAAAACCTCTAAAATCGTAAAGAACAACATTCAAAAACAGGGGAACTCCAGACAATAAACAATCAGCTGCTTTATACAAACATGGTCTTTTATATGTTATTTTAGCATTCTGGCTGGCCAATTAAAAGTAGTTTTAATATAAGGACCCCAGTGTGTCTTTAGTATAATGTATGAGCCAAGGTATTGGTCTCTTTCTTTTACAAGTTACAGCTAAACAGTACATGTGTGATGTTTTCTACCTCTGATGCTCCACAGATAGAAAGATGTTCATTATATGGAACTTAGTTAAACCTTCCATGTTTGACCACTGTGTCCAGTTATTGGATGGTAAATGAACACTAATGTAAGTGTTAATGATTCACTTGGCCTGGTTTAGTTAGGACTAGCTGTAAAAGTCAGAACTGACTTTATTTTCTTTATAATTTTCATCAATCTTTGTTGTATATTTTCAAAACTTGTTGACATAGCCAATACAGAGAAAGTTTGTTACAGTTTAAACTTACATTTTATTTTATTCTGTTATGGAATATTCTCATTGCTGTGCTCTCCACTTACTTGCAATTGCCTTTGGCTAAATACAATAAAGTTATTGACCACTGAAAGGCAAGAGCTTTCATCATCTGGACAAGGCATTTGGTCTAAGTGGGTGAGTCCAACCCCTTTCCTCTCTCTAGCTTTGATATAGCACATTAAAGTGATGGGAAGTGCAACAAAGGGAGGGAAAGAGGTGGAGAAGCATCTTAGCAACCCATTTGTGGATAATATAAATTTAAGATCTGCTGTAAAGTTAGAGCAAGCAGCAAGTAAAAATCAAAAGGACTTGAATCATAGAGTATAACTGAGTTTACTGACTTTCCCAATAAAACTTATTATAGGCAAACATAAAGAAATGCACATTGGTCACAAAAATTCAAAATGGATAGGTAGAAAGCAGATTTAGCTAAAATAGTGAGTCTGTGAAAGAAAAGAATTAAAGGGATGACATACTGTATGCTTACTGGTAAAAATGTCTACACAATATGTTGAAGCCAGAATTTCTATATATAATTAGCATATGGTATTCAGTGCTAAATATCATTCATATAGTTTTAGAAAAAGTTGTATAAAAGGAAACACATTAAATAGGTATTTCAACGAATGCTTTGAACTGGACACATAAATCAGATTTTCTTACTCATTAGGGTAGCTGAATGGAGGAGCTGTTTACATTGTAATATATTGTCTATTAAAACTGTGGAACAGCAACCACAAAGCGTATTAAGCAATTCTAAACCCAATTGTCTCTCAGCAGAGAGTAATGAAAACCAAAATGATCTAAGAGGTAAGTAACAGAAATTGGAATAATCACAACCATCACATTACATACCCAACTATAAAGTGGTTCTCCTAATGACCTGTGTGTTGTTCTCATTAATATACATGCACCATATATAGGCTTTTGAACACTTGTGCATTTACAGTTTACATATTTAGGTTCACCCTTAATAAAATATACATACAGAAGCATGATGTACAAAGTGGGCTTTAGAATCATACCCTGGGCTGAGAGGGGCGGTATATAAATGTAGTA
This sequence comes from Anolis apletophallus, assembly GCA_030556195.1. Taxonomy (NCBI): domain Eukaryota; kingdom Metazoa; phylum Chordata; class Lepidosauria; order Squamata; family Anolidae; genus Anolis; species Anolis apletophallus. Next base: position 82,092,221 of record JARBWK010000006.1, on the reverse strand, counting down.
AATAAATAAATAAATGTTCCATGGTCTGTGGTGTGGCCACATCCTCTTTGGTGCCTGGGGTGTCAGCACACTCCCCTTCCTCTCTCTTTGGTGCCAGCACCAAACCTGAAACCAGGGGCACCGAAAAGAAGAGTGTGCCGAGGACACCACCGTGCCATATAATAATAATAATAATACTTTAATATTTGTGAGTCGCCCTCCACCGGTGGTGCTCCGGGCGACTTACATCATTTAAAAACCCTAAAACAGCAATATACAGCAGTTTAAAACAGATACAAGTCTGAGAAAGGCTCAGACATTCAGAGGTACCGATCAGGCCCCAAACGCTAGGCAGAAGAGCCAGGTCTTTAGGTCTGACCGGAATCTAGTTAGGGTCAGAGTGGCTCTGAGGGCAGATGGCAATGAGTTCCAGATCCTGGGGGCCGCCACGGAAAAGGCTCTCCGCTGGGTTTCCATCAGCCGAGCCTCTCGCACCCCGGGGATGGTCATGCGATCGCCATTTATGGCACGTGCTGGCCTCACGCTGTGTTGGACCGTCAGCCGGTCACTCAAGTATGCTGGCCCAATATTGTGCCGAGCTTTAAAAGTGAGCACCAGAAGTTTGTAGAGCACTCTGAACTCTAAGGGCAGCCAGTGGAGATCTTTTAAAATAGGAGAAATGTGGTCCTCACTGATGACCCAGAGATGAGTCTGGCCGCTGCGTTGTGGATGAGTTTCAGCCTCTTGGTTGTAGAGAGGGGAGGCCCACATATAGGGCGTTGCAATAATCAAGACGCGAGACAACGGTGGCATGTACCACGGTTCTCAGCGCCTCAGATGGTAGGTAGGGGGCCAGCCGTCGGGCCCTACGGAGATGGAAGAAGGTGCCTTTTGCTGCCGCCTGGATCTGGGCCTCCATCGTTAGTTTTTCGTCCAGGATCACTCCCAGGCTTTTCACTGCCGGAGCCGGGGATAAGGGCTCGCCCTCAAAGGGTGGCAGTGATGGGTGAGAGGCGGGTCGGCCAGGCCAGAGGATCTCCGTTTTGGCTGGGTTGATTTTGAGTCTATGTGCTCTGAGCCAGCTCGTCACCGCTCTCAATCCTTGGCTGAAACTGTCCGGCACCGACGATGACCCTGGGTCAAGCTTCAGGAGCAGCTGTGTATCGTCCGCATATTGGTAGCAGGAGAACCCATGGCCCCTGGCAATGCTAGCCAGAGGCTGGACGTAGATGTTGAAGAGGGTGGGAGATAGGATGGCACCCTGGGGGGACTCCACATTCCAGTTCGCTTTTCCTAGAGACTTGACCCTGCCACTCGACCCGCTGCGAGCGGCCTCGCAGGAACGATTCCAGCCAGGTCAAAGCCTTGTCTCGGATCCCAGAGGCAGCCAGGCGGTCGAGGAGCAGGTCGTGATCGACGGTGTCAAAAGCCGCGGTTAGGTCCAGAAGGACCAGGACTGCCGAGCCTCCCCGGTCCAGTTGACGGCGGATGTCGTCAGTGATCGCCACGAGGACGGATTCCACCCCGTGACCTGCGCGGAAACCCGACTGGGACGGGTCTAGGCCCCGGATTGATCTAGGAAGTCCCGTAATGGCTTTCTACCGCTCGCTCTAAGAGCTTACCCAGAAAGGGTAGGTTGGCAACCGGGCGGTAGCTTGCTGGGTCATCCGGGTCGAGGTTCGTCTTCTTCAAGAGGGGGCTGACTCTGGCCTCTTTCAGGGAGTTCGGAAAGGTGCCTGTCTCTAGGGAGAGATTTACCAAGTCCCTCAGAGCGCCCGACATGATGTCAATATTGGACTTAATTAGGTGTGATGGGCAGGGGTCCGTTGGGCAGGTCGTCGCTCTTGCCCCGGTCACCAGCCTTCTCACCTCCTCCGTTGTTAGTGGGCTGAATTCTGAGAGACGGTGTTCATTTGTCCGGGTGGGGTACCGGGACCTCGTGTCCCCCTCCTCGGGAAACAGCGGCAAGTCAAGTCGAAGTGCCGCGATTTTTCCGAGGAAGTGCTCCTGGAGGTCATCTGCAGTTATCGCCGAGTTGTTGGATTCACTCTGTGGGGACGTGAGGAGACTCCGGACTACCTTAAAGATCTGTGCCGTATGGGAGCCCGCGGCTGAGATCTGGGCCGCATTATAGGATCTCTTGGCCTTTTTGATCTCGTGTTCGTATAGCCTATGTTGTTCTCTGTAGGCTGCTCTGGTTTCTTCGCTAGGCTTTCGTCGCCAGGTGCTCTCGAGTTGCTTCCTCCGGTGTTTTATCTGCTTTAGGTGCGTTGTGAACCATGGAGAGCAGGTTTTCCTGGGGCGGAAGAGGCGCCTAGGAGCTATCTGATCAATGGCCCTTGAGAGAACACTATTCCATCTGGCGACTAGATCTGATAGTGATCCTCCGGGGACCTCCAGGGGTTCCAGCGCCGCGGCGAATGCCCTCGGGGTCATCGCGCTCTTTTGGCGGGCTAATACAGACCTTGGCTCTGATCTTACTGTGAGGGGGATGTTGGTGTCTACCCTCACAACCAGGTGGTCCGACCAAGGCACTGCTCTGGAATCGCGATGATTTGTGGCGAGACCCTGGCTGAAAATCAGGTCCAGTGCATGGCCCGCTTGGTGAGTGGGGCCGGTATCTGTCCTGGAGAGGTCGAGGGCGTCCATGTGCATGAGGAATTCTCGTGCATTGGGGGTGGGAGGGATTGTGTCCGGGTGGATGTTAAAGTCCCCCAGTATGAGGAACCGGGGGAACCTCAGGGCCCAGTCCGCAATCAGATCCTGTAAGGCAGATGTGGCCTCTTTATGGGCCCCGGGGGCCCGGTAAACCACCAGGATCCCCGTCTTTCCTTCCTCTCCAAGGGTTGCTCCCAGGCATTCTATGCCGGTCATCTCTGGTGGTTGGAGGACAGAAGTGGCAACAGCGTCCCTTACGACCAGTCCTACTCCCCCACCCCGACCTATAGATCTTGGTCGATGGAAGGCTCGAAAGCCTGGGGGGGCTATCTCCTGGAGGAGGACGCAGTCACCGTCCTGGGTCCATGTCTCTGTGATGCATATAACATCTGCATCCTGTTCTGCGATAAAATCTCGCAGGGTGGCCAGCTTATTGCAGATCGACCTCGCATTAAGGAGCAGAAGTGAGGACCAGGGTGTGGCGAGTGTTTGTTGACGGGCGTGGCAGGTGATGGGGCGCAGCCAGGTCGAAGAGGAACTGCGGCTCTGTTTGGTGGAGGGTGGGTTGCTGGACCTTGCCCTCCTCTGCCCACCAATTACTGGGATGGGACAGGCGGAAGCTAGTAAGGCCTTCTCACAGACCCCCCTGAGAATGGGGGGGGGGGTGCTGAAGCCCCTCTGTCACAATGCACGGACTTGGCCGGCCCCTTAATCACACACACAGAGACGGTATTCAGCTAACTACTTAATTTTATTTATTTTTTAAAAAATATTTTTATTGTTTTATCATTATCAACGCAATATTATACAATGTCTATTTACAGCAGATTCATGTTATTCATTTCTAGGTACAATACTTCAATCTTTAGCATCTGCCATCATGTTTTTCTTATACATTTTTGTATCCCTCACCGCTGTGCTCCCCTCCCCCCTCCCCAAGCCATTGCTTTTACATATCATTCGTCCAAAATTTCATTTCTTCTTGTGGAGGTAACCTTCCTTCTTCCTTTTCTAATCCTTTTTCAATAAATTTTCTCCATACCTCATAAAAATCACTTTGTTTCCATATACCTCTTTTTACTTTTAATATACATGTTAACTTGTCATTTATTGCCAGTTTCCATACTTCCTTGTACCATTCCTCTATTTGTATATTTATTTCTTTTTCCAATTCGTTGCTATAAGCAGTCTTGCTATTGTTAATAGGTTTGTTATCGCATCTTTATCCTTTTTTTCCAATTGTATACTATTATATAATGATAATAAAGCTATACTAGGACTTCTTTCTATTTTAATATTCATTATATCTTCTATTTCTTTAAATACTTTCGCCCAAAATTTGCTTACATATTTACATTGCCACCACATATGTATGTATGTTCCTGTTTCTTGGCATCCTCTCCAACAGTTTTTCGAGTAGTTTTTATTTATATTTGCCATTCTTACTGGTGTAAGGTACCATTTCCATATTAATTTATAATAATTTTCTTTAATCCTTATTGATAAATTTTTAAGATGTCTTTGTCTCCACAATTGTTGCCACTCTGTTTCCTTTATTTTTATCCCTAAGTCTTCTTCCCAGATCTCCTTAAGGGTGTTATTTTTGTTTTTCCTTCCTTTATTTCAATTATTATCTTATATATTTTACTAGTTATTCCTTTCAAGTTTTCGTGCTCTTCTACATCCCTCCCATTTTGTATTATTTGTTCAAATTGGTTAACCTTACTTCCTATTTTATTGTTTTTAAGACAATTTTTAAACCATTGTTCTAATTGTATACAATGAAACCATGTCAATTTTATTTCTCTAAATTCTTCCATAATCATTTCCTTCTTCGTTCCTACTTTTATCCAATCCTCCATTTTATCTAAAAAAAAATTCCCTTAACTTTTTATCCATTATTTGTTTTAAATTCTTTGGAAATTTCTTTTCCATTACAATTGGGGTTATTACTGATCCATCCGTTATTAACATTCTCCTATATTTATTCCACACTTCTAAAATATTACTCAACATTGGATTTCTAATTTCCCTAATTCTTTCCTCGTGAATTGTTTAAAAAAAAATTCCATATTTCTTCTTCCACTTTTCCTGAGTAATTTCTTAGCCATTCTACCCCATCTTTTTTAATCATTCCTTCTATAACCAGTCTCAATCTACTCGCTTCATAATATTTTTTTAATGTTAGGGAGTGCTAAACCTCATTCTTTTTTGCGATTTGTACCATAACTGTTTGTTTAGTCTATTTCTTTTACTACCATTACAATATTTATTTATCATTTGTTGCCATCTGTTTGGCTCTTCCTCTGTAATTTGAAGTGGCAGCATTCTAAATATGAAGTTTATCTTTGGGAGTATTTTCATTTTTACTAATGCTATCTTTCCAAACCAAGATAGATGTATACTGTCGTACTCTGTTAGTTTTTTTTGAACCTCTTTTCTCAATGCTACTACATTTACCTCTTCCATTTCTTTTAAATGTTTTGTTATTATTACTCCAAGGTATTTTAATTTGTTCTTTAATCTAATTCCCATTTTTCTTTGTTCTGTAAAATCTTTTTCTTCTTTCTTTGTATAATTAAATAGCATCATTTCTGACTTATTCCAATTAACTTGTAGACCCGTTGATTCCCCAAATTTCTCTAGATGTTCCTTTACTTTATCCATTTTACCTACTATATTTTCAATAAATAACAATGTATCATCTGCAAATAAGCTCACCTTCTGCTTTTCCTTTATTCCTACCCCTTCTAAGTTTTTATCATTCCTGATGGCATTTGCAAATAGTTCTATCACCATCGCAAACAGAATTGGTGATAGAGGGCATCCTTGTCTTGTTTCCCTGGTCACTTTTATTTCTTTTGTCACCCCATCATTTATATTTACGACTGCTGAATTTCTTGAATAATATTGTTCTAGTAAACCTTTTATTCCACTTCCCATTCCAAATTTGTTCATAATCTCGCTTAAAGCCCGCCATTCCACACAATCAAAAGCTTTAAATATATCTAATGATAATATCCCTACTTTTAAATTCTTCTCTTGAACCACACAAATTTTATTTAGTACTTTCCCTATCAAGTTTGACATTTGTCTTCCTTTTACAAACCCACATTGGTCTTTTTTATATACTTATACATACATTTGTTCATTCTATTGGCTATTATAGCAGATAGAATCTTCGCATCTTGGTTAACTAGTGATATGGGCCTATATGACCCTGGGTCTGTTAAATCTCTATCGGGTTTTGGTATTAATATTATTAATGACTTCCTCCATGATTCTGGGATATTTTCTCCTTTCATTATTCCATTGTACAGTTCTAATAGTTTTGGAATCAATACATCTCTCAAGTTTTTATAATATTCTGTTCCCAAACCGTCCAGACCTGGAGCCTTCCCAACTTTTAAATTCTTAATAACTTCCTCTATTTCCATCCTCTTAATAGGTTGTTCCAACATTTCTTTGTCATTCTCCTCCAACCTACTCTCCCAATTTTCCTCCACATATTTCCTATTTTTTTCTATGGAGCTGGCTTTTGTTTGGTATAATTCCTTGTAAAACTCTTCAAAAACCTTCAATTTTTCTTTCATAGATCTACATGTTTTACCCGTTTTATCTTTTATCGTGCTTATTAGTCCTTCGATTTTCTTTTTTGTGTGGATTTGGCTAGCATCTTTGAGTTCTTATTACTAAATTCAAAAAATTCTCTCCTTAAATATATTAAATTTTCTTGTACTTCATCTATTTCCATTTTTTTCCAATTCCTCTTTTTTTAGCTCTCAGCCTTGCATAAATTTGTGTCTCTCTCTTTATTATATACTTTTTTTCCAACTCATCTATTTCTTTTTCTAAATTCTTTTTCCTTTCTTCTTGCCTTTTTTTGAGATTAATTGTCTCTTTTATACATAACCCTCTCGCCACCGCTTTCATTGTGTCCCATAAGCTAACTACTTTATTGAAGAATAAAAACAGTAGAAAAGGCAATTGTCCAAAATGCAAAAGCAATCAAAGTAATCGGTATTGTCCAAAAACAACTTGGCATGGAAGTTTCCAAGACTTGGCAAGGCTCCGCTTAGCAAAAGCGAATCAGGAACAAAACAAGATACAAGATCCAAGGCTCCCTTGGCAGGCCACTAGCCCAAACTTAGCTCCGTGGTCTAGCCTCGCTAACACGTCTGCATAGGATAGACGTGGCCGAGGTACTGAGGATCCATTCCCACGGATCCTCTACTTAATCTTCGTGGCGAGGACCCCGACGCTCTAGGCTTCTCCTTCTCCAATCTGTGGTGCGGGACCTCGGTCTGTCTAGGCTATGAAACCAACCCCTCCTGCTAGACTCGATGTTCCGTCTCCTATCAAAGGTTCGGCCTTGCCTCCCAGCACCTGGGTCTCTATCTCCGTGAGTCAAACTCCTATCTACTTCCCAGCTATCCTCCTCCAGGTCTTCATGCATTCTTTCTTGCGATCCTCGCCCCCCCGGCCGTTCATACGCTTCACTATCACTGCTTTCAGTTTGCACCTGGCTTTCCATATCCTCGTAAGGATCAGGCCAGCCTTCATCCCAGGCTAGGCTCTCTGTGGGAGAAGAAGGCCCAGCTATGGCAAAATCTCCTTCTTCCAGCCCCTCTAAATCCTCTTCAGAATCTATCTCAGCTGCTGCTGGCTCTAATGCAAGTGGGACCCCTGGCGCTGTCCCATGCCCCCCAGGCACGAACGAGAACTGGGTTGCTACACCCTCAAGCCCCACTCTCCCCCCAGCTACATGCCTGGTTCCAAGTCATCCAGAGCAAGTCTCTTGGCAACCTGAAAAAGAGAAACAATTATGCTTGTGCATTCAGGGTGAATCGCTATCGGTTTCTGTTTAGTTCTTCTGTAAGGCCACGATATCCATTTTCCAGAGCCTCCTGAAAATGGGGAGGGGGGGCTGCTGAATGAGGTTTTTGTTCAGCATCCGAAAGACATGGGGTTTTTTTCAGCCCATTGGCAGCAAAGGGGTTTAAAAAGCACCCATTATGGGAGGGGGGACTTCCCACAGTCTCCCCTTTCATGTCCTTCATTAAGACATGGATTTAAAAGGGCATCAGTATTACCACTCTTTTAGGATCCTTTCCCTTTGCAGAAGCGGAGGCTTGGTTTAATGCTGCTTAAAGTTCTACTCTAGAGGAGAGGCATGATGCAGCTTGGCTTTGAGACTCTTTCAGCACCAAATCTGCGTCCCTGAGAGAGGCTGAGGGAGGGAGGCAAGAAGGGGGAAGTTCCTGACCCTTGGTGTGTGCTTAGCCTTGCCCCCCCCCCTCCTTCCACCGATAAGAGCTGGAAGCCTGGCTGCTGCTGCTGTTAAAGTTTTCCATGTAGGCAATGAATGAGAAGGAGGCCAGACTTGAGAGGATTGTTTGTTTGTTCTTATCCAGGCTCCTGGGGCACAGAGAGAAAAGCAGAGGGAGGGATAGGGGGGGGGGGAGCTTCTTGGCTGTTGGCTGCACATTTCAAGGAGGCACAGGGGAGGAAGAGCCTATGACCTTGAGCTTAGTCAAGCTAGAAGTGCCACAAGGTCACAAAAGCAGAGGCGGAGCCACTTCTCAGCTCCCACTTGCTTTCATGTTGAGCTGATTTTTATACTGGGAGAGGACTTCCTGTTCTGTGCTCCTGAAGGGAACAAAGGGAACAAAAGAACAAATGAAATGGGACAAGTGAATTCCACGCCCAACTGTAGAAGCAATATTGCCTTATCAGCTTTTCTGAAAGAACAACAAATCATGATTGAGCAAACAGGGGTTTTTGTTGCTGCAAACCTAAATGGAATTGCCGAACAACATCCATTATATTTCATACATTCTCCCCCCACCCCACCCCTAGAGATGCATTCTTTAACATGAAGGTGGAGCATGAATCGAGAAACTTAATACATGACTGACTCTGACACAGGCTAGTTCACTTTTATATTCTTTCCAGATTCTTTTTTTAGCTGGATCCAACTCTATTTGAAATGGATGCTCCACCTCTGTCATTTGATTATATCCCTGGCTCCATGACATTGGCATCAAACGAGAAGGTGTTTTCTATTAAAGGAAACCTTTCATTACCAGGCACTCATGGTGTGAAGGGGCAGAAAGAACAAAAAGAAGGAATGAGGAAAAAAACCTGGGTTGTTCTAGGGTTCAAATGAAATCTTGAATCAAAACAACTTGAGATTGTTCAAGGAGATTCTTTAGTTGGAACATTTTTAAAGAGTTATTCAATTCTCTACTGTTTTAAAAAATTACTTTTGTGGATTACATGTCCCAAAATAGCCCAGCCAACATGGCAAAAATACTTTTGTAAGCTCTCAAAGGCTGGCAGAAAGGTAGCAATAGTTGCGGGATACTCCCTCAGTTTCTGCCATTCTTTTCCTAAACTGCTTCTCATTTCTTCTTCCAGTAATGATAGATTTCTTTCAACTTCCTATATGGATATACAGATGGGATCAAGTAGTAAATATTTGAACCCATTAAAAAGATAATCAGTCCCTTTACTTCAGAGTTTGGGAAAGATTGATCCCATCTACATTGACCATTTAATGCCATTTCAAAGCAGCATAGAAGAGAGTGGTTTCACTGTGCACATGATATCATAGGAAATATTGGGATCAGTTTGAGGTCAGGATGGTGATTATACAACCACAGAACACTGATGCAGATTAAGAAATTTCTTTCATGTACTTTTGTGAGTTTGTGGTCTGGTCACTGCAGTATACAGCTAGCTTCAAATTGCATTAAATGGTCAGTGTAGATGGAACTGTTAATGGCTAGAGGATTCTGGACATTATAATCCAAAAGTAGCCGCTCCTAGATCTGTTTCATAAATTGATATTTAGGAAAGAATGAATTACAACATTCCCTTTGTAATAAAGTTTGTGGGGGGGGGCATTGGAATCTATATTTGTGCAACTAAGCCTTTAGATCTGTGGGTTGGTTAGACTGTATATTTGGGGGGGAAATAGTGAAAAGGATTTATAAAAATATCGAGGGGTGCATATGTAAGTTGCAGAGAAGATTCTGAAATACGGGTAAAGCTATTAAAAATGCATACATTAATTTTCATAGGTGTTCTGTAGGGCATTTAAAAAAGTAATACAGTATACAGAGTGTTCAATTTACAGGAGTTAAATGCACCAGGCCTCAATAAATTTTTTCCCTAACACTCAAAATCTAATGACTTATTCATTAATTCCTGTAGTATTTATACAATGATGTTAATCATGACGAGTACATGTTGGCATTAATGGGAATATAGTAAAAATGATTTATTTGCATATTTTACAGAAATAGTAGATATTTGATACTTTCTAGCTCAGTGCTGCTCATTATTTAAACTTGCAATGAAAAGGGTCTTAACTAAATGTGACCTGAGCTTGTGGATATTTTAGTGGAGGACCAAAAATCCAAGGGCTCTCAGAAAGCACATCTGCTGAGAGCAATACTGAACTAATATTTAATTCAGTATCTCTTCTAGCACTAGGGGGAAATATCCTCATTTGTTTTACTAAATCCCATTTCACACTCTGTGATGTTCACCCAGACAGTTTTGATTGCATTTGAAAAGTGAAGATTATCTCCCAAGTGTCAAATTATATCTTTAAAAAAACTGAAATCCATTCTGTTCTGAGCAACTGTCAGGGGAGTTAAAAAGTTGCATCATCCCCTTTTGTTACTATTACTTTGAAAACTTTTTCTTTTTCAAAGACTTGATTGCATTTACTCATTTTGTTCATTGCACTTTAAAAATGTATAAACCAGCCTTCATCCAGTTGCCTTGTTTCCATGTGATTTGCTCTGTTTTTTTAATAAGAGGACTTAATTCTGCAGAAGTGAATGATGCAAATAAACTTTATATTGTGTGGTGAGGATATTATGTTAAATAAACACTGCTTCCAGATTAGGTCAACTGGATTTTTTTTTGCATTCAACTATATTCCTTTCTTGTTTCTGCCCTTCTTTATCTCAAATTCAGAATAATATCATTTTTTGCTTCAGAACAATTTGCTTCATTCTGTGGTAACAGGCTAGTAAAGGTATTGCTATTTTATAGAAGAAAAACTAGACTATAGTGTAGTCATTTGTAACCCATGGAGGATAATCTCTCATGAAAAGACAGATATATACAAAAGATATACAAGACTGTAGAGGATGTACAAAATAGAAAGGTTACCTTCTAGCAGAGACTAGTTATTATAAAGAAAACATGGAAAATTTATTGGCCTTCCTGTCACTCAACCTAACTAATAGTGAGGATGCTTTAATCCAAAAATACCTGGAGGGCTCCTGGTTATAGTATCTCTTGGTGGCAGCAGGGACCAGTGGTGTGGTAGAGAAGGAGAGAAATGGATTCTGAAACATAAGTGACCACCTTAATCTTGTAACTTTAATCATAAGATGGTGATGTCATGTGGGATATTATTGTCTGGTTCCCAGAGGGGTTGATTAAGTCACCATTATACCTGTGCGTTTTGGCTGAAACTTGAGATGTTTCTGCTATCCGGATTCTGGGAGGGAGGGGGCAATGGGGCATTTCTATTTTCACACACCTCCCAAAAACAGGTGGCTGCCCAAATTGGCGTTTTTGGCCCGTAGCTGGAATGTTCCTAGTTCGGGCCCATTGACAGCAATGGTGGTGGGGGGCTTCATGGGCTCCCCTTCCCATCATTTTCAGGGCTATCAGGATGAAATTGCCATATTTGGAGGACAGATCTACCACTGCTGGCCCACCTGAATCTTCATAACATTTGAGTCATCCCCTGATTTTTTGGAATTAATAAAATCTCCTTTTAAAAATTCCCAAAAACATATCCCACTCTGGCCCCAAAGTTTTGTCATGTGCGCAACCTCCCAAGTGGTATACGTCCTCTGGTACCCGTGTTTACATTTTTACATGGGCCAGACGGCCTGCCAATTAAAAACCAGAATTGTTTTCTAGGCAGAAGATGTCATTACTTTGAAGATATATACTGGATATCTTCCAAAATAGCAACTCTATATTGGACCCTCCGGTCAATTGTTGTTTTTAGAAAATTTTAGAGGCGAGATTTTCCCTGGTTCAGTTTTATTCAAAGCCTCCTGACCATAATTGTGAGTCTTTTTCTTTTTTAATGAACTTTAGAAATTATTCTCAGTCCTTTTTGTAGTTGGTTTGGGTCAATTTTTAAGTTATTTGTTTCTGTGTTTACAGATGTGATTCACATCTTGGCACTGATTTTTAGTACAGAGGTACACACAATTTTTTTGTTTAGATGACATGTATTCTGTATAGATATATTACACACTTTCTGGATATTAGGAAAACATGTTTCCTATGCCGACAAAACACATATGAGATTTTTTATATCTGTACATAGTTGTATGGCAGAATTAGTGCTCTGTGTATTCTTTTTTTACAGGGTTCCTTGGTTGAGAAATGAATAGCAAATATATATTCTTGCAATTTCTATCTTTTGGCACTTCTCTGGAATTTGTAAAGCAGCCCTGAAATCTGCTTACATTAAGCAAATATGCACTTTATAATTTTTATACTTTTAACATTCAATCAATCAAACACTGTCTGCATTAATGGAGATACTACAATTACAGAAGCCAAGAAAGTAATCTTCCCAAATGAATATTCAAAACAATTGCCTGGTACAAACGAATTCTGTTTGCAGTTGAATCGTAGGCAGCAAATGTTCAAGAAATAATTCAGCAAGTTGCTTTGAGACAAGGTTATTCTCTTTCCCTACAGAAAAGATAGCTTCTGGCTGATTGAATGCAGTTCATTTGCACAGAAGCAAGTATAAGAGCAACCTGCCAATTCACTAATTATGATAAATGTACAATCTGTCTGATCTTAATTGAACAAAGCTTCTTCTTTTTAATTAATAGGACACTTCAAAACACATGTTTTGTTTTTTCCGAAGTGTAGGTCTTAAACTTCTGTACAGTAATGTGTCTGTCTATTTGTTATGCCATTCAAATCACAGATACAGCAATGTATGATCTAATGCAGTGTTTATTGAACTCTGTATTGGATGTTTTGGACTTCAGCTCCCACAATTCCTAATAACTGATAAGCTATCTGGGATTTCTGGGAGCTGAAGTCCAAAACACTTGGAGGAGCAGGGTTGAGAAACATAGACCTCATATATCTAAATGGAGAAGGTTTGGAAGCGAACTGCTGATCCATCATCTATTCTAGGTACCTCCTAGCAATTTCATAGTTCTGTATCCACCCCCTCCCACCCCCAACTCCAGAATGCAGATTCAGTAAGAAAATTTGACTGAACATGTTATTTAGACTTAAATAAATATCAAAAACATGTTTGTGCATGTTCTTCACCTAAACAGTACACTTCAGCTTTTTTTCCCAGGAAATGGTTTGGTCATTCTCACAGAAGTAGATGAGAAAGAAAGTTTTGGGGAGTGTAGGTGCTGCCAGGGATGTATTTTGCTTCATAAACAACATGTAAAATTATCAATATTTTAAAATAAATTTTAAATGACATATGCAGTTGAGTTATAGTAAAAATATATAGATGATGCCACAGAATGATAACAAACATGTTTTATAAATTGCAGTCAGCCTTGAACCAAGGCCCAATGGGGTTATAATTCTGATGAAAGGGCTACTCTATATTATCCCCATCAAAAATGAAATTCCTTATATCATTACATGTTTTGCCTGTCACAGAGTTATTGGTGGAAAGAAATATTAATAAAACTTTATTTAATAAAACTTTATTTGTATTCTGCCCTATCTCCCCGAGGGGTCTCAGGGCAGATTCCAACATAACAATGACAAACATTCAATGCCTACATAAAACACATGATGCTAACATAAAATCCCAGAAAAAAAACCCATATATAAAAATAACATTAAAACCTAACATCAAATTAAAATTGAACATCAATAAATTAAACTACACGTAATCAGACAAAATTCTACGATAACATAAATCTAAACAAAACATCCCTGCCTGGAGTGTAATTGTGTGAATGTATTTAATGAGAAGACTAGTGACATTTCTCATACATTAAAACACATTATATGTTGCAAGACGATGCAGATGCTATCACACTACCACTCTCCGTGGTGTATCTGGGTAACTCCAGAGCAGAAACTATTCAAACCTCCCATAGTGAAATTGACCCATTAGCCTGCCTACTTCAGTGGACTGTCATAGCCTATAGAACGACATAGCTAGTTTATCTCTGAACAAAATCAATGTGATTTCAAAAGCCAATAGGATCTGCTTTGGTTCTTGGAGCCGCAGCATAGCATCCATGTGATTGCCTGTACAAAATTAGCACTATTTACTATACATCATGACCTAATGTATAATCCTCAAGAATGGGCAACTTCAATAGCAAACAACAAATTCAGGACAAAGTATCTAGAGAAGTTTAATGCACCATAAAAATCTGTCTTCAGTGCTTCATCCTGAGTAGTCAATAAATCAAGAGGGATGCAATGGTTTTAAAAGGTTATACATGATTTAGGAAAGAAAATCCTGTATATAAATTGGGACTTGTACTTGTACCATGCAGAGGTCTCAAAATGTTACCCACTTAATAAAATTTATCTTTTACTACCAAAGAGATGAGAATACCATGAAAAGCCATGCTAATATGAGTCTCATTTTGATTTTATCCATTTTAATTTGAAGGGCATTTGTACAATGTTTATGCTTTTCATAGAATTTTCAATTCAGAAAATCCAACTGTAGCAGACTAACATGCAGCCTTTCCCTTTGATATATATTTGCCTTAAAATGGATAAGAGCCATGTATGGAAAGGGTGTTCATAAAAGTATTATATGGTAATTGATTGGCAAGCCATGTAACCAGGTTTTATATGAAATAATGTCAGTAATGTATGACTATATGTGATTTTCCTATTGTCCTTGCATAGGTGTTGGAATATTCTTTCTTCAAATGTGCATTTAAATGTACTCATTCCTGAGACATCTTCAACTAGTCCTGTTTTCTAGTTATGGATTTTTATTAGAAATTAAGGTAGACCATAGCTGACTATAAGTGTGAATTTTTAAAAGCTAAACTGAAAATATATGGGGAAAATAAATACATACTGCATAATAAATAGGGATAGGTAAGGAAGCTGCAGTCAGGGAGTGGGTGGATGACCACACATCAGATACACAGATTGCCTACAATCAGAACAGGAAGAAAAATCAGAAGACTATCCTAACATTTTATAGCTTAAATAACTTCCTAAATCAACTCCTATGGCAGTTCTGCAAGAGAAGAAAGTTATATTGATGGAATTCTTTCTTCTTTATAAATCAGGGATGATTGTGGCAGATAACTCATGATAATGTTGCAGATAACTCACAATAATGTCCTTCCATGAAGGTTAGTTGTGTAGGACCACTGTTAAAGTGCGGGGGCACAAGTATATATCACCTGCTCCTTCCCAAACAAATATATAACATTGTTAAAAGTACCAGTTTTGACAGGGTTGGTTGACATGGTTGTATACACATTCCCTTGTGCACTCACTGGCTTGGACAGGTGAAAGGGTGGTTGGGGGGCTGGGGCTGGTGGTGCATCAGTCTCTATGACAGACAGAGGAATATAGTCACCATAACAGCAGCTGCCACAGTGCCTTCCCTCTGCTCTTGTTCTCCTTCAACCATCAATACAATCCACCTGGGTCTCTTCACCTCCTTTATCTGCCCCAGTTACCCAAGCACTACCCATCCACCCACCTCCTCTTCCCTATTCCATCCCCTTCCACCCTGTCCACCTGTCCTAGCAAGTGAATAAGTGAGTGTGTGAGGGAATGCGCATGCATCCTTACACTCCTTACATTCTCCATATCCTATCCCCTTCCCCCCTGTCACCTTCCCATGAGAATAAGCATGCAAGGGAATCCTCGCCTTCCCTCCTCGCATTCCTTGCATCCCATCCCCTCTCCTCCCATTTATCTGAGTGAGTGAGCAAGGGAATGTGCATATGGCTAGGGCTACCCATCCACCAGTTTTATTTCCTCCTTGTGACCAAAGGAGGAAAGCCTGATTTAGCTGAACACAACTCAAGATGTACACAAGTGTTCTTGAAATCCATATTTAAAATGGGATAGGGCAGCAACAGATATGACAGTAAATCATACCTGAATAATCAAATTTGTGAATGTTAAGGACACAAATGTAGCGCAACAGCTGTAGCTTCTTTTCTTCTCAAATTCTGATCATATGTCTCTCTTCATAAAGTGTATGTGAACTATTGATTCTGAACACATCTGTACAGGATATTAAACTACTTTCTCTTTTTTATTGCATAATTGACTAAGAATTATCTCAAGTAAGATTCACATGTCATACAATTTCCTCTAGTTCTAAAGTTTAAGAGGGATGACTGCTAGTGTTCAACCACTTCTAACATGTTCCATATTTTGAAAAGAAGTGGGTCAAATCAGACTAATTTGAACTAGAGCCACATCAGATCAATGCAATCCAGTACAGATGCAACACGGGTTGTCCTGTTCTGTAGCAATTTAAACCAATTCATACTAATCTGCCCATGAAAATGGCTTGCTTATTTGCTTTGAAAAGCCAAAGAGTATATATCCACTGTGTCCATAGAAGGAAAACAGCATGGCATAGAGACAAAGAGAGGAAGAAAAGGAATTGGACTTTTCTTATGGGCAATTCTAACTTTTAGTCCAGAGCAAGAATCCCACCAGCACTTTCAAACAATACTGCTTGAAGGAAGAAATACTGTGAAAGCATTGAATTGTACACATTCAATTTGTGACTCTGGACTGCAGAAAGCAGCATGACATGGTAGGACTGAGCACTCCGTTGCCTGCACATGTTTTAAAAATGTAATTCATCTTTTTGGGGAAGAAATAACAGACAACTTTTCTTTGACTAGCAGAAAACCCCCTGGAGCTATCTGTCTGCAATTTGGAAGGAGCTACCTGCTTTGATTCCAAATGTCATGCACTTGTGTTTAAAAGAAATAACTAGGGTCAACTTCCTATATTGTGCTGATGAACTGGAAATATATGCCAGTATACCTCTGCTGGATTCTTCTACCACCCACTGTTCCACACCAGTTTGAATACATTAGGGCTTATCCAGTTCTTTCTTGTTCTGTGCTGCAAAAATGCACCCAGATGGTATTTAGAGCACTTCTGCCAACATTAACTAGCTGCGATGATCCACATTTCAAACTTCAACTTCTCTTTGAACCAGAATAAGGTTGTACTGTGATGCACTGGATACCTCCTCCATCACTAACAGCAAATGGACATGTGGTAAGGTACACCAGCACATGTCATGAACAAAGTTGAAGGCAAAACCAAAAAAATGTTCACTTTTTGTCATGATCTATGCCGATTTTTCAATGCCAGTCAATAAGAGACCCAACAATCCGGTTTTCAGAACTCTAAATTTGGATTGAGGATTTGAATTGTGTTAGACTGGACCCGAATCAGTCCAAACTAAATTGTGTTCCAATCTGAATCTGTCAATCAACACAGCACCATCCAAATGAAACAGATTCTACTTAGAAGCAATGTGGAAAACCCCATGTTTTCTGAAATTTCCATTGGGGAAAAGAGGAGGGGGATCTCCTCTCTGAATAAATCTTGTGCAGGAACCCCCACAAGGTGGTGTTAATTTGAAGGCAAATAACAACAGCAGCACGCAGGGGAGGCTGAAAGATGTCAGTGAGGTGTTCTCTAGGAGTGTGCAAAATGGTTTAAATCCTGTTTGTTTTCATTTTGTATTTTGGGTTCCCCCACTCTCTTTTATGAAGATTCTATGAGATTAGGAGGGAGGCCATTCTGATTCGTAATTTAGAACCTTGAGTTCCATTTTCGTTTCAGTAAGATTTGGTCCATTGGAACCAATGGGGAAAATTTAGAGACTCATTTCTTCATCATTTTTATGACTATCGGGATGAAATTTGGCACACTTGTAGGACACATTTATGGCTGTATGTCTGCCAAGCTTCTTGATCTTTTGCCCATCCACTGTTTTTTTTTAAAAAAATCTTAAGTTTTTACCATTTTTTTTAAAACCCTACCTCAGTGACAGAACATGAGCATTCCATCATTCCAGTGAAGTGTCAGAAATATATGGTCATCCACTGATTTTTTAGAAACCTTTTCATAGCTGAAGCAGTATTATAGCTCCATTGGGCTGATGGGGGCTGAGCTGATTTTCCTCTCAATTGTCCAGGACTTCAAGTCCCATAATTTCCTGGTTTTGTTCTGCAAGTTGTTTCCTTCTCTCAGAAGGAGAGAAAAAATACAAAAATTCCTACACATCAAGGTATGACCACCAGATCTTTCTAAAACTTTGCAAGGATAATGCCCAACTCATGTTCTGTCATTGTGACAAAATGCCAAAAAAAAATCCTACTTGGGGTTTTTTTAATTTAAAAAATGTTATTTGTAAAGACTTTTAAAATTTCCCCCAAAAAATCAGTGGATGAGCAAAACATCATGAAGCTTGGGAGATATACAGCCATAAATGTGTCCTACAAGAGGAGCAAGTTTAATACTGATAGCAAAACAATTAATTTTCCAATCCTCTGAGGGTGAGAGATTGTGATTCACCCAAAGTTTCCCTCCAGGGATTCCCTCTAGGGGAAACTTTAGAAGTTTATTTTTTCTGTCATTTTTATGGCTATCACAATGAAATTTGGCAAACTTGTAGAACACATTTATGGTTGTAAGCTTGTCAAATTTCATGCCCCTACCTATCCCAATTTAAGCTCCTTGGGCAAGTCACACTCAGTCTGAGTATTGAAAATTTCATATTTTTCAGATATCAGGATGAAACCTGCCATACTTGTAGGACACATTTATGACTGTAAGCTTGTAAGATTTGTATTTTTTTTCAATTACAACCTTTTGAGTTGGGTTGGACCAGATGGCTTTTGCGGTTTTCTCTAGGGGAAACTTTAAAGGCTTATTTATCTGCCATTTTATGGATGTTAGAATTAAACTTAGCACATTTGTAGAACACATTTATGATTGCAAGCCTGCCGAGTTTCAAATCATTTTAATAATCCACTGATTTTGGGGAAAATTTCTATTTTTTCCAAAAAAACAAAAAGGGATAGCCCCTGAAATTTCTCCACAGTGACTGAACAAAAGTAGGATATAATTCCTGCCAAGTTTTATAAGGATCTGTTCATTCACCTATTTTTAGGAATTTTTTTTTCAATTTAAGCATCTTATTTATTTATTTATTTATTTATTGTTCCATCTTATATTCCGCTCCTCCCTGCAGGCTCGGGGCGGATAACAGCAGTACAAATGGGCGACATGTCGCAGACATGTAGCCCTACAATAAAAGCTTAAAAACACATTTAAAACACATTGTATTACATCACAGGGTGTAAGAGGACATCCGGTACTCTCTCAGCCTGAAAGACTTGAAAAAGTCTTTAAAATAGCTATCAGGATGAAACTTGTCGCGCTTGTGAGTCACATTTATGACTGCAAGCCTTCCAAGGTTCAAAACATGTTCACAATCCATTTTTGTAGGGGGGGGGGGGATTAAATTTTTTACCAATATCATTTTTGAAAAACTACAAGAGGGGTTTCCAAATCAGCATGCGCCACAAGAGGGGAGGAGAATGGACAGAACCATGTCTGTAATTGGCTGAGATATATGATGCAGCAAATCTGGCTGCACTCACTGCTCAGCCCCATCACCCCCACCACAGAGAGATTGCTACTTCTGTTTGCAAAACAAACAAATGGTCAGAATAATAATGATGACAAATAAACCAGAATAAATTAATCTTTGCTGAATTTAGCCGAAAAATTCAGCAGCTCTTGTTTTGTTCTTATAAGGCTTTGGAGGGGGTTCCTCCTGATTAATTTTCAGTGGTTTGACTGCTGAAGAGCTGAAATTGCCTGAAATCCAAATTGTCCTACGTCATTTTGCACATCCCTAGTGTTCATTGCTATGGATTGCTGTTTACAGTAGGGGCTAGAAATAGAAAACTGGGTTTGTGGGTGAGTGGACTGAAGGACCCTAGAGGAGGCTGTCTGACTAGAACCCACAAAAGGCTCAATCTATATTATAACTATTTGCTACAATCTCCACTTACCTATTGTACATTCTTGAACATGTTAGAATAATGGCTTGAAACATGACAAGAATGTCAGCAAAAAGGAATTGGAAAAATCAGTAATGAAGAGTTATATTATCCATGGAGAGAAGTGGGTAAGAAAACAATGTTTTTGTTGTTGTTGTTACTGCTATTGCTGCTGCTGCTGCTACTACTACTACTACTACTACTACTACTACTACCTATCTGAGAAAACTAATCACTTATCATCAGTGTTGCTTTTCTGTATATTCTGAATGAATATCAACTTTTTAACATTTAAACCACCTAATAAAAATAATTATGAAATGAAAAGAAATGAATGAATGAAATGAAATTTTATTTATAGCCTGCCCTATCTCCCCGAAGGGACTCAGGGCAGCTCACAACAAAATACGCAATGGTAAGTATTCAGTACCAACGGGAATATATAAGCAAATCAATAAACAAATCAAGAACAATTCAATAAATTATAAACCAACATAAATGAAAAAGACATAATGTAATCCACATAATTACTAACATACTAAATTATTAATGTATCATTTAAAATCTCTAAAATTATGCTAAAATTGTTGGGGAGAGATTGAAAACAGCAGATTATCAGGGTGGCTGCTAGCAGCTAGGTAAGGTACAAATAGCTGTACCCAATCCTCTGTCGGTTAGAGATGGGATAATGGGACGTGTAATCCTCTATATCCACAGTTGCAGAGAAAACAGAAGAAGGTGGTTGATGGGTATTTGAGCAAACAGAAGCAAAAAGAACAAAGTTTGTCTTCATATAAAAACAGGCAAAAACTTTAATTCACCAATATAGCTCCAAACAAACAAAAAAAACCCAGCAACATGCTCTTTTCAATAAACAGTTCACACATTCTTCAGTAACAGGCTTCTGTGTTCACTCACACAGTATTGCAACTCCCAGCATCCCTGTTACCATTTCAGCATTGCAGCAGTTTAGGAATCCATTTCTCCAAATTACAGCATTCCAGCAATTAAATTATTTTCTCCAATATACAGCAATCCAGCGTTACAGCAGTATAGGAATCCATTTCTCCAGATTACAGCATTTCAGCATTTAACTGAATTCCTCCAGTCTACAGCATTCCAGCATTCCAGCATCACAGCAGTATATCAGCCAGGAACTTCAGCCAGCACAATAGCCAGCATAGACACTAGACAGTAAGAAACTGCAAAAGCCAAAAGCCTAACTCAATCTGTAACAAAGGAGATTTATGCAAACACAGGAGTCAGGCAAACCCGGCTGCACCTATTCAGACACACCTACAGTAGTACTACTACAGCACATAAACCAAAAGAAACAGATACTCATAACTCAAACATTTGTTTGATATCTTTACAGTCTGACATCCTCCTCCTTTCCATATGCTAAATTGCATCGATGAGTTTTAATAGCTTTTTGAAGGAGAGGAGGGAGGAGGCTATTCTTAACTCTTTAGGGAGGGAATTCCAGAAGTGTGGAGCAATCACAGAGAAGGCCCTCTCTCTTGTTCCCACCAATCATGCTTGAAAGGGGGTGGGACCAAGAGGAGTGCCCCTTTTCCTCACCGACTGGAGCACTTGTGTTGGTTTGTATACGGAGATGTGGTCTTTCAAATAGTCTGGACCCGAACCATTTAGGGCTTATAGGTAATAACCAGCACTTTGTATTTACCCCAGAAGTAGATCAGCAGCCAGTGGAGCTACTGTAACATAAGAGTTGTTTGCTCCATGTACAACACTCCAGTTAGTAACCTGGCTGCCAATCTCTGAACCAGTTGTAGCTTCCGAACTGTCTTCAAAGGTAGCCCCACGTAGAGGATGTTGCAGTAGTCCAAACAGGATGTGACCAAGACGTGGACTACCTTGGCCAAGTCTGGCATTTCATGGTATGGGTGCAACGTCCACAAAGTATGCTGACTTTGTAGGGGAGAAAATTCATGCTTCCTGTCTGTAGAAACATTCTATACGTCTCTTTTCATTTTATTTTCAAAAAAATTACTTTTTGCAATTATTGCAATGTTAGTAGATTAAGTCTATAAATGAATCTATAACTTTCCATTCATAGAAGGAAACATGCATGGAGAAATACCTCTCTATCCATGTATGTATTCATCTTTGTGCTGGAAATATTTAAACACTTTTCAGTAATGTGGGATGATATTAACATATAACAATAGTAGATGAAGCAATACATAAATTATGGCAAAATGGAACCTTGTGATCACATGTCATCTGTCTAATTAATGTTATATAAATTCCCTTTATTTTATATATTCTTTATGTTAGAAGTGTATTAACATTTAAGGGGAGAAAAGAAGAATGGACAAAATTCAGGTCCAGCAAGGTCATCCCTTGCCTATTCACATGGATATGTTTCGACATTTCCACACTTAGCTTTCTAAATGTGTGCATTTTTATGGACATTTAAAATATATATAGCTATGAACAAAGTGTATTTTGTTGTGACATTTGTCCAAGGAAGTTAATACTTATCTTTGACCGGTTTATTTAAGAGCAGTTACATTCCACTGTAAATTGGTCGCAGCATTACCTGTTAATTCTATACTACAGAATTCCAATTTTTCTTCAACCCAATCTTTTAATACCAATTACACAGAAGATTTGCTATCTTATGAAGCAATAGAATACTCAATATCACAATGAATTATACCATTTGGTAAAACTACAGCTTTATATAAATGTTGTTATCTAGCTGATAGTGTCTCTATATGCAGGCATTTAAAGGAAGGCTCTCGAGAGAAGTGCTTTGAAGACTGCAGTGTACTACAAAAATCATCTGACCTTCAAAGTATTTTTGTATTTCTGGGAAATGTGCCTTTCAACTAGAATATCATTATTTATAGTGCCTTTAATTAAAAGGCCTTGATGTTTTCCTCCCTAATCAGAGACTCTGAAACATTAAAAGAAAAGAAAAAGATCAATAAAAGGTTATGAAATAAAATCACTTTATCTTGTTTATCAAAAAGAGAAAAAAGACAGTCTCTGCAGATTTTAAATTTCATTTTGGATTATTTATTATTCATAAAATGAAAAGAGTACAGAGCTAGCTTAATACAAAAATAGAAAAGAATATCTGTATCCAGAGTCTTTTGTGCCTACAATATTCTACACTGGAAAATTAGTGCAGTTTGACACTGATATTTATTTAATAGTGTGTCATTTTAGGTTGCTGCTACTCATTTTAGTATTTTTCACTGTGATTAGACTGACTCATGACAACAAATATAATATGTTAGTAGACTTTTTACTGTTTAAATGCTTGTGCATTAACATTAATGCTTTTCAATCTTGGAAATGCATTGTATATGGAGCACAATTTTTGAGTAGGTTTATTATCTATCTTTAGATTGTAGTGTAGAATTATATATAGATCAGAATATAACCCTTTGAACTGGATGGGACTTATTTCTGATCTAAATAAGCATCAACTGCATCCGCTTAGGCAAGAACCTATCCATGTTTGTCTAAAAGTGTCTGTTTACATTAATTGTTCTTTTAAAAAGTGGCCACAACTAGTAAACAATGGTTCTACTTCCTCCTTTTCCCTGTGAATATAATCATAGATAATTCCCACTTTTGCAGCAGTATCATAGTCTGTATTTTCTGTATCAAGGTCTTGGGCTAAAAAGGGGAGGAAAGGGGCTGGAATAGAGCTCATAGACTGACTCTCTTGTGTACACATTTCGTTAAACTGTAAAATAATAAGATAGAGAGATTTAGCTTGACACTTATTAAATCAGCCTGCTAAAGTAATAATGAGATGTCTGAAGGTCCCAGGACAATCTTACTCTTTGTCTTCAATTAAATTTGGCTCTTGGGGCTTGCTCAGATTTTAGAGGAGTTAAAGAGTCTGTTTGTTCTTTCTTCTCTTCTTCAGATGTTTAAGATTCAGATTTAAAAGGCATGGGAAGATATTTCAAAGCTGCTGCATAGACAGCATGAGCATTCTTTGAAAAAAGAAAATACTTCATGGGAAGCTCTTTTATTCTAAGCACTGTTTTCCATAAACTTAGCTGTATCGAAGTGTAAAAAATGTGTTTAAGAAATTGTACATGAATAAGACAAGCCAATTACATGTGTTCTCAGAAGTCATCCTGGATTCAATGGAGCTTCTTCCAAGTTAAGTGAAGGAAGACTCATATTGGAAATTAAACACCTTTAATTTAAGAACAAGGTTGCAATCCTTGACCTACTTTCTTGGGAGTAAACCACACTGAACACAAAGGGATTGTTTCTGAACTTGCATGTGTAAGATGCAGAAAGATTGTGTTGACATTTTCGACATTGTAGATACAAATCTTCTGGTTCAAATACAGTTTGGAATAGTACATCAAACATAGTAGGAGCTAATATTACTGAGCCTGAGATAGAACGACATTTTCAAATGCAAAGTCAATTTACATTCATAAGCAAAAAGACTGATCTGGAGATGTTACCTGCCATTGTTCCAACAGCATCCAATAAACACACAAACCAGGTTGATACAGTATAAAAGTATCATTAGTATTATTATTCAACAACTCAGAGTGAAATCATTTCATAACAGACATACCATAGATATTGTGGCGAAACATACATATAAACCGGATTATATCCGAGGTCGCAATAACATATCAATAGAAGATCGCAAATATACAATACGGTAGTCCCAAAATCATAAATCAAAACTCTAGTGTTGAACAGTCCAGACACAATAGGATGGCAAGGATTTATGATTTTGGGACTACTGTATTGTATATTTGCGATCTTCTATTGATATGTTATTGCGACCTCGGATATAATCCGGTTTATATGTATGTTTCGCCACAATATCTATGGTATGTCTGTTGTAACGACTCTCCAAAACACGGTAGGGATCACGCGTAGAAGTCAGCTTGGTCCAACACGATTTTATTGAAGGTACGGCACCCGTGAAGCTAAAGCACCGGCCCGCCACCCAAACACACCTTAAATACCCCGGTAGCCCCCTCCTTCCCATGCAATGTCCAGATGGGGTTTCATCAGCCTTCCATGAATCAGCAATCCCAGTAGTCCATAGGGGCATGACCCCAGGGTCACAGAGTCAGCGTCATGAGTCTCAATGTCCAATGTCCAAGCCTGGAGGAGTTACCTCACTTCCCTCCTAGGCACCTGGAAGTTACCTCACTCCCAGTCTGACTCAGCAGTCTCATGAAAAGTAGGACAAAGGTCGCGTCAGGAATTAAGGCAAAGGTCGCTGCTGCCTCATGACAGGTTGGGAACCTGGTCTTCCCCAAAGCTCAGGTTTCCCAATCCTGACATAACGGTCTCATCCACCTCGTCCTCCCCCTGAGGAAATAAAACATATTCAATCCCGTGGTGGAAATGGATTCACATACTTTTAAAAAACTACAATGGAAAGTTGGGTGAACCTTCCCTAGACTCTTAGGCAACAGCAGGGTATACGACACCTTATTCACAACTCTTTCCACCTTAAAAGGCCCAATATACTTCGGACTTAATTTTTTAGACTTATATCCTAATTTTAAATTCTCTGTAGACAGCCACACCAAATCCCTTCGGCATACTCCTCCCCTTCCTGCCGCTTGCGATCTCCGAACAGCTTATAGGACCGTTGTGCCTTCCTTAAAGCCTCCGCCACTTCCTTCCAAACCTCTCTGGCTTGCCCTTTCCATTCCACCCTTTCTCCTCCCCCTTCCACCTCCAAAAGCTGAGGCAATGGAGCTACCTCTTGCCCATAAACGATCTCAAATGGGGACCTTCCAGTCGAAGAATGTATAGAGCTATTGTAAGCCACTTCAGCGTATGGCAGGAGATCAGACCAATTATTCTGTTCCTGATTGCTGAACACCCGCAGATAGGTTCCTAAGGATTTATGCATTCTTTCTACAGCGCCATTACAAGAAGGATGATAAGCAGATGTCAAACGTCTTTGGGCACCTAATACCTCTAAAACCTTCCCCAAAACTGAGCGGTAAACTGGACTCCCCTGTCACTCAACACCTGCTCGGACAACCATGCAACCTATACACATGCTGCACATACAGCTCCGCCAAGCGCTCGCTGACGGCAACTCCTTCAAGGGAATGAAATGGGCTTGCTTAGAAAACATATCCAAGACCGTCCATATATAACGATAACCTCGGCTGCAAGGCAACTCACCTACAAAATCCGTACTAACATGCGTCCACGGTTTCACTGGATCAGCCACCACTTGTATCAAACCCCGCGGCTTAGCAGAGGGAACCTTGTTTCTAGCACACCTTTCGCAGCCTTCCACATACTGCCTTATCTCCACCTTCATGCCAGGCCACCAATACCTCTTCTTAACAGCTAACACAGTCTTAGTCATCCCCCAATGTCCAGCCGTCTTGTGATCATGCATCATCCCCAACACCCTCACTCGCAACCTCTTGGGGACATAAATCTTACCACCAACCATCCACAATTCCTTTACCATAACACATTCCTTCTTATGCTCCTGTAACCACTGATCATCAACATAACTCCTCTGTAACTCTAAGCTCCATTCATCCACAACTTCCACTTCCTTCTTTAGCACCGCCTTCTCCTGCGATCGGGTCTGCACCGCACAACCCCACTGCTCTTTGGAAAAAACCTCTCCTTCTTTATGCAACCCATTCTCCCCTACACTAGGATATCGAGACAAAGCATCAGCCACAACGTTCTCTTTACCTTTTATGTGCTGTAACCTGAAGTTAAACCTATTGAAAAACTGGGACCACCTCACCAACTTCGGGGACAACTTCTGTGGGTTCCTTAGATACTTCAAATTCTGGTGATCAGTCATTACCACAAACGAAATGCAGCCCCTTCTAGGAACTGCCTCCAAGTTACTAACGCATTGCGCACTGCAAATGCCTCCTTCTCCCACACCGGCCACTTACGTTCATGTTCCCCAAATTTCTTCGAAAAATAAGCACAAGGTCTTAATTTCCTCTGACTATCCTCTTGCAACAAAGCCCCCCCATAAGCCCAAGCAGAAGCATCACACTGAACGACAAAAGGCTTATTCACATCAGGATGCAACAACAATGGCCCCTCAGTAAAGGCTTTCTTCAACCTCACAAAAGCTTCCTGACAACCCTGGTCCCAATTCAACACTGCACCTGGGGACTTAACCTTCCTAGATTCTCCTTTACCCTTGGTCTTCAATAGCTCAGTGAGCGGGAGGGCTATAGCAGCAAATCCGGGGATAAAAGTCCGATAGAAATTCGCTAGCCCTAAAAAGCCTGCAACTGTCGTCGGGTGCGCGGAGCCTCCCAGCTCAACACGTCATCCACCTTCGCGGATCCATGGCCACACCACTCTCACCAATCCTATATCCTAAGAAATCAATCTGATTCTTACCAAACTCACACTTACTCAGCTTCGCAAACAGACTAGCTTGCCTCAACCGCTCTAACACCTCTCGCACCAACCTAACATGCTCCTCTTTCATACTTGTCGCTACCACAATGTCATCTAAGTACACAAAGACCCCTTTATACAAAAAAAGGGTGCAACACCTCATTAATTAATTGCATAAACAGACCTGGAGATCCTGCTAAACCGAATGGCATCACGATCCACTCGAATAACCCGAGAGGGCACGCAGCGGTCTTCCACTGGTCACTTTCTTTAACACGAATCATATGGAACAGCGTCAATCAAATCTAATTTAAGTAAAAACTTACAACCTCCTAACAATCCCAACAGATCCTTAATCAGCGGCAGGGGATAGCAGTTTGTAGTGCTAACTGCATTCAACCCCCTATAGTCAATGCACAATCTCAACTTACCATCTTTCTTTTCCCTAAATAACACTGGGGCGGCTAAAGGGGACTCTGACCGCCTAATAAACCCCTTCTTTAGATAATCATCTATCTGTTCTCTTAAGGCAATTTTCTCTTTGACAGCCATTGCATAGATTTTCGGTTTAGGTAAAACTGCCCCCTCTTTTATCTCTATGCTACATTGTACATTTCTTAGAGGAGGGAGCTTTTGGGCTAACTTTGGGTTAAACACGTCAACATAATCCCAATACTCCTGAGGCACCCCTTTCACTTCATTATTAACCCTTCTCTTCACATTAGGGTACACTGCACCGTCCCCGCCTTCCAATCAATTTTGGGGTTCACTTTTTCTAACCAAGGCATACCTAAAACCACTTCATGCCCTTTTATGGGAGCCATAACAAAGTCAATACTCCCCTCCCATGGTCCTACTCGCCCCTTTAACCCTTTCGTCCCTGCAGAGAAAGGTCCACCCTCAATAGTCGTCCCATCCAATTGCTTAAAGGTAACTGGAGTCTCTAACGGTTCAGTCTCACCACCCAACTCCTCTACTAACTGAGGTGACATGATATTCTCTGAACACCCGCAGTCTACTAAAGCTTTTTCTTCACCACAAGATCTCCCTTAATTAATCCCAAAGTACATTGTATGTTATTCCTCACCCCAACTTTCACGCTTTCAACATTGTCCACCACAGCAGCCTTAGCTGCAGCCACTTTCACTGCCGGCTTCTGTGGGCACTGATAAGCAAAATGCCCGGGTTGGTTACAAGCATAACACCGAACTCGGTTCAGCATCGGCTTCCTGCTAACACTGGAACGGTTGTCGCCAACAGATTTAGCCTCCATCCCTCTAGGCCGGCTCTCTCTCCATGCACGACCACCGCCTCTTGACCTCATCGGTTGAGCCTGCCGCCTCCGCACCTGGGCCAGGATTCCTTCCACGTTGCCTGCCAGTTGGATCCATCCGTCAATATCTCCTGGATCATCGCGGTGAAGGCACCACTCTAAAACCTCCTTGCGCAAACCGTCCTTGAACATCTCCAACAAGGTGGCTTGGGACCATTCTGCCACCTTCCCTGCGAGTCCCATAAATTCTTCGGCATACTCAGTCACCGACTTGGTACCTTGGGTCAGGCACCGCAACGCCTCCTTTGCTTTAATCCTCTCAAGGGGATCTCGAAACCTGTTCCTGATGGCACACAGGAACCTCCTCACCGATCCAAGGCAGGGATCCCGACGATCGTGGCACTGTACATACCACTCAGCAGCACGACCTTTGAACACAGCGCCAACAGCTCTTACTTGGCTACTTTCACTGGGATACAAATGTCCATAATCTTCCATATGGTCTTGTACTGCCGCAATAAAAAAGGCAACTTTGGATGCTTCCCCTTCAAACTCTACCCGTAACGGCTCCTTTTTCATTCGGCCTCCAAATTCGTGGGAAGCCATTCTTTGCCCTGGCAAATTTCCAGGCCTCGCAATACCTCTCCCCATTCCAGCTGATGGGACTCTTGGACCCGGCTTTGGACTCTTCGGGCCATCCTCGCCCATCATCCTCACTCCTGCAGGAGATCTAGGACGCGCTGAAACAGGACTCTCCCGACCTCGGCTTTGGTTCCTCACTCCCGAAGGAGATCTAGGACGCTCACCCGAGGCTCCATCCATCCAGGAATGATAGGTAAAATCTCCACCTCCTGGGGCCTGCCACATTGACTCTCTCTGGTCCCTCTCATCCAACCTCTGGGACAACCGGTTCATCGTCTGCACCACTGCTTCTATTTGACAGCTTACCACATCAAATTTTGACGGTGATTCCGGTTCTGGGGTCTCACTACCCCCTCCCGTTGCCAGGTCCACCATACCATCCCTGGCACGCCTCTCCGGATCCCCTGGATCCCCCAGACGAGCACCCTGGCACTCCACCTCCTGGTCTTCCAAGCGAGCCTCTCGGTGTTCCACCGCCTGGATCACTCCCAAACGACCACCTCGACGCTCCACCGCTTGGATAGCGCTCCTGCGCCCTTCCATCTGCCAAGCCCCTTCTCTCTTCTTCGCTCGGCTGGCCACCATCTCGTCCACCTGGGCTTGCCAGAGCTGCTCCCCTTCACGGAGCCTCCTCTCCTGAGCCATCAACTCTCGGGATACATCTGGACTCCCCACCTG
The DNA here is from genome assembly GCA_030556195.1 of Anolis apletophallus. Taxonomy (NCBI): domain Eukaryota; kingdom Metazoa; phylum Chordata; class Lepidosauria; order Squamata; family Anolidae; genus Anolis; species Anolis apletophallus. The sequence goes on along the minus strand of JARBWK010000006.1, from coordinate 82,062,512 downwards.
GTCTAGAGTGGTCCACTCCCACTCCTGGGTTCTTCGGATCTCTTCATTCTCGTCAAAAACCCAGCTGTCCAGATACTTCTCCTCGTTCCACGCCAACCTCGCCATTGCTGGGATAGCTGGTCAGGGGCTTTAGCTTCTGTAACGACTCTCCAAAACACGGTAGGGATCACGCGTAGAAGTCAGCTTGGTCCAACACGATTTTATTGAAGGTACGGCACCCGTGAAGCTAAAGCACCGCCCCGCCACCCAAACACACCTTAAATACCCCGGTAGCCCCTCCCCTTCCCATGCAATGTCCAGATGGGGTTTCATCAGCCTTCCATGAATCAGCAATCCCAGTAGTCCATAGGGGCATGACCCCAGGGTCACAGAGTCAGCGTCATGAGTCTCAATGTCCAATGTCCAAGCCTGGAGGAGTTACCTCACTTCCCTCCTAGGCACCTGGAAGTTACCTCACTCCCAGTCTGACTCAGCAGTCTCATGAAAAGTAGGACAAAGGTCGCGTCAGGAATTAAGGCAAAGGTTGCTGCTGCCTCATGACAGGTTGGGAACCTGGTCTTCCCCAAAGCTCAGGTTTCCCAATCCTGACATCTGTTATGAAATGATTTCACTCTGAGTTGTTGAATAATAATACTAATGATACTTGTATACTGTATCAACCTGGTTTGTGTGTTTATTGGATGTATCTGGAACCCATACTCTGTGTTTCTATATTGTTCCAACAGCAGCCATGGAATCGTTCATATCTGAAAGTCCATTCTGATTATGCCATTGCCTTTGTATCCTCATCCTTTGTAAAAAGAATTGACAGAAGTACACACATTTGTGAGAGTGAGAAAGTGTGGCAGACAACATAGCAAAATGACTTCTAAAATTGCTAGTATGACCTCTAGCTTGTCTTGAACCCTCTTGTTGCTGCCTCATTGCTTCCTTTAATGTTCTTTGGCCTAACAAAGCAGTAGTTATAGGGGTCCCCTTTCCTTCCTTTTTAAAATTTCTTTCTCAGTGGATCAGAAATGCTTCAAAGCAAAGCACTGAGTTTTCCATTGCCCATTATCTGTACTACTTAAGAATGCTCCTATTTTTATGTGGAGGATTAGAGGCATTCAAATGAATATGGCAATTACTAAAATTCTTTGTTTTTTTATAATAAATATATAAACAAACATATCAATAAGGATAAGGTACCGAATGCTATAGTGGGAAAATGTCCCAGTTTCCTTTTTCCGCACATTCAGGAAACTTGGTAAATCCGAATGAAAAATGAACTGAAAAGAATTCTTCACACATCTCCACTCAGTAGACATCACAGGAGCTACCCAGTGGTACCCCGATGCCGATAGGCACTGTATTGCTGTATTGTAAAATGTTCTATCACAGCATCTGGTTAAACCATTCTTGCCATCTTGGTAAGAAAGTACAGATGGTCAGGCTTATGTAGATTACATTACTACCTACCTAGTTGAATATCCAGTATGGAATATAATTGCTATTTCTTCTATCAATGAATGCCATTAGTTATGCTGCCAAAATGGCACCATCAGCATAGAAATATCAGTTTTCATCAAGTTTCCAGAAATATAAAGAAGATTTAGGGTGGGGGGAAGCTCTCCAAGAAGACAAATCTTTTGGGAAAAATGTCATTCATTAGACTTTTTCAAAGAAAAGAAAAATAATGTCATATCCTTTTTGGCAAATGTGAATCTCCATGAACATCTGGAGACCACCTTCAAGAATCACTAGTCAAGGAAAGGCATGACCTTGTTAGAAGTCAACCCCTTGAAAAAGTGATGTTCACAAGCATTCATGTAATGGCACACAGGTAACTCAGCTGTTAAACTGATAAACCATGTATTTAAACTGCCAAGGACAAAGACATGCCACTGCACAAAAAAACATATTTGACTAGCGGAGTTTAAAAAATGTTTCTTTGAAGTTGAAGTTGAAATTGCAGTTGCCCAAAACATATACTCTCCCTTGAAACCTCTTAGTTTAAAATATGCACTCAGAGACCAAAAACAAAGTCTTCTTTAAAAAGTAACATATCTTGTTTACTCATAAACATCTTGTATTAATTCAGCGTACCGCCGCATTTATAGTTTGGATGTAAATTCTCTGGTTTGAGAACAAAGGGCATCATTCGTAATCAATAGTCCATAGTCCAAAATCTTTAAGTCCACACCTTATAAAAGTCAAAACTGTATAATTGTACTTATTGCTTCTCAAAGCAAACATACAGTAAACTGTTTCTGCATAAATTCAAATGTAAACTACATCCACCTCCACAGAGGTCTAAAGCGAATTGCTAACTTTGAAGTCCAAAAACATACTGATGACAAAATGGAGTCTTGAGTTTGAACATGCTCAGTACAATCACATTTCTGTAGCCCCTTCCAAACCAAACAGGTCAATCAAACTGGCAAATCAATATATACATATAATGCAGGTTAGTAAATATATACATTAACAAACAATGAAACCTTGGAAGGTTGCTATTTCCCACAAAAACACCACTTTGCAATAACAGAGGACAGTTAAATCACATTTCCTTTGTATACAGAATCCAGAGATTTCCCCAAGGAGAGGGTAGTGAACTCTCAGTGCTTAGAATCACAACAATTTATCAGAGTTACCTCTTTCATTTCTTCTAGATCCATCAGGAAAATTTTAACAAACTGCAACTAACAAAGATCAAAATGCATTTTTCTCTTTCTCTGGCGCACAGAAGCATACTAAACTTGGTAGTCCCTTTAAGGAATGTGAAGCCCAAACTGGATATAAGATTTACAAAAAGCAGACTAAAATCAAGGATTATTTAACTATATTTTCTCTACAATTGTGGAATTTTCAGAAAAAAGTTACAATACTTTTATTTTTGTACCAATATTATCAGCATTCTCCATTTCATGATTTCTTTCAGAAATGTTTTTTAAAAAATAGGTTACCATCCTTTGCTCACATAATTAATTTAAGATAAACTCTGTATGATCATCATGCACCCTTATCTGATTATTAGCTGAAAGCATCTGAAATCATCACTTCGTGAACGAAGATTCCCAGGAAGTATTCATCCCATGCTTTCTACAAGCGCGTTGATGACTAAGGAGGTTGGATGTGTCCTTCAAGCCTGTGCAATGGACCTTTCTGGTGGAGCGCAGCGTGCACAGAACTGGCCTCACCCTTTAAACCAAAGGTTCATCTGCTGGGTCCTAGCAAGCTTAGGACGGTGGCAGCGAGATCCTCAGGTCATAGGTTTGATTTGAGTTTCCTTCTCTAGATGGTTGACCATACAGGGTTAGACGAGCACCATCTGCCCGGGTTTGAAATTTGAGTTTTCTTTTGGATGGTTGCCAAAAGGCTAGAGAGCCCATCCTACCAGTTGACGCTCTTTGTCAGACCCTTTGGTTGTAACCTGTCTGGCATGGGAGGCCCTACCAGTGGCTATGCCACCACTAGCATAGCTCACAACTTCATTAGAGTACGCAAGCCTCTCCCCCACAACAAGGGGGCACCAAAAGCATACTATCCTTTCAAATGACTCATGCTGTCAAGGAGTATGGGGCCAAGTATTTACATCAAAAGGGATCAATGTGCAGATGTGAGGCCTCATGCTACTCCCATATTTTTTTCTGCAACCCTCAGTCTTTTCATATATCTTCAACTAATGTTTTGTTGATAAATGAGATATGCACAATGTCAGTAATAAGATATGGAGCTTTCCTATACAGTACACCCCCATTTCAGATTCTGAGCTTGGCAAAAGTATTAAAGCTGGGACCCTACGCTAGTAACTGAGACCCTACACTGGTTGTGCAATGTGGGTCGGAATTAATGAAGGGAAGACGTGTGCAACGCAAGTCAGAAAGGTGGGGGGGACAGAATGGGTGGGGACAACAAACAGCCAAGCATACTGCTTAAGGCGAGTGAAGTAATGTTAGAATTATTTATTGTTAAATGATAAACAATGGCTTATGGAGATGGTCAACAGGGTAGAAATGTTTCCTCTTCCCCTTTCTGGCGGACAATGTTCCTAGAACTCTGATGCAGCAGCATCTCTCACTCGCTCCACTGTCTTAATTCAGAGCCGTGTTACGCAACCAGCGTAGTGTTGGATCCCTGAGCAAAAGTATGATAGCTGGGAAAAGTATGATAGCTTGGAAAAGTTACTATAGGCTATAATTCCCAGGATCTCCCAGCCATCATGTCAAGTCTTAACAAGGAGGTAGATTTAGTCTATGAAAGCTTATGCTTGCCTAGTTAGTCTCTAAAATGCAATAAAATCTGTTTACATACTTCTATTGTTATTGCTGCGTTTACTGCTATTCTCTCACTTTCATTTTACCAGAGATTTCGTCCCACTGAACATGTCAAATGTTTGGAAGAGTAGATTACTGTACAGCTCAGGCATACTCCATTTTGAAATTACATTGATGATTTTCCTATCTCAATCACATACTAACAAACTATCCATTTGATTCAGGAGTTCTCAGTTGATCACATTGTAGAAAGTTGTTCCCTCTCACTGTCCCTCCCCTGCTCTCTTTGTGAAAAGAAACCCCTCCTGGACTATGATTTTTGTTCTTGGGTTATAAATGTAATTTCCTATTTTTTCTGTCATAAACACATGGGATATCCTGCTGTAGCACATTTTGTTTCAATTTCTCAATCATTTAATACCTTGTAGCATCTCCACCAATTTATCATAGTTTCTGGAGCACAACAACTACTTTCAGTGTAAGGGCTACACAATTAATCAAGAAATAACACTTGCAAACTAAGAACATATTTTATTTATTTATTTCTTTACTTATTTTTCAGAGACAGGATTGCCATCTGTCAGAGGTGCTTTGGTTGTGCTTTTGCCACATGACAGGAAGAAAGGGGTTGGACTAGATGGCCATAGGGGTCAACTGAAGGAGGAGGTGGGAAGCAGGCATTTTGGGACTCTCCCTTCATTCCTTGAGTTGGAAGAAGGAAGGAATGAGGGGGGAAAAGAGGGAAGGAGGAGGTAACACATGGAACAAGCAACACATGGAAGGAAGGTCCCCAGTAAGTGCCTGAGACAGAAAGTAGGAATCTTTGTCTGTGGCCATGTCCTTGCCCTAGGTGCTCCTCCCCTGCTATCCCTGGCTGCCCCCTTTCAATCTTCTTTTATTATTATTATTTAGTTAATATTAATGAACATAGAGGCAAGTAGCCCAGATCTATGAGCAGTAACTATGGACAGAGGCAAATTCCCTACCAAATCAAGATTTTTACAGGTACCATCATCAATCATTACGCTGGTGCTGAGGATGGGCACCAGCCAGACTGGGACCCGACATTTTCCAACTGTGCCTTGAAGCCGTACTGGTTGGCTACGAGACAGCCAATTAAGAGTGAATCCATCGAAAATGGAGATCCTATGGCTGGGCCACCTGGGGGGGGGGGGGGTGAGCTCCGGCTGCCTACTCTGGATGGCGAAGCATCATGCCCGTCATCCTTAGTAAAGAGTCTGGGGGTCCAATTGGACCTGCTGCTGACAATGGAGGCTCAGGTCTCCGCTGTCAACAGATCTGCTTTTTTCCACCTGTAACAGGCTAGACGGCTGGCCCCCTACCTTAGCAGGAATGACCTAGCTACGGTGATCCAGGCGCCGATCATCTTGAGGCTAGACTACTGTAACGCCCTCTACATTGGTCTACCTTTGGCGGTTATCCAGAAACTTAAACTGGTGCAGAATGCTGCAGCCAGACTTCTGGCTGGAGCGTCGGCCAGGAGCCATATCAATTCAACTCTGCAGCAATTGCACTGGTTGCCAATTGAGTATCGGATCACCTTCAAAGTGTTGGCTTTGACCTTTAAGGCCTTGTATGGTCTGGGGCCGGTGTACTTGATGGACTGTCTACTCCCATATGTTCCCCAGAGATCCCTTCGATCGGAGGACCAAAACCTGTTAACAGTCCCTTCTATATGGTCCATTCATCTTTCATCTACCAGGCAGAGAGCCTTTTCTGTTGTGGTGCCGAGCTTGTGGAATACCTTGCCGGCTGAAGTTCGAGCGATAAATGAGCTACCTGCCTTTCGGAAGGCTTGCAAGACTGCTGTTTTCCGGCAGGCATTTAACTCCTATCTACCTCCATTCGTACGCTGATAATAACATTGTTTTAGTATTCCAGAGTTTTTATGGCGTTAGTACTATTTTATTGATATTACTGTATGTTTATATGTTGTAAACCACCCTGAGCCTGTTGGAAAGGGCTGTATATAAATTGAAACAATAAATAAATAAATGAATAAATAAATAAATAAATAAATTTACTTCACTTCCAAGAGCTGTCATGCATCCTCCTCATTCCACTGCTAGCAGGATTAGCTCCCGCAGACAACTCACTTTAATAAGTGGGTCAGGCCAAGTCCTGGTGTATCCTCACATTTCTTTTTTCTTAACACTCTATTCTCCCTTTCACCTGGTGTTCCCACCTTTTATTACTCTTTGTGTTGTTCTTTAGACTTCATGCTTTCATCACTTCAAAACCTCACTCTGACTATCTGATTATTCTTTGTTTGATATTGTAGCTAAGGCAAAAAGCTTGCCATATCTTCCATGTCCCTCTCCTCTGGATGCAGAGATTTCCAGCAGTGGCCTCCCTGCTGCTTCCACACTCTCAGTGTTAACTTAAAGAAAGATGCAGATGTTGCCCTATTAACGCTTGGGGGGGGGGGGGGGGATCCAGACTACTAATAATGTTTGCAATTTTATCAGGCCAACCAAAAGCATAAAATAACTTTTATTATGCCAACACAAATGTGCAAAAAAGCATTTGTATTGACCCAGCTGAAGCATCACTGCATAATGTTCATTTTCTGAGCTTTATTTCCCACACAATTTTGAACTATAATATTTTGGAAGAAGAAAATTTATTTTTAAAATAGGGCTACCGTTTTAAATGACAGTGCTACATTTTTTTGTAGCACTGTGTTCTGCCCTTACAGTTGGTAAAAGATTCTAAAAACAGTTATTATTTTTAGCTTATAATAAACCTTCTAAAATGTTGGATTGTTTCCAGGGTGTATTTTGCACTAGATATGATGACAAAATTGTAAGAAAATATTTTTTCAGGATATAAGGGGACATAGTATGCAGTGCTAAAACTAAGTTAATCCTTCGCCAGTTTACTCTCCAGGATTGACTTGAAAATTGAAACACACACATGGCCAGATTTTCATAAGGGCAATAGTTCTCTGTAGTTGCTTTATGCTAGCAAATGTTCCCTGTCAACTAATAGAGGAAAGTCTCCCCACTTGTCTTCAGCTGGATGTATGATCTAAGTCAAAGACTAACTAACTTTAATGTTCAGATTTCTTCCGTGACTCTGCAGGCATTTCCCAGTAGCATGTTTTCACACAGAGAAGCTTTCATTGTACCAGTAGCCTTCATTATTCACAGCATATCCAGTCAAGTTGAGAGTGAAGATAGTAGGACTCATCTTTCATTGGCACCACGCTGCTTGGCTTTCGCGGCTGGTTGTTTATTTCGAGCTTTCACATACCCAGGAACTCAGCATTTAATACTCACCTCTCTCTTCATCCCATCCATCATCCATCCTGTAATTATTGTTTATTTTTTATCAATTTTAGTTATGGTGTTTCCCCTAAAGCTGTTTGGATCAATGTGTGAACATGTTGTGCTCACTTGATTGATTTTTTCCCCCTGCCACCAGACTTGCAAAGGAAACTTAAACAAGTAAGTTTTGTGTTTCAGAACAACTTTTTAGTACTTTTGCTTGGTTTGTCTTTGGGCCTTGCAAAATAAAGAGATATTTAAAATAATACATTTTGGTAAACAAGTAATATATCATCAATGTGTTTCCCTATCCAAAAATGTAGCATTATAGGAAAAAATGGAACAGATTAGTGGCACTAGCAAGCAGGATATTTTGAGCTTTTTTGCTTTAAAACAAATAGCAATATATACCCCTCCTAGCACTTTTACTGTTTACCTTTGGGTCACCCGTGATCGGCTATTGTGCCTGGGTTATATTACATTTATCTATTGGATTTGGTATGTATCCCTGTTATTCTGCCTTTGGTTATATGATGATATATTGGGGTATTGTACCTGAGGTTTATGTTTATAATTATCTCGCAGATACTGGACGCTTATTGATTAGCCTTGACAAAACTGGATTACCGGTGAAACGGACTTCTGGGCCTCTCAATACGCATGGCGACTCCGGGCCGGCCTGATTGATCCACCAAGAGGGGACTAATTTACTCCTCTGCCCTGACCGTCCCCACGGGATGAGTATACCTTAAAGACTTATAATCTCATGTGAATGCTATATACAAACTATTGATATATGTTGATTTTGCATTAACCCCTACGTGGGATATACTTTGAACCATTGAAAGCATTAACCCCTGCGTGGGACTTTTGATTTGTGTGTTATACACACTCTTTATTGAATTGTACCATCCATCTGTGATGAACAATCTCTCTCTCGGCATTACTTCGCGAACGAAGATTCAGGAAGGACTCATCCCACGCTTTTTACAAGCGCGTTGATGACTAAAAAGGCCAATCTGAGATAGGCAAGTTCGGTTGCAGAAAGCGCAGCAGAAAGTCTCCTTGGGTGATGTTTTTCCAAGTTGCGGTTCTTTCTGCGTTGTCGTTTCTCTTCGAGACCCATTCGCGTGTCTTCTCGAAAGAGGCCGCAGCATTGTGGATAGTGCTTCTCCATGCCTCCCGATGTGAGGCCAGGGTGGACCATTGTTGGTGATCAATCTGGCCAAGCCTGAGATGTTGTTTCAGGGAGTCCTTATATCTCTTTTGGGGGGCGCCTCTCTTGCGTTGACCTGTGGCGAGTTCACCGTAGAGTAGTATCTTTGGGAGGCGGTGGTCCTCCATCCTAGAGACGTGCCCTGCCCAGCGCAGCTGTGTTCTCAATAGCATGGCCTCAATGCTGGTGATCCCTGCTTGCTCAAGGACAGCAACATTCGTCACATAGTCGGTCCAGTGTATATTTAGGAGTGTGCGAAGACAGCGCTGATGAAAGCGCCGAGGAGTCGTAGGTGTTGGCGATAGGTGACCCATGTTTCAGACCCATAGAGGAGGATGGACAGTATGATAGCTTTGTACACACTGATTTTGGTGCTTTGTCTCAGGTGCTTGTTGCTCCAGACTCTTTTGTGAAGCCTTCCGAATGCACTATATGCCTTTGATAATCTGTGATCTATCTCTTTGTCAATCTTGGCGTCTGAAGAGATGATGCTTCCCAGGTAGGTGAACTGCTGAACGGACTTAAGCACAGATGTGCCTATGCTGACGTGAGGATGGTGGTGTTCTTCCTGTGGTGCGGGCTGGTAGAGGACTTCTGTTTTCTTCAGGCTGACTTCCAGCCCAAACAGCTCTGCAGCTGTTGCAAAGCAGGATGTGAGGCGCTGCAGGGCTGCTTCTGAATGGGCGACAAGGGCAGCATCGTCAGCAAAAAGTAGCTCACGGACTAGATAGTTTAGAGTCTTAGTGCGAGCCCTCAGACGGCTTAAGTTGAACAAGCTACCATCAGTACGATAGCGTATATATATGCCGTCTTCTTCTTGTAGGTCTGCCATAGCCCTTTGGAGCATCATGCTGAAGAAGATTGTAAATAGGGTTGGTGCAAGAACACAACCTTGTTTCACTCCATTAGTTATGAGAAAGGGCTCCAAGAGAGCATCGCCATATCTGACTTGACCGTGCTGGCCCTCATGTAACAGGACAATCATTTTGAGGAACTTGGGGGACATCCTAGACGTTCCAGGATCTGCCACAGACCTTTCCTGCTCACAGTGTCGAAGGCTTTGGTGAGGTCGACAAATGTTACATAGAGTCCTTTGTTCTGCTCTCTACATTTCTCTTGCAGTTGTCTAAGGGCAAAAACCATATCTGTGGTGCTCCTATTTGCTCTGAAGCCGCATTGGCTTTCAGGGAGAAGTTCTTCTGCAATAGCCGGAACTAATCTGTTCAGGAGTATCCTTGCAAGGATTTTTCCAGCAATGGAGAGCAGTGTTATACCTCGATAGTTTGAGCAATCGGATTTTGTTCCCTTTTTCTTATACAGGGTGATGATAACTGCATCTCGGAGATCTGATGGCAGTTCACCTTTTTTCCCAGCAACTCACAAGGAGCTCGTGGAATTTAGCATGCAGTACATGACCTCCTGTTTCCAAGCTTCAGGTGGGATTCCATCGATCCCGGCTGCCTTGCCATTTTTCAACTGCTGTATGGCCTCAATGGTCTCTTCCAGAGTGGGAGCTGTGTCCAGTTCATTTTTCATTGGTTGTTGTATCATGTGTTGGATAGCTGAACCTTGGACTACTCGGCTGGCATTAAAGAGACCCTGAAAATGTTCAGCCCATCGGTTCAGGATGGAGGTTTTATCAGTAATTAGTGTTTGACCATCTGTACTGTATAAGGGGCTTTGGACCTGATAAGTAGGTCCAAACACTGCTTTGAGAGCTTCATAAAAACCTCTGTGATCACCGAGATCTGCACAGCGTTGTGTCTTTTCTGATAAATCAATCCACCACTTGTTCTGGATGTCTCTGAGTTTTTGTTGGAGTTTACTACATGCGAGACGAAAGGCTGCTTTTCTTACATGGCAAGATGGCTGGGCGAGGAATGCCTGGTGAGTGGTTCTCTTCTTTGCCAACAGCTCCTGGATCTCTTGGTTGTTTTCATCAAACCAGTCTTGGTTTTTCTTAAGGGAGAATCCCTAGGATTCTTCAGCAGACTGCAGGATACTGTTTTTGATGTGTTGCCAGAGCGCTGTAGGAGAAGAATCTGTAGGGTGGACTTCAAGTTTTGCTTGCAGATTTACCTGGAAGTTGTCTCTCACAACAGCCTGTTGAAGACTGTTGACTTGGAGTCTCCTTTAAGATGCCACCCTCTTAGGTTTGAGCTTAAGGTGTAGATTTAGTTTACATCTTACAAGGCGATGGTCTGTTTGACATTCTGCACTGGGCATCACTCGAGTATGACGGACATCACGAATGTTTCTCTGGCGCACTAAAACATAGTCAATGAGGTGCCACTGCTTGGATCGGGGATGCATCCAGGTGGTCTTCAAGCTATCTTTCTGCTGAAAGATGGTGTTTGTAATAGTCAGCTGCTGTTCTGCACAAAACTCTAGCAGAAGGCGCCCATTATCATTACAGTTTCCAACACCGTGCTTGCCTAATACACCTTTCCAGGCTTCAAAGTTTTTTCCTACTCTGGCATTGAAATCACCAAGGATAATGATTTTATCTTCTGCAGGGACCTTTTGTATGAGGTGGCGTAGGTCTGAGTAGAATTTGTCTTTCTCCACAGGGTCAGCTTGCATAGTTGGGGCATATATACTGAAGAGAACAGCATGTGGGAGGCGTAAGGAGATAATGCGATCAGAGTGACCTGTCGGCAACGTCTCGAGTTTAGAGGCGATGGAATTTTTAATCATAAAGCCTACTCCTGAAAGATGTTTCTCAGTTTTGGGTTTGCCAGACCAGTAGAGTGTGTAGCCGGCACCGTGTTCTTTAAGGCTGCCTTCCTCATGGAGACGAACTTCACTAAGAGCAGCGATGACAATGTTAAGCCGTGATAGTTCATGGGCTATTAGAGCAGAACGACGCTCAGGACGTCCACTATCTGCAGAATCTTGCATGGTTCTGATGTTCCAGCATGCAAGTGTCAGTCTATTTGCACCTTTGCAGGCAGGTGTTGGCCTTTGTTTCTTTGTCTTTGTTCGACCGCATCGGAAGATGCCCGTTGGCCGCGGCTAGCCAACCAGGTAGACGGGGGATGAGCTGCGTTAGGCCACCTTTTTCTAGGCCCCTCTCCATACGGAGCAAGCAGTGCTCTCCTTTAAAAAGGCTGCTTGGTCGTTCAGGATGCTGCCGAACAAGACTGTCATCTCCCGGGTCAGTCTCGAGCGACCAAAGTCCTGAACCGCCTGCATGCAGGGTTGGGTCTGCGGCTTCCAGTGCATCTTTACAACTACCGTTTAGTCCCTCGCCTATCGCTACAGGGCTTTTTCGGAAGTTGGATGTGTCCTTCGAGCCTGTGCAATGGATTTTTCTGGTGGAGCGCAGCGTGCACAGAACTGGCCTCACCCTTTAAGCCAAAGGTTCATCTGTCAGGGCCTAGCAAGCTTGGACGGTGGCAGCGAGGTCCTCAGGTCGTAGGTTTGGTTCGAGTTTCCTTCTCTTAGATGGTTGACCTTACAGGGTTAGACGAGCACCATCTGCCCGGGTTTGAAATCAGAGTTTTCCTTCTCTTAGGATGGATGCCAAAAGGCTAGAGAGCCCATCCTGCCCTTTGACGCTCTTTGTCAGACCCTTCGGTTGTGACCTGTCTGGTATGGGAGGCCCTACCGCCGGCTATTATGCCACCGCCAGCATAGCTCACAACTTCACTAGGGTACGCAAGCCTCTCCCCCACTGCAAGGGGGCGCCAATGGAGAGGTACAATAATCTGATATTGAATACAGAATCTTTGATATACATTTAATCTGGTAATTTATTACATTGAACCCCTCGTGGGTACTGTTGTTATTGGCTTTGTTAGCCCCTGAGCTCTGTCATTGACTCCAAGAAGTGATATTGTGCCTTTCCCAGTCTCCTTGTAGGGTGTGTTAAGGGTTCTTGATCTTTCAGAAAAGGGGACCCACAACAATCTGGTTTATGGTGCAACTGTCGGACAACATTGGCCTCTTTAAAGGAGAAATTGGTCATGATGCCTTAATAGAAAGATGGCTTTTATTTATTGAATAGAAAAACCACAATAGTTAAGACATATGATGTTGAAGTTTGGAAGGACATTTTACAGACCAGGAAGCTCCTAGAGGCAATCTTGACATTTCAAGTTGTAAAAGTGCCAAAACCTTTTTTAAAAAATTAAGTATGAATGAATTTATATGCTTTGATCATTGAGAAGATCTTATTTATTTCTGTATTCCTGCCTGCCTATGTGCGTGATTATTAATGAATTGTACTGATATTTGTACAATAAATGACACTGATGCTTATTAAAATTATTTTTTAAAAAAATAAAAGCAATACACAAGCAGATATAAAAGGATAGGGATACACAAAAGGAGTGCATTTCAGAAATCCAACGTATTTTAAAGGGGATTTTTCTACCTAAAATGAGGTTTGGGGCTAATTTGGGATATTCCAGGAGCTTTGATGAATGTAAAGGCTCATCCAAATCTCATTGTCTCTACTATTTCCAATTCTGCTCTATGGGGCTTCCTTCTGACTGGGGAGGGTTACTGAGACTCTCACTGTTCAGAGTTGGTGAAAACATTACTTCTAAGGCTGGATCCAGACAGGCCTTCATCCCAGAATCATCTGCATTTAAAAAACACAGATGTTTTTGGGGGCCTGTCCACAGCCATCCCAGAAAGCACATGCTTTCTGGGGTGGGTGTCCAGATGTTCTCTCGGGACTGGTCTGATGGAACATCTGGAGGCCCTATCCCCTCCTCCCAAGCCCCCAGACCCCTTAGAAAAGTAATAAAAACTTACCCATCCTCCATTACAAGCCTCGGCCAGCTCTCCCAGTGCATAGAAATGATGTGTGAGGAGAGTGGGGGGGGGACACGCATTTTCCTCCCTCCTCCCCCCCTCCTGGCGCATCTTTTCTACATGTCAGGAGAGCCAGCCAAGGCTTGTAATGGAGGATGGATAAGTCTTTATTACTTTTCTAAGCAGTCTGGAGGTTTAAGGGGAGGGGGTGGGTATTCCCACAGTTTACTGGGCTTATTTAGTCCGATAAACTGTGGGAATTGGGTCTGGAATAAATCCACTATCAAATTAATTCACGGTTTTCCTGGTTTGTAGTGAAATAATTCAAGACTATCCAGAACGGTGTCTGGACAGCCCCTCCTTTATTGTGGTAGATACTGCAATAAAGGTCCTGTCTGGATGGGCCCTAAGTCTTCCTTGAGTAAATGGTGGCTTACTCAACTGGTTCAATGTCTATTCTTTTCCTTCTACCCAACAATTTTGTGGGACAAAGAGAGAACCTATTTTGTCTCACCCACTCCATAAATAAGATACATAGAACAAGGTTTTATTGTTGGCATTATCAAATTCCCAGTGTTATACGTATGATTATTGCATACTGATCCAGTCAGTTGTCTAGCTACTACATCTTTCTCTACCTGCAGTTACCAAGTTGTCTTCAAGAAAAGCCCCATGTACAGTCTGTTACAGCAGAGCATGGCACAGGCTGTACATTCCTTAATAGTCTTGCAACCCAAATGTCAGCAGTTGTTCATCTGTTCTTCTATGCATTTTCCTAAATCAGTACTTACATGTGTAGGCCACGTGCATGGTACATGTACAAGTTAGGGCACATATCTGACTGGGTACATGCTGTTATAATATTCAACAGGTAGACTTTTCATACTGGAGTTTGTACAGTAGTAACATCATTCTTCTGTCCAATGGAAATATTTTCCTATTTGAAACAGCTGTTATACAGAAAGAATTTGAAAGCAATGTTCGTATTTTAAAAAGAAGCCCTTTGCCTACATGAAAAAGAGGCAGCTTTTGATAAATTACTGAATTTTATGTTATTTCAGATGACCTTTAATTACTTCTTGACTTTTCCCTTTAAATTAAATTCTCTGCACCAAAAGAATTATGTCCCCCTTCTCTCCATATTTGATGTCTGCTTCATGGGTTGTATCTTCATTTTTGATCCATTATTAGTGCCATGGTCCCCTGCAATGAGCATCATGAAATGCCTTGTTCTGGCTAATGCCTTTAAATTCTATCTCAGTGGTAGGCTTGAAGACTGCTAAAAATATCTGTTCAGACTAAAGGATACATGCAATAAAACCTATTGAGACAATTGAGATGAAAACTGTGCTTTATTTAGGGGCGATAATGAATGCAACATTTCTAATTCTGCATACTGGTTTTACTTCGATATCCAGTTATTTTGTTGAGAAAGTTTCAAGTAACAAAACTGCAGCTAGAATCCTGTTACTTAGTACCAACTAGAGTAGAAGCCTCAGGTCCAGCCTATCTTTGAGACTTCACCTCCTTCTATGAAGTGATGTAGGCTGTGAGATCTGCCATTGAGGCCCTTCTCTTGGTCCCACCACTGTCCCAAGTACGATTGCTGGGGATGAGAGAGAGGGGGGTCCTTCTCAGTGGTGGCTCCCAGGCTCTGGAATGCCCTCCTTAGAGAGATTAGATTAGCCCCCGGCCTCCAAACTCTTCAGTCCTTCTAGCCTAAAAACATGGCTTTTAAAATGGGCCTTTGATCTTGAGTAGACTTCAGTGGTTTCATATGAGGACTGATGGTTCACTCTAACAGTTTTATCTTCAGGGACTACTGTGTTTTATAAATTTAAATTTTTATTATGTGATGCTATGTACATTAGTTGCGTTTGCAGTTGTAATTTTAGGTTGTTATTGTTTTTATGCTTATGTATTGTTTATGTTATGTGTGGCATTCTGGAGTATTTTGTGAGCTACCCTGAGTCCCTTCGGGGAGATGGTGGTGGGGTATAAATAAAGATTATTATTAGACACATTAAACCAATGGTTGAATCATGAGTAAACATGGAAGTAAAACCCTGTATTTCAATAGGTCTAGTCTAATCAGGACTCATAAGATTATATTTTTCACTCAAGAAAACACAATATTGTGGTAGTCAGAGTTGGATTTTTTCTGTCAAGACTATTATTTTGTACAAAATACCCAACAATTCCAGAAAAAGTAATATAGCTACCTGGAAACAGTATTTTCTTGCACAATCTCCTCAATTTCACTTGTGCACGGGAATATTAACTGATTTTTGCAGCAAGAAAAATGCAGAAAGTATTTTTCCATACTTAAAACCTCAAATTTTCAAATATTTACATTTTAACTGATATTATTGGTCAGCAGCTGCTACTGCTATTGGTCAGCACTTATGACTAGGTTGATGGGACCACTGTCCATTCTGTCCTAAAATAATAAACTGTAATTGCAATGTATTACATGCTGTTCAGCTAGAAGCAAGTGGTCTTCTTATGATGACCTGCTGAGAGAGAAACATTTCAGAGAGAAAAAGAATCAACGCTGGTCATTAAATATTTGCCGGTAGAAGAATCCTGTTTCCTAATTTTCCTTGTCTATGACCTTTCATAAGTGGCTGGGAGTTACAAACTCTGTTGCAGCTGGTGTTTTTCCCTTGTGGTAGTGAATCTATTCTGAATGTTAGGCCATTCTAAAAAGGAGTTATCAAATGTGCTAAATCCTACCCTCAATATAGTTCCAGTACATTGGATAACTCTTGTGAAATTTGAACTTAAGGTCATGGTATATTCACCACTTCATTGACATGGGAACCTGATGGAGTTGGATTTGCAGCAGAGTTAATAACAGAATAACACAATTATAACTTACAATTGCATTTGTGTAGATAAGTCAAAAATGTGAACATTGAAAAGTTAAAAAGTTGCTAGACGAGATAGGCCTAAAAATCAATATTTTTATATATTTTTTCCTCATAACTTTTATTCTTTGTCATCCATTGTTTACATTTTCTATTGGCTTTTATTGCCAAGTTACCACCATACACATCCTAGCAGATGTGATACTATTATCACAGCTGTGCAGTGCAGACAACTTCTATTTCCATTTAGAGAATGAAGTGCCTCAGGTTCCCTTTGAACAATTTAAATGATAGGCAATACAAACAACTTCCCCAAAAGCTACCCAACTCTTTCCCAACAATAAAATAATTTGTCCACTAATTGAAAAGGGCTTAACTTGAGTTGTCAAAAAATGCTTGCTTAAGTCAGCTAAGGCAATTACAAATAAAGCATGATAATTGCAAACTAAGGAATGTTATTCACCAGCTGTTTTCATAAAAGCAGACAATTTCTAAATCATGAATCCCAAGAGTAGCTGTTTCCATGCACATACCAGGTTGACTTGTGGTTATTCACAGACCATTAATAGCATTATGTGCTTTGCTATTCGATTGATGTCAGTTCATTGTTCACACTGAACCAAAAAATGCTTCATATGAACACACAGTGACTAAAAAAGCCAACTTACTGGGCAGGGAGATTTCAGTTATGAGTGCTCCTCTGTCTAACATTCTCTCTGGCCTTCCCTTTTCCAATGCCCCTTTGAGGTTTCAATCTGATTGAAGACCCTTTTATTCAGGTCCACTGATGGGCTATATAAGTCTAGCCCAGCAGCCCTGCTGCGCAGTTGCCTTCTGTTGCTTCCCACCCTTGTTCTGTTTTGTTGCATTGTTATTTTGTCACAACTTGGGAGTGGTTGGCATGGACCCTTGATCCAGTTATGTTTTGTTCACCCTTAGTGGAAAGATCTGCCTGTAGTAAAAAAATAAAAGGGGGGGGGAGACCTTTGAGTAGCCCGGAGCAGCATCCATGGTGTCATCGGTCCAGCACTTGGGCTGACTGATGTGTCAGTCCAGGACCCATGTTTACCTGCATGTAAAAATAAGCGACTAAATCCAGAAAACAAGGCAAATATAAACAATCTGTATTACTCCTGACAGATAGTCATCTAGTTTATGTTTTAAAATATCAAAAAAATTGAGACCTCCATACTCCAAGACAGTGTATTCTACTGTTGAACAGAACATATTGCCAGGAAGTTCTTGCTAATATTCAGGTGGAGTCTCATTTCCTGCAGTTTGAACCGATTGCTCTGTGTCATAGTCTCTAGAGCAAGACTGATCTATTTTTAATATGTCATCCTTTTAAATATTTAAACATGGCTGCCATGTCATTTCTTAACTTTCTCTTCTTTAAGCACAACATAACCACCTTGCCACTTATAGGAAATGGTTTTTGTACATTTGATCATTTTGGCTGTCCTCATCTGAACACCTACCAGCTTGTTGAAATCTTTCCTAACATCATCCAGTGAAGGATCTGAAAATTGAAATGTTTTCTTGTGTTTGAAAATAGCAAGAGACCTGAAACTAAAGTTACCAGAATCTTTTGTGTGCTGTCTGAAGAAGAAAGCTAAATGGTAGATTTTCAAGCTGGCAAGCAAGCTCATCCTCACACTTTATAGGAACTGCAAACAAAGCTCATTACTCCACAAACTAGAAACCTAGCAACCTCAGCATCACTGCAGCAACATTGGAGGATACTATTGCCTTTATGTGTGCTGTTTTAGGCACCATCAGATATTGAAAGGACAGTATGGTATTAGTCAGGTGACATTTATTGCTATTATTTTATTCTTTAGACACATGTAGGTTCTCTTGTATATTTCTATGGTCAATTGTCCAGAAGATGCTAACTATAGACCAAGAAATTTATAGGGATGTGTGAAATTAGTGGGGTTTTAAAACATATTTTTCCATTTTTACAGGGGGTCCTGCACCCCTAACCCCAGCAAATGTGGGGGGGGGGGGGGTGGCTGATTGTAACAGTAGCATATCATTAACAATTACTGTGATGAGCAATTTTTTAAAAAAATACTGAGAAAAAGATTCAGAGCTTTGTTCCTGTAACAGTGAGCAAGATCTATAAGAATTATAATCTTAAGTAAGATACAATATTCCAAAAGTCAAGGTAATGCCATATCATATCAAGTAGGCATGTCCAGTTAAGTGTGAGAAATGGAAAAACTAATTTAATAATGTTTAATTTACATCTAAGCTTTTCGTTTGACTAATAGTAAAGCCTTTAAAAATATTTAGATGTTTTGTACATAATAATGTTTTGTGACATTATAACTTTAAAAAAAGAAAAACATTAATAGGGTCATTCTGTATATAAACAAATCCACATGAAATAAGTGAAGGAAGCAGGGAAAGTTAACAGATCAAAATCAGAAAAATGAACTGATAATTTTGTTCTGGAACTAAGAAGAAAACTTCAGTCAATTCAAATGAACAAAGAGAATATACTGATCCTGGATTATAGAATGATTGGCAGGCAGAATCTATCATATTTAAATATCTTTTTTGAATGCTACCATCAAATTTTATGAAACTCTAACGTTATTTTTTCAGCAACTTCTCTACCAGTTAGACAGAAGCAATAAGGCACATAAATACTTGTTCACTATTCCTTTGGCATTTTATCATATTCCTCTGTTCCTGGGTTCTCATTTCTATTGGAAACTTTGCCTTCTCAGCAAAATTTGAACTACAGAATTATGTCATATTTTTATACAAGGCAGTGTTACTGTTATTAAAACAGTAATTTCTATATAGCCTCAGTCCATTTCTTTTAATTTATGAAAGGATGTTCTTTCCTTTTGTATCTGTTTTATTGTGCCTTTAAATAAATGAAAAAGGTGTCACGATGGCTATTTATTTTATTTATTGTTTTTAATATTTATGAATTGCCCCACAGCTGAAAATACCCAAGGCTACCTTTATCTATTAATCTCTATAAGATTGTATTTTAAAACATGATGTTCAAAAAACAGGGTTATTGTTTTTCACACTGTGTAAAACATACGTATTTGTTCACTATACTTCATTGCTGACAGAATCAAAACACATTGTAAAATAATAAGCAAGGGTCTTCTCTGGATGTAAAAGTCAGAGAAGAAGAGCAGGTAACTGTATCTAGTTTGGGAACCAATTTTTCCCACTACTAACTTTGAAATCTGTGCAAATTTCTTACTCCCTTCCACCAAAATGGAACTGACCATTTTTGGTTTTGAAATGCTGGGAGTATTTGAAAATGTTAAATGAAGGGGCATGTTTGGATCTGAAAAGTAACACTGGTAAGGCTGTCTTCTCTGCAACAAACCACAAACAGGGTGCTATATCAGTAACAATGTGAAATAATAGAGTAATATGGTTATCCTAATGTTAGTAACAATGTATTAAATGTATAGGAAACCATCAGTATTAATTTCTAATGAGATGAAGGATGATCCAGATTATCCAGATATATAACTGGATAAATTGGATTATCCTTCATCTCATTGAACTTTATTGCAGTGGGTTTTTAATTGTATCAGAAGTGAATTGAGGGCACAGTTATAATGTATTTAAAAAACACAAAGTTTAACAACTTGGTATTATATCAAATGTCCTTTGACCAGTAGCAGGCTTCTTGGAGTGCCTCTGGTGTTGCTACTAGAAGGTCCTCCATTATACAGGAGGCAGGGCTCAGACTGCATTGTAATAGGTGGTCTGTGTGATTTGCTCTTCCCTACACTCACATGTCATGGACTCCACTTTGTAACCACCTTTCTGAAGGTTAACTCTGTGATTGCAGTGTGATCAGTGCCATGATAAGGTCAAACATGTTGGTTTTTCAGGCTGCAGCAGAAGAATATTGATATAAGGAGATCAAAGTCAGAGTTTGAGAATCTATAAGGAACAACCAACTGAATAAACACATAATTAGTTAAGCATGATTGGTTGATAATAGTTCTATACAGAACACTTATAATTATAATTTAAGATAACAGGCCTCCACAGAAATGCACTGTACAATAAGCAGGTCCATTCCAAACCTTTCATTCCATGTGAATGGTGTTGTTTCCAGTTGAGTGGAGCAATAGCTTTATTTTCATCATGGCTTTTGTTGCACATACTCTATGTATAAATGTCATTGAACAGACACATCTGGGATCTATATCCAGCCCCAATCTGCCACTTTTTCCAAGCTGGAAACAACCCCGGCATCATATTGTTATCACATGCTTGTCAATGATGCAGCTGTTAATAGTTGCAATTCTCAGGCATTTCGGATCTTGAGTGAATACAGAAATCATTTAACACAACATGATACACTGAATTCTTTCTCTCTTTTTTGTAATTGAACTTATTAAGATTACAATAATACATTCAAAATAAGTTAAAGACTTGACACAGAGCTTGGAAAAAATGCCCAAACCCATAATCGCTGTAAAAACAAAGCTCAGAATAATGTAAAAGGGATGAATAGATTAATTTATTTCTGCTTCATGGCACTTTTAACTTTGCTCATACTAAAGTTCATTGTATCCAATTTCCACATTAATATTTTTCAAAGAACAAAAATGACAAAATGTGTATTTAATACTTAAAATATTAATCCTCAAACTAAATTATAACACTAGATTTTCACAGACCCATAAAGAATTACTGTTTGTTAATATGCCTTCAAGTCAACTCCAAGTTATGGTGGCTCTGTCATTATTAGATTTATTGGTAAGATTCAAAAAATGATTATCAATGCATTATCTGAGTTTGAGAGATTGTGACTTGCCTTAAACCACAACACCATGCTGAATCTCAATTTTTAAAAACTGAAAACAAGAACTAAACTGCTCAGTACAGAGAGAGAAGTAAAATGGAAATGATAGCACGAGAGATCCATAAATACAGACCAGCTCTAGTGCATTGGCCACAATGACCACAAATCAAATTCCTTATAAATAACTATGAATAAAATGGTTGGACTTCTTTTTTTTCTTTTTTAGATGTCCCCTTACTGTTGATCTATTTCTCAAAGACAAGCATGTTGCCACTTGCTTTTCCCAGTGATAAATTACCTTTAATCCCATCTCTTTTTAGAGTTTTTATTTATCTTGAATAATCCTATCTGCAGCCTCAGAATCTCTGGGATATCAGGTACCTTGCTGGCCACATGTCAACATGGTAAAAATGGAGAAAGAGTGATATTCGCACTCCCTTTTTTCCCTAGTGACTTCCTGTCTTTCAAAATCTGATCCCTTCCCTGTGAAATCTTTGGAATATAATTAATACATTTAAGAGGTAGCTTAGATTATATAGAGACCTGCGAATGGGCCCAGATACCATCTTTTCCCTCTTATCCATGGTCAAAATTCTCCTTTGGTGGAGCAAGGTGTGTGGGATAGTTGTACAAAATGACAAGGAATTCAGGATCAGAGCTCTTTCTTTAAGGGCAGATCTTTCTCCTCATTTCTACTGAAGAACATATGAATATTTTCTGGACACACCAGAAATGGTGTGCTGTCATTGAAGTCAAACTTGTAGAGACAAATCCCAAATTCTCTGGTCCCAGCACTTTGTCCCATTCTATGTTGCTTTTCACATTGATTCGTTTAGATTTTAATGTCCTTAGGAGAAAGATTTGTCTGCACTAGTTCTTTATAAATGCTTTGTACATGAGTGGAACAGAATCATCACCATCACAACAATCATGTCAAAGTCAAGCAGTAAATGATAGAAAAACACAGTAGCTACAGTAATGAGCCTGGGATGTTTTGATCTGTCAGACTATCCGTTTGGCTATTACTACATCGCTGTGGATATATAATTCGGATATTCTTGGGATATATCCCGCATTCATTTGCCTCCGGAGATTTGTTGTTTCCTTATATACATCCAGGACTCAATGTGAGGTATTCCCCTTTGGGCACGGCATAATGTATTCTCAATGGTGTTTTGTGTGTGTGTGTGTATTTTGAAACGAGTTACCTTTCTTCTATGTGTTATGCGTTAAATATACTACTATATATGTGCATTTTGATATATTGTTAATACATGCTTTATATGATACTAGTTATCAGTCCTCTCATTCTTAGCGTGTTTGTACTAAGCAGTAAATGATGGCAGAGGGCAACTGAAGTATAAAAGCCTTCTACAGATCTGCAGCCACTTCTCCTCAAAGGCAATTCATAATTTAAAAAAAACTGATTTCCAAGCTTCTTTATTTGGAGAGAAAAAATCAGGCAGAACTCAAGGTACTGATTGATAGCAGACCATTCGATGGGAGTTTAAAAAAATACTCTCACATTAACAATACCATTAATGATACGCAAACTAATAAATATGCCTTAATAGCTCAGTAAACATAATTTTCCAGCCAGCATGCAGAGGTTTGCATTTTCTTCATACTTATTTCTTTGGTTACTTAGTCTATTTGTCCAGTTCCTGAACTCTGCTTGACTTTTTCACATACTCACACCAAAATTAATCAGGTAGGCAAAGGTGCTTAAACTTTTACTAATAAAATAAATATTGACATTCATAGTGCATTAAGCAGATAGAGATATTATTGCTTAATTCAAGACAATATAAAAGTCTCAGCCTGTCTCAGTTCAAACTTTCTTTGCAGCAAGACATTCTCTCACAACTTCCCAAAAATAAACAGCTTATTTAAATGAGTTGTGCTGAAGAGGAGCAAAAGCCCATGACTCTGCCTCTTTCCTGTGCGGTGATTTGTTATCTAGTGCCAAGCTAGTTTAACTTTGGTCTTTGTTTACAGAGGTCATTGAGCACCCCATCATCTGCAGCATCATTGTCTGCATTATCTTAGGGATATGTTATTGTTGTTGATGTGGTTGTTTGCTATTAAGTCTATGTTGATTCATTATAATCCTGTGAGTAAGAGACCCTAATGTGCCCCAGTCTTGAATAGTCTTGTTCAGGTCTTGCAAATCCAAGGCCTTTGCTTCCTTGACTGGATTGATCTGCCTATAATGTGGAGTTTCTCTACTTCTACTGCATTCCACTTTGATAAACATTAAAGAGCCCTTCCACACAGCCCTATATCCCAGAATATCAAGGCAGAAAATCCCATATTATCTGAGTGTGGACTCAGATCACCCAGTTCAAAGCAGATATTGTGGGATTTTCTGTCTTGATATTCTTGGATATAGGACTGTGTGGAAGGGCCCACAGTCTTTTTTCATGAATCATGTTGTAGCATGATATATCCAAACTACAACAATCTCAATTTAGCCACTTTGCCATTTAGACTCGGGACCTCTCCACATGGGGCAAACTAGCCCCATTTTGCCACTTTTATCTGTGGTTTGGACAGGGCCTGCCAAGTGCCATCAAATGACACATAGCAGGCTCCACCCACATTCTTCCCAAAGTGGAGGCGAAGCACCAAAAGGTGCTTCCTCCTCCATCGTCAGGAGGAAAGTGTTATTTGGGTAGCTTTCCTCCCCCTTTCCCCATATGATGGGGAAAACGGCAGTGGGACAATGCACATTGCCACTGGTTGCCACCCATTCTCTGATCTGATGGGGACAGGGTATTAATGCACCCACCATGTGATGGGGAAAGGAGAAAGGGTGCACAGGGCACCACGAGACATCCAGTGCCTTCCCTTTCACTGGTGACAGCCTGCGCAATGGCACAGCCCCCATGGGTTATGTGAAAAGGTCCTTTATTAGCTTTCAGGCCCATTTGTTTGTTTTTTTAGTAGGCCATGGTATCTGCAGTACTTTCCTACAGAAGCATGTTTCAAATTATTTTCTTCCTGCCAGTTTTTTCACACATATTATTAGTGTGCGGCCTACTGTGACTTTTATCTGCTGTTTTATTGTGGTTTTAACTTTTTACCTGTGTTTTTTATTGTTGACTATGAACATGTTGTGAGCCGCCTCGAGCCATTGGGAAGGGCGGCAAACAAATACGAATAAATAAATAAATAAATATACAGAAATTAAAATATTATGGTATAGGTATTCCAATTTTGCTATTTAAGTACATGATAAATCTTTACACTTGAGAATCTTGGTATTCTTACCACAGTGAAGTGAGTTGTCTCACTGGACATATCCTGGAAAGCTAAGAGCAATTTAGGTCTTTAGACCCTCAAAGGTCGACAATCATCGCTGTGACAAAGTATGGGTGAACGTGGTAAATATTACAATTGTTTTAAATAGAATATATTGAACCAAGAACAATTATTAGTTGAACTATGTGACCAGATCAGTTGAATAGCTCATCATGCTAAAAATCAGCTATACTTCACAGAGAAGCTATTTTCTCTCTGCAATCAGTGTATGGTGGAAAAGACTGCAAAATAATTTGCTAACATTTTCTTTTTTTAAAGTCTATACTTTCATTGTAATCCTAGATGGAATTAGTGGAGTTTAAAGAGATCTTCTAGCACTCTCTGGGGGTTGAATGGAGACCAGTAACACCAGTCAAAGATGTAACTTTATCGGAACATAATCAGTAGTTATCTGTTTTTCTCCACTCTCCACCAGTAATGTAATAGCCATGATGGTTGTGATGGAATTATGACCGTGCAATAGTAAGTCTGGGGGCAGGCTTTAGATACTGCAGTATACATGTATGCAGTAACACATACATTTTACCTTATAAGTAACCATCCTTTTTTCTCAAACTAAGATATCAATGATTACCCATTCATATAGTCATAGCATAACTTTCACTTTAAGTAACCTCTCCTTTTCTATTAACCTTTTCCTTATATATTTATTTAACCTATTTTTGCATGTATTTGTTTTATCCCATTGTCCCCTAAAATCAATGGAATTGATTTTTTAAAGCCAGCATACTAACTATTGTTATGCATAACTTTCAGATTTACAGAGAGAACTACTTCCTCTGAAACATGAACTGAAGAACACAGAGCTCTTATTATTAGGTTCTCAGAAATAGCTCTAAATATTCTTTTAAGTCAGGATTAGCCTCTTGTAGTACAGAATAGTATTGATCAAACAAAATATACTGTTTTCAATTTAGAACAGTATTTAGTATGTTATATTCATTCCAGCACTTTCGTCTCTAAGGAATTCAGTATCATGAATTATTTCTTTCATTGGAAACAAGAGAACATAGCACTTCCCAGGTGTGGCAAAGCAGCTCCCAAGATGGATCTGTTAAAAGGATGCTTCCTCAGAATCAATAATTGGTCAGTAATGTTAAAGAAACAAGTTTTGTTTTTCTAACAGAATTCCTGCAAATAAGGAGGATAGAAAAAATATGGGGGAAATGAGCTAGCCCTTTTTATTTTATAAATATGCATGTATATTCAGTTAATAACAGAAAGAAGGAGATGCAGGAAAAGAAAACCCATAACGTTTTGTTATTTAACATAACTTGAATAGAAATGTGCAGAAACCAACATGTTATGTTTACAAATTTTAGATTTCTCCAAATGATAAAAGAAGTTCTAAATGTCTGTTGATAATATTTGCTGCTTAATCTTAAGTGAGCAAATGAATTATACTGGCCTAAATGAGAAGTACAGTTAATAAAATAAAGGCATCAATAGCGAAACTATACCAGATAAACTACAAATTTGTTGATTTTGCAAAGAGCAGCAAGGGCTCAATTCCCTTGACCTGCAAACTCAATTTAGCGATGTATTACTGTTTGTAGGTTACTCAGTGGGAGGGAAAGTCAAGCTACATAAGATCAGTGCCAATCTTAATTACAGTATATGTTCAAGTGTGGAAATCCGTGTCTCTTGCTGGGACAATGATCTAATGATCTCTAGTTCAGATTAAGTTCAGAAATCCCTCAGTGAGTGTTTAATTTAGTAATTAACATACTATTAAAAGCATTTAAACAAATTTATATTCATCTTACATATTCCATTTCTATCAGGAGAAAAAACTACTAGTGAAACACAGTAAAGAAAAATTGAGAGATTTATAGAAAAAAAGTTTAAATGTTTAGTTACACATGAATATGCTTAAACAAAATCTAGTTTGACTTCATTTACATGGAAAGGGAATGCTTTTAACAATTAAATTAATTTTAAATTGCCATTTCCATTTATATTATATTACTACACTAAATGTCTTACTGGAATTAAAAGTGAAAAATCCACTATTTACTCCTCCCACTCTTGTTCCTATTTTGTACTTTGAAAGGAATAAAACAGAAAATGATATTTCTGAGAACCTCATTTCTCATCCACCACATCTGCTTCCCCTTTTACCTTCTTTATAATCTTATTTCCATACTCTCTCACTTTTCTTTAGCTTGTTGATCCACTTCATTTCAGTGTTAAGAGCTACAAAACTTGGTTTTCTATGACAGATGACAAAGCTTTGTTTGCTCTCTAGTGTAGAGCACAGAAACCCCATTTGAATTAGGTATGTAATTCTTCATTAATTTTCTTCTTAAAAGTAGCAAAGAATGATTTTGGAATATTATTCCTGCTGTGAGAAAGTATTTGAAAACAATACAGTTTTTGAAGAAAATTCACAATTCAGGGCTTTTTTGTGAAAAATTCACACATGATTTACTGTGCAGGAAACAACCTTTTCTATGTAGAAAATGACATTTTGAAACAGAAATATTAGTTCTTGCAAAGAAAATATTTTCTTTACCAAAAGTGCTGTTTTGTATGCAAATCAGCCATGTGCATGTTTTTGTTTATTTTTTGAAGTAAGGGCATATCTCCCCTTATCACTGTTTCCTTTTGCTTTCCTCTTTTCTTGGGCTACTTCCAGTGTCTCAGCAGCCAAGCACCCTCATGTAGTCTACCAGAAAAAAACCAGCAAACTAATCCTTTTTGTCAAATATAGAAGAGAAACTTCACTTTCAATTTTTTTATAAAAAAAAATCAAACACATGTCCTAATGGAGATGAGGAAGGGAAGGGAAAATGGTAGCAAATTGGAAAAAATGCAGGAAGAAAGCAGATGTAGAAAAGTCCTAAAACACAGGAAATTAGTACAATAAATGTATTGCTTTTCCTAAATTCCTACAGAGTAACATGCTAAGTAGCAATTAATGGATAAAGGTATAGAAAAGTTATTAATTATAACAATACACAGGTCAATATTTTACTTTTGATAATGCTGCTTTTCAAATACAGCAATTTAAAATTTGCGAATTTATGTTTTCTTTTTCCCCTGAGATATTTGTGTCTGATTCTACAGCTTTTTCCATATATATATATACCTATATATATAAAAGGAGAATGGTCGTGCAACGGCTCGAATGGACAGGAAAACTATATGCCCCAGAGGCACTATAACCCCCCCATACATTCCCACATACCACGAGGTACCTAGAGAGCCCAAAAATTCCACCCTAGGTACCTCGCAACACCCACAAATATAACCCCCTATAACGGCCCAGGGACCCTGGTGGAACGGTGCTTGCTGAAATGCAATGCCCTCCTTCCTCCACCACGGGACGGGAGAGAGAAAGCCCTGCTGTGCAATGGCACCTCTGCACTCCACCACTCCCCAACACCAGCCCCTCGCCCTCACTCACCGATTCCTCCTCCCCCCCCCCCCCACGCCAGCGCGGGAGGGACGGAGCCGATACCGCCGAGGCCGCCGAGGACTTCCGCCACTTCCTCCGTCGGAAAGAAAAGGCCAAAAAACCCAAAAACTACAAAAAAACATGGCGCCCGACTCACTTCCGGTCCGCCAAAAATGGCTCCGCCGGAAGTCGATCCGGCAATGAAAAGGCACCCACCGGAAGCAAGACCCAGAACCAAAAGACCCCACCAGACTGGAAGTCCCGCCTCTCTCACCCGGAAGTCCTCCATAAGATGGCGGCCTCCAGGGAGCACCGGCGGCCGCATACACAGCTCCAACGCCTTCCTGGAGCTGGGACAGGAGGAGAACCACCGCGGCGCCCACAGAAGCTGAGCTCCCTCCCTGCTTCCTCCCCGCTTCCCTCAGGAAGTCGGAGGCCGAAGGTGAAACAGCCGAGGGCCCGAAACCACCAAATAAAGGGGAAGAGCGCCCACGTCCAAGAGTGCCGCCACTGGCCCGGCCTGGCTTGGGACCGGGCGCAGCCACAGCCGCCCCTGCATCATAGGTAGCCTCCCTTCTTACACTTCTCCTTCGGGGTTCGCCCTTGCTTCTCTCTGGGGCCTGGGGCTTGCTGGGGTCCTTTCCCTTCCTGCTTTCCCTCTTTCCTTCCTTTCTTGTCCACCACACTACACCACACCAATATATATATATACATACACATTCACATATACATTAACACACATTCACACACATATAGACAAACACACATATACATATATACACATACATACACACATACATACACATATATACACATCCACACACATATATACATATACACACATTCACACACATATAGACATACACACATATACATATATACACATACATACACACATACACTACATACACATATATACACATACACACATATATACATACACACATCAATATACTGTATATACACATACATACACACATATACACATCCACACACATATATACATATACACACATTCACACACATATAGACATACACACATATATACATATACAGTACATACACACACAGACATATATACATTCACACATATACACATGCACACATATACACACATATACATATATACACATGCACACACATATATACATACACACATACATATATACACATACACATACCCACCAAGACCATAAGTAACATCAATTCCAACCCTTACATACTCACACTTTCTCGCATCTCCTAAATAGGGCACAGCAACGCGTGCCGGCTTCAGCTAGTATATATATATATATAGAGAGAGAGAGAGAGAGAGAGAGAGAGAGAGAGAGAGAGAGAGAGAGAGAGAGGAGCTGCTGTAGTCCAAGTTGAGGAACCCAACACATGCCCAAGGCTTTTCTTACCAGGGAACATATGGACTAAAGATGGGTGCTAGGTGGTATCTGACATAGGCAAATTTAATTCTGATCCAAAGGTGTAAAAATAAAATAAATGAGGCCACCTGAGATATCTGATAAAAGCTGCTCAAGAGCTTTAAAAGCATCTGTTTCTAAGACCTGAACCTGGAAATGCATTATATGAATATTAATTAGAAATATTAGAAAGTCCATACTAAAGGCCCAGTTCTGCCAAACCCTTTGGGATCATGTTCTTGATCTTTCTTTTACATTCTGAATTAGGGCTAGGAAAAAAAATGAAACATTTTTATCAATCTAGCAGTTGAACCCTGAATCTCAAAAGTTCAGGGATAACTCCAGATGGAAAGATGAGTAAACACTTACTTGGCTCCAAAACAGTCGTTTTTAAGACAAAAGAGTTTCCAAGACAGAAGAAACACTGGCACTTTATAGGATTTATAACTCCTCAAACCAAATGAAATGTTGAGAAGCTGTTGGTAAGCATACTTCATGCCAATAAAAACTGATTTATTCCATCAAGATCTGTTCCCTAATAAATACAGCACACGTTGACATTAGTTTCAAATTTGTTTGTAATGAAATTACTGGAGAATGTTTAAGTTTAGAAAAACTGTAGAATTGCATTGTCCCACGGGGCATTCACTGCATTTCTCTAAAATAAATACTTACGAAGTGGTTGCACATGATTGGCATTCAGTAGAAATGTAATGTATCACAGACTCCACACATCAACATTAGGTTATAATTACACTATGCAAGTTGAATGTAATACCATAACTATTTCGTCCTCACACATGAGGACAAATAATTATATTGGTTTCCTCCCTTTCAAGCAGTAGTTCTCAACCTGTGGGTCCCCAGGTGTTTTGGTCTACAACTCCCAGAAATCACACACAGTTTACCTGCTGTTAGGATTTCTGGGAACTGAAGGCCAAAACATCAGGAGACCCACAGGTTGGAAACCATTGCTCTAGGGCAGGGGTGCCCACACTTTTTCATCATGCGAGCTACTATATGAACAATCAAGTTGAAAAGATCACCTGTTGTGCATGCGCGCACGCTCCTACTGCAGCCTTCTGTCTGCGCGGGGCTTCTTTCTTGCCTGCCCACGAACTCACTGCCGCGCACACCCAAGAAGGGGATCCTCTTTGCCTGCGCGCGTGCTCTCTCTTAATGTCTTCATTGCCTTCCTCCTTCCTGCTGCGTGCTTTCACGAAGCAGGAAGTCCCCATCCCGTCCTGCTTCTTGTGTGCACAGCAGGCCCCTCCCACGCACGCAGCAGGAGGTTATTTATAGGCACACCTGCCAGCGCTCCGGCCAGATATGGCTTCGGCGGCGGCTCAGAAGGTGCAGGGTTGGGAAGAGGGGCCGCCTGGCTGATGCCTGGGCCAGGAAACTCAACCGAAAGAGGGACCCACGTGAGGCTGGAGCTTCCCCACGGCAGCCTCCCCCCCCTCCTCCCTCGAGGCTTCCTTACCTGGGCAGGAGAAGGAAGAGTGGAAGAGGTGCTTCCCCAAAGTGACCGATGCAGCGGGGGGCACCCTTCCTTCCTTTTGAGGGTGTCACTTGCCCAAGTGGACGGCTGGCAGGAAGGAGGACCCCTCCCACTGGTGGCAGTTCATGCCCACGGGAGAGAGAGAGAGAGAGAGGGTGGCTCTTCCTAGCCGACTCTGAAGAGCCACCCTCTCTCTCTCTCTCTCTCTTCTCTCTCTCCCATGGGCCCTTGCTGCCTTTCTCCTTCGAGGGCGAGAGAGGGCGAGGCAGAGAAAGGCGGCGAGGGCACAAGCAGCAGCAAGTGGAGTCTCCATCCCTGCAGCCCCCTCCTCCTCGGGTTCAGTCCCAGGAACACGGAGGAGCCCTCCCTCCTCGCCCCCAACCAAGGAAAGAAAGCAGCCCCACACAGCTCGCTCGCCCAGGTCTCGGCTTGGAATGGGAGTCCCGAGGGCAGCAGTAGGGTTTGCGGCGGGGCTTGCTTGGCTTTGCCCTACTTTGCCCGGCCTCCTTCGCCTCTCTCTCTCTCTCTCCCTCTCTCCTTCCAGCACCCGCCTGCCTGCCTGCCTGCCAAACAGATCCGAAAAAGTTCTCCGGATTTCTATCTTCTCTCCTTGGCTCTCTCTCTCACACACACACATTCCCTCCATCCCTCCCACACCCTCACATCCTATCCGTGCGCGTGCTTTTGCTTTGCTCCCCCCCCCCAGCAGCAACCAATGGGCGGTCATGTCACCACACCGTGCGTGGCAAGACGAGCGCCAGGGCCCGCCCACTAAAACCTCATTTTGGCAAAAGAAGCCCCGTGAAGGCGGCGGCGGGAGCATATGTGCGTGCGCATGGCAGGAGCGCGTCATCCGGCTGCTGAGGCCCAAAGATCACCTGGAAGAGGGCCGAAGATCACCTAGGTGCTCCCAATCACCATAATGAGCACCCCTGCTCTAGGGGGATAAAATGAAAATTTATCTTCTATGTTTTCCTGGTATTTAACCATTTCAGAGGGTTGCAGACTAATTATTCTGCAGAGAAAAATAAGAGAGGTTTTGTAGACCTTTTTTCTGAGAGGAAATTGGCTTCTACACAGCAAGCTCATTTTCTTTCAAAGGAAACAGTGTTTTCCTGGGTATAAAATTGTGTTTTTTTCACAGAATAATAATTACATAACAATTCTAGATATTGTAATACTGAGCGAAACCTACACAAAATTCTTCCTAGTGTAGTTTTGTTTGTCAGGAAACCTTTCACTCTACCCCATTAGAATGAATAAGTATGAATGTTTTTTCTCTATATATATACTACTAGCTGTACCCAGCACGCGTTGCTGTGCCCTATTTAGGAGATGCGAGAAAGTCTGAATATGTAAGGGTTGGAAATGATGTTACTTACGGTCTTGGTGGGGTCATGTAGGCATGAATTGCGCACTTTCTATGTGTGCTCCAAATGATGTCATCTGGAAGCATGAGTTGTATTGTCTTATATAGCGGAGGAAGTGTTTTGATTCTGGAGTGTCTCCACTCAGCAAAGTTTGTAGTGGTTGTGGAGGAGTGGCAAGTGGTGGTAGAGAGACTTTACCGGCTAGACAGCACATTCCTGTTGTTTCTGCTGGGTATTTCAGGGCTTTGCAGTGTGTGCAGATGTGCGTTAGGGTGCCAATGTCGGCCTCTGGCGCCATGCTGTAGTCTTCTGCAATGTTGTATCTGAAGGCTAGGCGGTGGAATTGGTTGTGGTGTTTTTGAAGTTTGTTTTCTGTGTTGCGACGTCGTTTTTCTGCGCTCCTTGCGCGCTGCTGTTGTGTTGCATTTCTGCGTCTTTGTTGTTCCTGGCTGCGCACTTCTTCTTGTCGTGCAGTTCTTTGCATTTGGTTCTCAGCTGTGCGTCGTGCAGTGACCTGTTGTCTGTGTCTCTGCTGCGCAGTGTGTTTCTGTTCTGGCGTTTGTTCTGCCCTTTTTGTTTGATGTATGTAGCGTTGTGAGTGTGTCGTCCGATGCTGTTATTTTTATAAGGCATGGCTTGTCTTTTGGGTCAGTTTATGTCTGTGTGGAAGGAAGGAATGGTTTTAGTTTGTGGTGTTTGTAGGTGTTGTGTGTATGGGGTCCCGTAAGGTTGGTGGGATGGGTTGTGATTTGAAGTTGTGTTGTGTTGTGTGGGTAGGAATTTGCTGGAGAATTGCTCCCTCAGAGTTTGGTTTTGGCAGTTTAACCCTCAAACACCAACTGAAATCTCTCAGCATTCTATCCTAGCCTTGGATGGCTCTTGCCAGCATTGCTATGGTTACAGCAGTTATGCAAATCCGCCCTTATTGGCAGCCAATCATGTTGTTCAGAATGTAGAGGCTGGGTGAGTCTTTGGCTGCCCCGGAGTATGCTGGTAAATGTAGTTTTATTTTTATTCGTTGTTTTGGGGCCCTTTTAGGTTTTTTGGGGGGGGGGAGTTTCTTTGCTACAAACGTACCTTGCTTGAGGCCTATTTCTGTTGGCAAGTATTGTTTTTCTGCGTTGTATGGTTTCTTTGTTTGAGGTATACATCACATGACGTGGGCCCATTTATATAATAGATGAAAACATAATGTTGGATCTTGAATGTAATTTTAGCGAAAAAAGTCAATTGTTTTATTTGCAGGAATAGGCAAGGAATAAGTGAACATATGCATAAATAATAAAATGTTGTATCTGATAACTCTTTCAGGCAAAAATTCGCAATCATGTGCTGTATTGTTACCAGAAGTACTACAATGGGTCAAGTAGTTTTCAACTGCTATTCTTTCAACATAAGTGACATTTGGTCTTGTATTATAAAGACAGATGCAATTTTTTTTGGCAAAGCCAATTACCTGGCCTTGAGATCAAGATCACTAAGCGGTGTGCCATGGGATAGACAGGAAGAAAAAAAAGTCAAAGAATAGTAGCTACTGTTGTGATTGAGCCTTCAGCTACTACAGCTAGTAGCATTGGGGAAGATGCTGAGTCAATAGCATCAAACAGTAGCATGGATTTGGGCGAGGTCTGGATGATCAGGCTCCTGCAGCTGGGATCAAAAGGGCTGCTAGTGACTCAAGCCTGGAAGGCAGTGAACAGAGGAGAAAGATCCAGCACATACTTAGGGATCCTACTAATTCAGACACCTTTGAAGGGTTTCCTGGGGATGCAGAACTACAGTCAGAAGAGAGTGATACGAACTTAGATCCGTCACTAGTTCAGGAAGTGAGAGATGTATGTAATGCAAACTCTGGTGATAGTACTTTCCTGGGATTTGAGACGGACCAGGATTGGCCTTCTACACATTCAGAAGCTGAGTGGGACACTTTAAGCCAGCAATATCGTTGGACAGCTTGGAGGTCTGTGCATAGTTCAGCAGCTGCAAGGAATGAAGCAGCTGTTGCTCTGGAGCAGGGCGGGTCTTCAGATGATTCTGATGTTTAGTGTTATAAAAGAAGTGGGCCCTTACGGTGGTCAAAGAGTTGCTATTCTGGTTCGTGATCCTGTGTTCCTGACTTCGTGTACCTTTGATCCTGGTTCCAGTTACTCTTGCTGCCGTGTACTTCTTGACCTTCGCTGTGACTGCTCTCCTGATGATCCTGGAAAGTCTCCTCCTTTTCCATCTGTCTTTCTCCTACCTTACAACTTCTGAACTGGCTTTTGTACTTCTCTTCGTGAACACCCCCTGTTGGATGACGCAGGCGGACGTCTTGTGTTTGTTTTGATTTTTCTCCACAGCATTCTTGTTGGGCATTCTGGGATTTTTGTGGGTTTTAAAGCCTGATTTTGGCTACTTTTTTGTTAGTCCTCTTCCCATTTATTGTGCTAATAAACTTTTGTTACCTTTTTTACTCCTGGACTTGGCTGCTTACGTTTCTGTTCCATAACAGCTACTAGGTAAAAATTATAATAGTAAGAATGTCAAAAAAGACTATAGTGATATAATCATTAAGAAAACTGGATATATGCTCAGGCATGACAGCACAAGGTTGTTTTAGGAAAGTAATTATATCTTAGCCCTAAAGCTATAGTAGAGATAATATTATAATTTTGAATAGGGTCACTGCAAATATTATCAAAATGATGTATTGATTTGAAATGCAGGCCCTTTCTACACTGCCATATAAAATGCAGATTATCTTCTTTGAATGAAATTATATGGCAGGGTAGACTGATATAATCCAGTGTCAATGTGGATTGTCTGATAATGTGGATTATCTGATATGATAATCTCAATTGTATGGCAGTATAAAAGGGGCATTAGTGTGAAAATGTGTTTTGAAATGTAGTAAGATATTTCTTCCAATGAAGTAAAGAACCTTAGAGCCAACTTGTTATTGCTGCATGGGCAGTTGGGACTTGAGCCTCTCGCTAGACACATACTGCGTTGGGATAACAAATGCCCAAAACTTGTTTTTTGCTTACAGAAGTGAATCATGGTTGGCAGCCATATATGGGTTCTGGATCAGTGGATTGGGCAGCCACTGCTGTTCGATACTGCTTAACCACTCCAGGTGGTGCTGTTATTACCAACTGGCACAATGCTGGAATCCCGATATCATTGCACCCCTGGAGAACCACCGGACCTTCCTCCTGGTTGTGAAGAAGAAGCAGCCCCCTCCATCGCCATCACCATGGCAGCCAAGAGAACACCCTGCCACTGCAACCTCTCTGCCCTGTAAGTCAGGCAGAGCATTTGTTGTTGTTGTTGTTGTTGCTGCTGTTGTTACTATCCTCATAATCATTCATGGTGTTTTTGTTATAATTAATTTGGCAGCTAGTAATCAACCAATAGTTACTATCTGGAAAGAAATGTACACTCCAAAAATGCCAAGGAATTACATTAAAATGGGATGTGTGGAATGAATCAACCCTTAATTAATTAAAGGCTATGGTAGTATCAAAATATTATGAACTGTGGCAACCAGGGACCTAATGAATGAAGGGAGTTATACCAGGTAAGACGATTAAAAGTACTGAACATATTTATGCAAATTTACCAATATAGTTTTTCAGCAGCTGACAGGGAAACCAAAAAAAAGCAATGAAGATTTATCTTGCCCTTTGTGTAATGTCATATCCACCAATTCAGAGCCAGGTCAAAACAGCAATTTAGCAATAATGTCATATATCTGTTACAGATCAAAGAAGATGTAGTGAAGCAATGAAGCAGTCTTCAGTCTACTGACAGCTCTATAATAAGAACACATCACTGTTCAATATTATTTTTAAATGGAATTAATGCTTTCCATAGATTTGGATTCAAATGTATTAAATTCAAATGTATTAAATGGTTGAGCTTTACTTACATTACCCATAAGCTAGACATGGGGGGAGAGAGAAAGAAGAAAAGAAAAAGAAAAAGTAGACAATCTCCCATCTATCCTTACCTAGCAAAAAGAAAACAACATAAGCTTCATCCTCTAGTCATCCCAATATTGATTGACTCCTTTCTCAAATGCCCTCCCTCCTCAAATTATTCTTCAAAACTCAAAATTTGCAATTCCTTCTCTTTCTTGTGCAAAAAGTGAATAAAAAGGTTTCTAGTCTTTCAAAAAAAATCCAATATCCCTTCTTTTAGTACACAGAGTAATTTGTCCATCTCATTCAAGTCCATTGTTTTTATCATTCAATCATCTGTTCTTGGTGCTGCTAAATTCTTCCATTTCTGCACATAGAGCAATTTGGCTGCTGTGATCAATAGGGGTGTTTGATCCAAAAAAAAACCCCGATTCTAAACTACAAGGGGGGGGGGTTAATTAGTAATTGAAATACTTACAAATTTTTAAAATAAATTTCGTGATTAAAACGTTATTAATAAAAAAATCGTTATTTTTCTTTGTGCCAGCTGACTTGCCATCCACCCCTCCTTTCCTTCCATGCACTCACTCAGCCCACTAACATGATAGGAGCAAGAAATAATCAAGCAATGAAAATGAAATGCACAGATACCACACAGCTTCTTCTAAAAGGAATATAAATCTCCTCAGAAATTGCTTCTGAGGCTTCCTTACCTATACACACACACACATCACAGCCCTGCACTCTGGCTGCTTGGAGAAAGGAAGGAAAGGGCAGGAAAACAGAAACAGGAGCCCCAAACAGAAGCAGCAGATGCAAGTAACCAATGCTAGATAGAATGGATCCAATCACAGATCCATTTCATCTGGCATCTATTGCTCGGGTCTGCGACTGTTTTCTGGCTTCAGGAGCCTGCTGCGTCTGTGTAAGTGAGCCTCAGAAGCCCTTTTTGGGGAGATTTATATTCCTTTTGTAAGAAGCTCTCTTCTGGCGAGAGGAGAAGGGAACTGAGGGGGCACAATATCAACTAATACAAAAAATAAATAAAATCCCGGCCCCCAGGTTCGGTGAAGGTATTCCACTTCCTGGTTGGGCATCTTGGATCAAAAAACTATGAAATTAAAAAATAACAACGAAAACACGATCTCAAATAATTTATAACCGGAGATAAACACCCCTAGTGATCAGATATTGCAACAATCTATCAAAGTCATTTACCGTATTTTTCGCTCCATAAGACACAGTTTTTTTCCTCCCAAAGTAGGATGAAAAATCAGCCGTGTCTTATGGAGCGAAGATGCAGGCGGGGGAGGCGCTGGAGCAGAGGGGCGGCGCGGAGGAACGGGGGGCGGAAGAGGGACTCACGGGCGGGCTCGCCGCTCACGGACCCGAGGGAGGAGCAGGGGAGGCCACGAGGGCGGCCCCCACGGAGACGCAGCGGCAGCACCTGTAAGGACGCCTAGAAGAGAGGCCTGAGGGAGGGAGGGAAGGAGGAAGAGGCCGCAGCGCCTCCGCAGGGCTCCCTCCCTCCGGTGAGGCCTTCCTCCCCTTCCTCCTCGGCAGAGCTGCGACGAAGTGACGTCACGAAGATGCACCTCTGTCTTCGGGCCCTTCCAGGGGCGCTGCTGCTGCTGCTGCCGCTGCGTCTCCAGAAGCCGTCACTTCGTCGCGTCTCTACCGAGGAGGAACGGGAGGAAGGCCTCGCTGGCCGCGCGCTGTAAGGACGCCTGGAAGAGAGGCCGGAGGGAGGGAGGGAAGGAGGAAGAGGCCGCAGCGCCTCCGCAGGGCTCCCTCCGGTGAGGCCTTCCTCCCCTTCCTCCTCGGCAGAGGCGCGACGAAGTGACATCACGAAGATGCGCCTCTGTCTTCGGAGTCTAATTTGCTCATAGTCACCCAGTGAGTTTCCATGAACCTTGGTCTCCAGAGTCCAACAGTGAAACCACTACAGCACATCACTCAGAGCATACCTTTCAAACAGGTGAAACATTTTTAAAACAGTAAAATAATTTAAAGAAGTTAACATATGCAAAGCAACATAATGATTTAAAAGGCAGATGTAAAAGCTTTTTAATACTGAGTGTAACAGTATTTATATCATAAATAAAAAGGCAAAAATGCCAAATTTCCTGTAAGGACCCTCAGTTACTGGCACAATGCTTTCGCTCAAACTCAAAAAAAAGTTAGACACTAAATTTATCATGCTGTTGGCTTGGACCCCCACCTGGGCTTTCCGATTGTCCTCCTCCTGGGCAGCAGCATCTTCCCTATTGTGAAAGACCTTGAAAGCAATATGTATCAATTGGGAAATGGGCATCCCTTCCCCAGACTCCAGCTTCTGAAGCTTGAGTCGGATGTCCCTGGTGGACCTGGCAATGAACAGGGAGTTTATGGTCTTGAAGGGCTCTGGATCAGAGGGATCCATGTTGGTCCATTGTCTGGCTGCCCGGCAGATCCTGGTGAAACAAACAGGGTGTGGTGCTTAGCAATCTTCAAACAAACACACGAATCTCGAGGCTTGTAAATAATGGTTGTTATTATAGCAAATTCAAAGCAAATACATGTTAAATCACACAATAACAAAATGATAAGCAAACGTCCATTTGTAATCCAAACGCCGTTGCGTAAATAAATTTGTAATCCCCACGCCGATGCGTGTAATAGGGTAGACCCCAAATGGGGTGGTCGGTGGTGTACCGGTGTCGTCGAAAGCCGACGAGGACGCAGGTGCGTGGGCCCTTTCCACGTTTCGACCTGGCTGGTCTTTGTCAAGGCTATGCGACAAGTGGGTAGAGGTGTCCACAAAGGTAGGTGACCATTTCAGTCTATAAGAAATTATATACAATGGGTCATCTCGATATCCATAAAGCAATCCACATAGAACACAATTATACATAAGGTGGCATGGTATGCAATATCAATTAATACCACATATGGCAATCAATACATCATAGTTAGAAAAGGCAACAATCCAATAATAACACAGGGCAAACAAACATACCTAGAGCATAGGGCGAGAAGTGTGTCTCCCTATGTGGTCATGACAAATGCAAAGACTTAGAGCTAACAAAGCAATTAAGTACACATTGGAGGCAAGGAGCACAGGTGGGGCTGGGGAGAAGAGAATGGAGTATAGGTAGAGTCTTAAAGGGTTAGATCAATAATGCGTAATTTTTCATTGAGGCCGGAGGGCTGCTCGCTGTTGAGTTTTAAAATCCAGGCCGCTTCTGCACGCCTGAGTAGTACATCAGGGTTTTGGTGAGGAGGGATAATAACCCGCTGTAAGCCAAAGAATCGGAGGGAATCCGGCCCATGGTTTTTCTCTTTGAAATGTGTATAAAGTGGGGAGTCCTCAGCTAATCACCCGAAAATCCCAATCTACTACCATCTCCCCAAAACTCATAAGAAGACCCGGCCGGTGCCAGGGCGCCCCATTGTCGCCAGCACCGGGGGACTCCTCCAACCCCTTGCAATTTACCTTGATACCCTTCTTCAACCCGTTGTTCAGAGCAAAGCTGCATACCTCAAGGACACACGCGACTTCATCACCAAAATAGAGAATTTGGACATTGAAACAGGTGATCAACTCATTGTCGCGGATGTAAATTCGCTTTATACCAACATACCCTTGGATCAAGCCAGGGGAGTGCTTCAGGATGCTTTTGAGTCCATTACAGATCCATCTTTACCACCGATCAACTTTCTACTCGAGCTTGTGGATTGTGTGTTTGACTACAACTATTTCAAATTTGATGGACAGTTTTATGTACAACAAATGGGCGTGGCCATGGGGAGCCCCCTAACTCCTTCAGTAGCCAATCTGTACATGCACCATCTTGAACAAAGACACATATTTGACGACCCTTTACACCCTGTTGTATGCCACATCAAATTTTACAAGCGGTTCATTGATGATGTGTACATTGTGGCCTCTAAGAACATCCCCCCTACCATCTTACATGACTGGATGAACTCGTGGGAACCCACCATTAAGTTCTCCCTGGAATCCAATTGTAACACCATCGATTTCTTGGATGTCACCACATATGTGCACCATAACA
Organism: Anolis apletophallus; assembly: GCA_030556195.1. Classification (NCBI taxonomy): domain Eukaryota; kingdom Metazoa; phylum Chordata; class Lepidosauria; order Squamata; family Anolidae; genus Anolis; species Anolis apletophallus. Next base: position 82,022,345 of record JARBWK010000006.1, on the reverse strand, counting down.
AACTACTCATCAAATGCTTCCACAAACCAACTGCCCGTAACTCCTTGTTACATTACTCAAGTTTCCACAACCACGCTCCTAAGAACGCTCAGATGCTACGCCTGAAAAGGAATTGTTCTATGCCAACCCAGTATGATCATGAGCTGAACCTACTATCCACCAAACTTCTAGCCAGGGGCTATCCTGAATCTGTAATTACAGCCGCCAGCACCAGAGCAGCCAGAATCCCCAGGAATCCCTCCTCATCAGTAAACCCAAGAAAACGCCAGACCGTCTTATTTGGCCACTGACTTTGACTCCAAATACCAGCCACATCAGACAAGTGGTCAACAAACATTGGGTTATTCTGAAGAACATCCCGGGCCTCACTCAAACGCCTATCATAGCCCACAAGCGGTCCAGAAACATTAAAGACGTCCAAGTGCACACACAACTGAAAGCACCAGTACTTAAGAGCATTTTAACCTCAAAAACCCACCAATGTGGACATTGTGCTCAATGCAGGTTTGTGTATCCAGATAAGCGCATCTTTAATCCTGGCACCGGACAAGACATCATTTTCAGGGGATCATTTTCCTGCAATACGGACTGCACAGTATATGGATTGGTTTGTCCTTGTGGAAGCCTTTACGTGGCGAAACTAAACGTTGTTTACGCCTCAGAATTTCTGAACATCGTTCGAAAATACGCCGATTAGCTGAGGACTCCCCACTTTATACACATTTCAAAGAGAAAAACCATGGGCCGGATTCCTCCGATTCTTTGGCTTACAGCGGGTTATTATCCCTCCTCACCAAAACCCTGATGTACTACTCAGGCGTGCAGAAGCGGCCTGGATTTTAAAACTCAACAGCGAGCAGCCCTCCGGCCTCAATGAAAAATTACGCATTCATGATCTAACCCCTTAAGACTCTACCTATACTCCATTCTCTTCTCCCCAGCCCCACCTGTGCTCCTTGCCTCCAATGTGTACTTAATTGCTTTGTTAGCTCTAAGTCTTTGCATTTGCCATGACCACATAGGGAGACACACTTCTCGCCCTATGCTCTAGGTATGTTTGTTTGCCCTGTGTTATTATTGGATTGTTGCCTTTTCTAACTATGATGTATTGATTGCCATATGTGGTATTAATTGATATTGCATACCATGCCACCTTATGTATAATTGTGTTCTATGTGGATTGCTTTATGCATATCGAGATGACCCATTGTATATAATTTCTTATAGACTGAAATGGTCACCTACCTTTGTGGACACCTCTACAACATGTATTTGCTTTGAATTTGCTATAATAACAACCATTATTTACAAGCCTCGAGATTCGTGTGTTTGTTTGAAGATTGCCCGGCAGATCCTGTCATAGAAGTCTGAGGGACTTTCTGCTGGCTTCTGTCAAATGCCATAGAGCTTGGTGACATTCAGGGCTTTTGGGTAAACGAGGGGAAGTGCAGCCAAGATCTCCTGGTGGAACCCTCCCAATGCCAACCGACCAGCATCGGTGTTGTAGTCCCAGTTGGGAGTTTCCTGTGTGGGGAAGACTAGCTCGCAATCCCTCCCCTCATCCACATCCGCCTTCATAACTTCTGCCTGGGCAGCCACCAGGAGCCTGCACTTCTTGCGTGAGAAGAGTGGACAGCAGGGCCATCACATCTCCCCAAGTGGAATGATGGGTGATGGAAATGGTTCTGAACAGTTCCACTATGGCAGTGGGGTCCCATATTAGTGTCCCATACAGTAGCCAGCCCCCACAATAGTGCCTTAGGCAGATGGCAGCTCTTGATGACAGTTCTTTCATTACATTTTTGTTGTAGAACACTACACTCCTGCTGCATCCAATTTTACAAAGATGTCAAAGCAGAAAAGGCTAAGATATAAAATCCCATTTAAACTGGAGGTAGTAAAATACGCCATAGAACATGGAAACAGGGCAGCTGAAAGACAGTTTGGGCCACCTCCAACTGAAAAAATGATACGGGAATGGAGGAAACAGGAGGAAGCACTGCAAAAGCAGATAAAAGCAAACACACTTTTCGTGGGCATACTGCAAAATGGCCACAGATAGATGTGGAAATGAAAGAGTGGATCATACATCACAGGAACAATGGATTATCAGTCTCCACGAAAATGATAAGATATGAAGCCAAGCATCTTGCTGCAGAGAAAGGCATTGACGACTTTACTGGATCAGCATCATGGTGCTACAGGTTCATGAGAAGATCTGGCCTTGCTATGCGCACCAAAACTAGAATTGCGCAAAAAATGCCTAAAGAATATGAATCCAAGATTCTGTCTTTCCATAAATTTGTTATTGATGCAAGAAAGAAAAATGGCTTTGAAATAGGGCAGATTGGAAATATGGATGAAGTCCCATTAACCTTTGATGTTCCATCAAATAGGACTGTTGATGTGAAAGGTGCAAAAACCGTAACTGTGAAGACCTCAGGACATGAGAAAACCCATTATACTGTTGTGTTGTCCTGCTGCGCGGATGGCACCAAGCTGCCTCAATGATAATTTTCAAAAGAAAAACCATGCCGAAAGAGGTGATCCCACGTGGAGTTATTGTCCATGTTCATGAGAAAGGATGGATGGATGAAGGTGGAATGAAAATATGGATAGAAAAAGTGTGGTCCAAACGCCCTGGAGGGCTTCTGAAGAAACCTGCCCTACTAGTACTTGACCAGTTTAGGGCACATATCAGTGACAACACACAAAAAATCTTTAAATTAGCAAAGACCCATCTAGCTGTCATTCCTGGGGGGCTTACTAGCCAGTTGCAACCTCTGGATGTTTCACTTAACAAGCCATTTAAAGTGTTCATGCGAGAGGAGTGGAACAAGTGGATGGCTGCTGGGAATCATGACCTGACACCCACTGGAAGAATGAAAAGGCCCACCATCACTCAAGTTTGTGAGTGGGTGAAAACGTCATGGCAAGCCGTGAAGGATGAAACGGTTGTAAGTTCCTCCAAGAAATGTGGCATCAGTAATGCCTTGAATGGTTCAGAGGATGATGTCCTTTATGAAGACCCTGACACCAGTGATAGTGAGCCACTGAGCGTGACAAGTTCGGACAGTTGTGAGGAATTTTTGGGATTTCCCAATGACTAGAGACCTTATCTTTTACAGTAATGATGGTTCTTAATGCTGCTGTTGGCTATTGTTCATGTTAAGTTATTCTGTTATTGTAATAAATATTTTAGCCCACTTTTTGGCTCAAAATATTTTTTTTCTATTTTCCTCCTCTAAAATCTAGATGCGTCTTATCAGCAGGTGCATCTTATAGAGCGAAAAATACGGTATATCAGTCAGATCAAGTAGAAAAGTCAGGTTTTAACTGGATATTTTCCCCCAACATTTTCTGGATCACCTTATGTATTTTCCAGATGACCAGTATTTCTTAGCATGTTTACATATCCACCACATATGGTAGAAAGATCCCACTGGTGCAACATTATATTTTAGAACACATTGGGGATACACAGAGGGGGTTGACATAACATTGACCTACGGGGTTAAACATTATATTATGCCCAAGTATCATGCACTCTAAAAGCAGGTTTGTTTGTAAAGTTGAGGGATGCATACGAATAAGAATGGAAAGAATATCGTTGAGAAACTCTGATGAATATATCCCAAATGGTTGGGAATCCTTGCAGTTCAGGGGTTATTCGGGACTAAAATGAGCATTGTATTTTAGTAAAGAAAGCAGCATTTTCGGGATAAAAAACAAATTTTTGTTCCTAAATGCTGTTCTCTATACATAAATGCTATTTTTATGTTGTTTTCTTCATAAAAGTAGATGTCAACATTTCTCTATTCATAGAATGAGTCTAAAACTGAACAGTCTTCCAAAACTGTCCAGCTTTGACAATCAAATTCTTGAATGGAAATCGATGGAGCCCATGGATGGGCGCAAGGAGACTATTTGCACCCATCAGGATTTGCCATGTAATTGTTGAAAACAGTGTCCAAAAAGGAGGGGGAGAAGATGATAAGAAATCATCTTTGGATGTGTAGTATTCCATTTCAAAACTGTAAAAAACATGTGGGATGCAAATTGTCAGAATTGGTCACCTTGATTTCAATACGAAGATGTAGGCAAATGGTCTGTCCTGTGGGTAGTCCCCTAACCAGAAGTGAGACTCTGGTACTCTGCCATAATGCAGCTGCCTAATCCTTTTTGCAACTTTGTTAGATCACTATTTTTATTTGACTTTAATTTTAGAGTTTGAGCCTTTGTGATGTCAAAGTTAGGTACAACTTTTTTTAAAGGGGAGAGGGTGAGAAATCTACATACTCGTGGAATAAGGATGAACATTTATATTGGGAACAATATGACATCTATGGCTTTAGCAGACTGATATAGTAAGATCTGTCAAAATATCGGACTACAGTAAACTAAGCTACTGATGAAGCACAATGTTGTTATGTACTCCATAGGAAAAAGAAAAGGAGGTTAAAGTAACCTAATAGTTCTTCATGGAATTATGACTCAAATGTGATAAAAGAGCTACTGCTGCAATCTTTAGATTTATCTAAAGTAATGGACTTAAATCCAATGATTAGGCATGCTTATTGCTTATCCCCACTATATCTCATTCCAAGACACACCCACCCTTCCTTCCTTCCTGCCTGCCTGCCTGCCTGCCTGCCTGCCTTCCTCTTCAGCTCTTTTTGCATTTTTACTACTTTTAAAGTACACAGGAATAGAATTCTTCAAAATTATTATTACAGTAATTTACAGTATTATTGTTTTCTCTAAATTGCTATTTTTAGCTCTATTTGGGGTAGGGGATAAAATTCCTATTTTCAACTCTTCTGTCACATTGCTTTTCTTGGGTCAGAGCAATGAGAAAAGGACATTCAGTTGTCAGAAAAAGAATAGCATGATTTCAATGAATAGTGGATGTAGCCAAGACAACTGAAAATAAGATTAAGTGAGAAAAGAGAAAGAAATCCCCAAAGAGATGCTGAAACCTCTGCAGCAAATAGATATGCAAGACTGATTTTAGGCATGCACACATTTCCCTGAATTTCAGAGGAGGGGATTAAGAGGTCAACTTTTACTTAATTTTGCTTTTTATTACTTCAGCTGTAGTTGTTACAGAAGGAAATACATAACCAGTTTGTGGTGGATGAATCTAGTACATAGTCATAGCACTTCTGAGTCACCAATTTTTATCTCTGTCCACCAGTAGTGCATCAGAAGTGATGTTCTGACATTTCTAGCTCCTCTTCCAGCTACTTTGCAGCTAGTTTTAAAGGCCAGAGAGGGAAGGCAAACTGCCACATTTGTGTATTTTCAGGATATGTTCAACTAGAAGATATCCTGAAAAAATATAACATATCCCCACCAAAAAATTTTGATAATTATAAATTGTGAAATCTGATTATTCTGGAGCATGTCAGGGGGATTCAAGATCACAAAAGTAAGGATGAGCCCTTGACGGTTCAGGTCCTGGCCCTTCTCTTGATCCCACCTCCGACTCAAGATCGGTTGGTGGGAACGAGAGAGAGAGAGAGAGGAGAGAGCCTTTTCAGTGGCTGCCACTTGACTCTGGAATTCCTTGCCCAAGGAAGCCAGAATGGCCTCTTTCCTGTTGTCCTTCTGGCAGAAGGCTAAAACCTTTTTATTCACAGTCTTTTAAAGATGAAGGTTTTTAAGATCTAATCAGGGGGTACTGTAGTTCTGACCTTTGAATACATTTTGATGGATTTTAACTGGGATTTTTAAAGTGCTGTTTATGTTTAATTCTGTTTTAATGTTTGCATATTTGTATATTTTAAATTGTATACTAATGCTTTTATGTCAAGTCATTTTGACTACTCTTTGGGAGAGATATAGCAGGGTATAAATATTATTATTATTATTATTATTATTATTATTGAAGGCCCATAGATTCCCCCATACCCACTCACACACTTTTCTGCAGTGATTTATTTTCTAACAAAAGGAAATCTTTGAAGGATGCTTACCTACTGTGACCATACATGTTTGGTTGCACTGGTCTAATAATAAATAATATGTAACCTCACTGCCCTTACCTTGTTTTCCTTGGGAATCTTAGGATCTGCGGTTATAGACTCTATGAATCTGTTTCTTGGCAATCTAAATCTTAACCATTTGGTATTTGATGAGTTCTGTACAAGAGTCTCTTGATAGTGATATCCTTTACCTATCATTTTTCTCTTTGCTTTTTTGATGACTCCTCCTCATGTGGGTCAAAGTGAGAGGTGCTGCCAGAGAAGATTGATGTTGATGATTGATGTGATTATAATAGGTGACTCAAATAGATGTGTTTAGACTTCTTGTGTTATTTAATGTTGGGTTCTCCATATCAGAATCCCATTGGTTATTTCTTTAAGATTCTGATTTTTATCATCTGTTCAATCTATAGATCATATATATCTTCAGTTCTCATTTCATTCTAATTGTACCGCCCTATTTAGGACTACTGGAGGCATATTTTTCTATATAATGGTTCATGAGAGAACATTTGTCTTGTTTTCCAGCCATGACTGATTCATTTATTACTTCGCTCATTTATTTCAAAATATATTACATGTTTAAAATACCTGTTATAATTTCAGGTTTCATATATGCTGTACTAATGTGTTTGAGAACTTTACAAACTACGGAGATGTAATGTATTTTGAAATTATATGAAACTTGCTAATAGACACTCCTGGGCATAATAGTTTGGGGAGCTATAATGGTATGGATAATGAAAGTGCAATTGCCAAGGGAAGTGTCTGAATGACTCTTTAAGCTGTCATACCTTGTGCTGCACCAGCAAAGAAAATACTTCATGGAGGTATTAATTGTTTTGCTTATAAAAGGCACATACTTGCCTGATATTACTAAGTGGTTTTGCAAATAAAACTTCGAAAAGAAGGGGGGAATAACACCCTTCCTACCATATATTTACTGAATATGTTATCGCTATTTGGGTGTTCATAACATTATTTCAGTGGAGGTGAACAAGGACACACAATGAAGCCCCCCCCCCCCTTGCCTGCAGACTTCTTGCATTTATTTAGAAAATATTAAAAGAAAATGGAGCTTCAACAATAAACATCAGAAAATCTCTTCTGTCACCAAAATATAGTTGCATTTTCATTTCAGACGTTCTTACTACATATGGAAAAGCCACAGTACATGTCTACAAGATTCTTTGCAGATAAAGTTATGTATTTTTTAAATGCTGGAATAAAGTTTTTAAAGATAAAGATTATACTAAGTATGATTTGGCCCAGTGAATCAATGGGATTTAGCCACATGTTTATTTGATAGATTTGCTCTAGTTAGATTTAACCAACAGGCTTCTCCTCTTTTGAGAATGAAAAAAATTAGTAGTTTAATATTACAAAGCATACTCAAATCCCAAAATTCACTGTCACTTCTTTTGGAAATGTCCACAATATTTTTCTCTTTCCCAGGTGTGGAGATGGTGGATCAAGTCCTAAGAGTTTATGGTCATTCTATGATTCAAAAAAATCTATCAACTTTGTCCTGTTTTTATCTTTCCATGCCTTATCTTGTGTGACACTAGCTATGGTGGCTTTCATGTCAGAGTGTGGTGAATCTGCACTGGGTTGAATTCTGGACTTTAAAGGAGCTAATATGTAAGATGCAGAGCCCTTGCCCCAAGATAGTTCCACCATCTTATACCATGCCTTTTAAAATTGGACTACAATTAAGATCAGATTCACCACAGCAAGTGTACGGGAGTCATTGGCCTTCACTCTTTCTCAATTTAAAATTTAGGTCTGACAGTAGATAGATCCAGTAGAATCAGAGCCAAAATGAAAGAACACAAATCTTTTCTCTTTTGGGAACAACTAATCATTCATATGTATGTATGTATGTATGTATGTATGTATGTATCCCCTTTATGCCTTATGCCATCCTGCCCATAAACCTTCTCCCACTCAATGTCAGATCTTTCTTCTCTTTTCAGTTTCTTCTTCAAATGCGCTATGTATGCAAATCAGCTTAGTTCACTAAGCCTACTGAAAATTCTTGAGGGTATCATTGCATTGCTCAGCATAGATATGAAGGAAAAGGAGCTATTTTAGGTGATGATGTAGGATTAACCAAGGGAGCAGATAGCATGATCATTGCCAAGTTATTCCACAAGGCAAAGTGTAAGTATAGAATTTCAGGCGACTGTATGGGAGTCGCTTTGACAAATGGATCAAGAATTAAAACTTTCCAAAAGCACATAGCGATGATGATGCTTGTAATGATATTTTTTAAATCTTGGAAAAATCTGGATTGTGGAATGTTTTAACATTAATCATTTTAATGCATGAAAATCAAAAACATAGAAGAAAAAGCTGACATCAACAAAAAGGATCTTCTGTTATATCTTCTATACATAGGAACACATGACTTCTCTGAAAATCATTTGTGATATAAAGAAAGGTGAAAGTTAGTGGTTTGTTAAACAATCCTTTACACATTTCCCCGGAAGGTGTTTTTGTTGTGTGTCTTGAAGTTGTTTCTGATCGAGGGTGACCCAAAAGCAAGCCTATCTTAGGGTTTTCTTGGCACAATTTGTTCAGAAGAACTTTTCCTGACCTTATTCTGAATCTAATAGTATGTGTCTTCCTCAGGCTTACCCACTAGGTTCCTTGGCAAAGGGGGATTTAGAATTATAGAATCGTAGAGTTGGAAGAGACCTCATGGGCCATCTAGTTCAACCCCTGCCAAGAAGCAAGAAAATCGCATTCGAAGCACCTCTGACAGATGGCCACCCAGCCTCTCTTTAAAAGCCTTCAAAGAAGGAGCCTCCCCTACACTCCAGGGCAGAGAGTTCCACTGCTGAACGGCTCTCACAGTCAGGAAGTTCTTCCTAATGTGCAGATTGAATCTCCTTTCTTGTAGTTTTAAGCCATTGTTCCGCGCCCTAGTCTCCAGGGCAGCAGAAAACAAAATTGCTCCCTCCTCCCTATGACTTCCTCTCACATATTTATACATGGCTATCATGTCTCCTCTCAGCCTTCTCTTCTTCAGGCTAAACATGCCCAGCTCTTTAAGACACTCCTCATGGGGCTTGTTCTCCAGACCCTTGATCATTTTAGTTGCCCTCCTCTGGACACATTCCAGCTTGTCAACATCTCCCTTCAGTTGTGGTCCCCAGAATTGGACACAGTATTCCAGATGTGGTCTAACCAAGGCAGAATAGAGGGGTAACATGACTTCCCTGGATCTAGCGGTCCGAGCTCTCCGGGGGGAGTAAGCGAACATTATTTTGGTGCCCCCCCCCGGCGGCTCCTGGCTGCGCCCGCGTATGCGCACAAATTCACACATGCGCACTGGCTCCCGAGTGCGCCGGCGTGGAGGAATGACGGGGAGAGGGGACTCACGGCGCGGGCGCCCGGACCTGAGGAGGAGGAGGGGGGAGGCCACGAGGGCGGCCCCCACGGAGACTCCCTGGCAGCGGCAGCAGCAGCAGCAGTGCCCCCGGAAGGGCCCCGAGCCAGAGGCGCATCTTCCGGACGTCACTTCGTCGCACCTCTGCCGGGGAGGAAGGAGAGGAAGGTCTCGCTGGCCGCGCTGCAAGGACGCCCGGAAGGAGAGACGCCAGAGGGAGGGGGGAAGGAGGAAGAGGCCTCCGCGCCTCCGCAGGGCTCCCCTCCCTCTGGCGTCTCTCCTTCCGGGCGTGCTTGCAGCGCGCGCCGGCGAGACCTTCCTCCCCTTCCTCCTCGGCAGAGGCACGACAAAGTGACGTCAGGAAGATACGCCTCTGGCTCCGGGCCCTTCCTTCCGCGCTGCTGCTGCCGCTGCCGGGAGTCTCCCGTGGGGCCGCCTCGTGGCCTCCCCCCTCCTGCTCCTCCTCGGGTCCGAGCACCCACCCGTGAGTCCCCTCTTTCCCCCCCGCCGTTCCTCCGCGCCGCCGGCTGGCTGCGGCAGCACGGCGGCGGGGCGGCGCTCCTCCCAGGTGGCGACGCCCCTCCGGGAACGTTGCCCTACGCGACCGCGTAGGTCGCTTAACGGTAAAGGCCGGCCCTGACTATGCTCCTATTGATGCAGGACAAAATCCCATTGGCTTTTTTTGCAACCGCATCACATTTTTGGCTCATGTTTAACTTGTTGTCCACGAGGACTCCAAGATCCTTTTCACACATACTGCTCTCGAGCCATGCATCCTCCATTCTGTATCTTTGCATTTCATTTTTTCTGCCTAAGTGGAGTATCTTGCATTTGTCACTGTTGAACTTCATTTTGTTAGTTTTGGCCATCTCTAGTCTTCTGGAGTATTGGCTAAACCTCCCAATTTGGTGTCATCTGTAAACTTGATGATCATGCCTTCTAACCCTTCATCTCAGTCATTAATAAAGATGTTGAACAGGACTGGACCCAGGACAGAGCCCTGCGGCACTCCGCTCATCACTTCTTTCCAGGATGAAGAGAAGGTATTGGTGAGCATCCTCTGGGTTCATCCGCTTAACCAATTATAGATCCGCCTAACCGTAGTTTTGCCTAGCCCACATTTGACTAGTTTATTTGGCGGACCTTGTCGAAGGCCTTACTGAAGTCCAGTAAAAACACACAGCTGCAGGGAGCGTGGAAGGCTCTGGCAGGCTGGGCAGGCAGACCCTCTGCTCCCCCAGGCCCCCCAATTTGGGGGCTCCCCCCTCTCTCTCTCACCTGCCACCCCCATGGGGCCCTTTTTTCCCACCCTTTGGGCTTACCCTCCTCTGTCACACCAGGGCCTCACGTGGGTCCTCCTTACTTCCTTCCCAGACCCCATCCTCTATTTCTCAGCCCCACCAAGAAAGACACACTTTCCTTCTTTTCTCTATGGTGAGGCAGGCTGATGGGTCCTCCATGCAAGTGCCACTTGCCAGGCTTCACCTTCCCTTGACTGGGTGCTGATGGAAAGTGAGTGTTGCAGCCCTTTCCATCAGATGCTAGGCCTGGTGCAAGCGGGAGGCGCTTTTCAAGGTGGGCCTTGCTGACCCAGCATCGGCCCCTTCTTTTTGTCATAACCACAGGACACCTTTCATGTGATCCCACCTGTGTGCCCACCCTCCAAACAGGCGGGAAGGCATCCCTCAGCTGTGGCAGAATGTAGAAGGGACCAGCACTAGGTGAGCAAGGTTTGAAAAGTGCCTCCCGCCTACCCCGTGCTGGTCCAAGTAAGGTTGAGGGCTGCAAGGCTTCCTTCCTGCTGGTACCCAGGCAAAAGGTAGAGAAGGAAGGAAGGAGAGAAGGATGGAAAAGGTGAAGGAAAGAAGGAGAAAAAGAAAGAAACAAGGAAAGAGAATGAAGGACGGAAGCAAAGAGCAAAGGAAGGAAAGAGGTAGAGAAAGAAGAAAGGAGAGAAAAAAAGAAGAGAACTAAAAAGGGGGAAGGAAGGAAAGAGGTAGAGAAGGAAGGAAGGAGAGAAGGAAAGAAAAAAATGGAAGGAAGGAAAGATGGGTGGAAGGTTGGCCACAGCAACACATGGTGGGTACAGCAAGTATATTATTATTATTATTATTAAATGTAAGTATCAGGCATTGGCAGGTTAGTGGCAAAAGGGTGGCAAGTGTGTGTGAACTAATTCACAAAATGCAAAAAGGAAAGAAAGAGCAATGCAATGTTTAAAATGAAGAATAATTTCAAGTAACATAAACTTAACAGTATTTCAGTCGAAGACCACTGGGGCCATCCATCCCCTTCAGGCATGCAGGAAGAATGCAATCAAAGCACCCCCAATACATAGCCATTCATTATTTGTAACAACAAAAACAAGAACAGAAACTCCTGAGATCATCTAGTCCAACCACTTTCTGCCATTCAGGAAAAACACAATCCTATTCCATGAGCAGTGGGAGGACAATAGGATTTTGGAAGGAAAGAAGGGGGAGGATCTGAGTGATAAGGGAAAGAGTCTAGGTGGGGAAAGAGGCAGAGGGAAAAGGTCGGCGCCCTGGGAGGATGCAGCTGCTTTTTCTGACAGCTCAAAACTTTATTTTCCTTCATTTCTCAGGAGGAGGAAAGAGGAGGAGATGGGAAGCAGCATGGTGCCACAGAGCCCCTTACTATCACCTACAGAGCCCCAAGGGCTCCACAGAGCCCAGTTTGAAAACTCCTGTACTAACTCAACTATAGCCATTTCAACTCCCTATCCTGCTCTGAAGCCATTTTAAAATGGATCTAGAAAACTTATTTCATCTACCTGTCTGAAATTAGAGTGAAACTGCTGTCTAGATCACTTTGCCTCAAAAACTGAAGATTTCATACTGGTTCATGAAATCCAAAGGGTCCATGGGGGGATTTTTAGAAACAACAATAGCACTAGTTATTTTAAACAAGATTGAAAACTTCTTACCCAAGATATACTTTAATAATACATTGTAACCAAGATCTACCTCTATTTCTTTTTTGGACAACCAGTCAAGAAAGACAAGATTCAAGGAGACAAGTTGTACTCCTTAGCCATCCTAACAGCTTGTTCACATTTGCAGAATTTACCAACTAAAAATGACACAGTGTAATCTTAATCATGGAATTGATGCACATCTCACTTTCAGCCTTTGCTATAATGATGTCATCTCAGGCACCTTCTACACTGTAATATAAAATCCAGATTTTATATTCTTTGAACTGGATTTTATTTATTTATTTATTTATTTATTTATTTATTCGATTTTATACTGCCACTCCCAAAGGCTTGGGGCGGTTCGCAAAGAAGAATAACAATACAGACTAAAACAGTGGTTTAAAACTCGGCAATTATCAAAAGCCTGCCTGAAGAGGAGGGCTTTGCATGCTCTATGAAAGGAGCTGAGATCTCGGAGGGCCCGAGTCTCAGGCGGCAGGGAGTTCCATAGGACCGGACCTATGATAGAGAATGCCCTCCACCAGGTTGCTGTTAGATGAAAGGATCTGACACTAGGGATAGCAAGAAGGTTCAGATCTTCTGACCGTAGTGACCTCGGGGGATATGACAGTCTTGACACACTTGAATGTGGATTATCTGTTTTGATAATCTGGATTATAATGCAGTGTAGAAGGGGCCTAAGTTAGCTCTTATCTTTGATATTTGTGTGGCTGGTTTTTTCCCCTTCTAATTTACTGTAGACCACCCAAATATCTACTGGAAGACTCACATTCATCTTTGCACACTTGCTGATTTCTTTTTTCAGATGTCAAAATCAAGCAAATTACATATTCCAGACTTGACTGAGCTGTGTGTCAATGTACTACAGGCTTCTATATATTTCACACTCTTTGCGAAGACAGTTTCAACTTGTAGTGCTACAGAAATGGTGTTTATGCTACTGCTTGCAGTTACTAGTTCTGGCTCTACTAAGAACTTTTGCTTCCTAATCCAAAGAAGGCCTCAGTAATTTTTGTGTTGCTGAAAGCTGCATGGGATTCCAAGGGGCCTTTAAGACCCCCTAGTTTTATGTCGAAGAGTTCTGCAATATAGAATTTGACTGCTACAACTTGTATTAGAGGTATGATGCTCCCAAATCCCAGTGAATTTCCTCTAGTGGCATAACATATACTTGGAATAAAAGGGCTGCAGAAGTGAAGCCATCTGTTCCAGTTTAAGCATTCCAAGGTCTAAGAAAGGCATTGTTAATTAGAATGCTTTACAACCTCAACACAAAGTCTGAGGATAATCTAAATAAACATGTTCTTGAATTGTGAACAAGCTGGCTGAAGGTCAAAAGTTTCCAGATTTGTTGTTCAGGATTCAGCACAGAGAAGTGAAGACTTCAAGTGTCATAGCACAATTACGCAAAACCGTGACTGCCTGTTAGTTTGCTACTAAATGTATTTCCCAAGTGGCTGCATTTTATGGGCATCCTCTCTTCTCCCATAAAGTCTTCGTATAAATAAAATATTTATACATTTCATAAATATTTATAGAAGGCTAAATGAGTAGGAAAAACTCTTTTGGAATATCTTTCTAGAATGAAACAAAATTCCTAAAGGACACTGAACTACTAAATGCATGGCTAAGATTAGACCCCTCCCTTTCCCCTCCACTTTGTGTTGCAGCTACTTTGCAGAATTAGATGACTTGGAGATGTATCTCACTCCCATTCTGCCTAACTGTTACATCCTTCCTTATTTCTCTGATGTATATCTTATGCAGTGTTGTGATCTTCATTTCTTTAATTTGCTGTTCAGCTTATTTTTCTCCAAATATGTTCAAGCACAATAATATCACCAAGGAAATGACACTGTACAACCATTATTTATTGCATTATTTTCTTTTGGAGGACATCGCTTTCTTTTATGGAATTATATCACCCAACTGAATTTATGCACCATTTATATCTAACCATTATAAACCATGTGGTGTAAGAACTGATATTCTGCTTTGCTTGCAAAGTGTGTCTGCTCTAAATTTGAATAGACAATTCCAACCTTCAGCCAAATTGCTACAGTTCTTATGGATAAATTCATGATTCTGGTACTACAGAAAGCATAGATATTTTCCGTTGTCATTTATCTATCTATCATCTATCTATTTGACTGAGCTGCTTCTTATATTAGTAAAGCAGTGACATTACTGATACATATTTTCATCCTGGTCTTCTCACCTCCACAGAGGGACTCAGACCAGCTCACAGCAAAGATTAAATGCTAATTAAACATTTTTAATAACATCTAACAGAAATACAAGATTAAAATATAACAGAATAAAATACAGATCAACGACTAAAAACAGATCAAGTCAGATTTTGAATGTGTTCATTCGCTTTGGTCAATAACCCATCTCAGCCTTCTTCTGGAAAAGCTTCGTTCCAAAGCCAGGTCTTCACTAGCCTCCTGAAGGACAAGAGGGAGGAAGCAGATCTAACCTCGCTTGGAAGAGAGTTCCATAGCCGAGGGGCCACCATGGAGAAGGGCCTGTCATCCCCACCAGACGCGCTTGCACAGATGGCGGGACCGAGAACAGGGCCTCTCCGGAGGATCTTAACATCCTTGATGGTTCATGGGGGAGAATCCATTCGGACAGATAAACTGGGCCAGAACCGTATAGGGTTTTGTAGGTTAAAACCAGCACTTTGAATTGTGCTTGGAAACTAATTGGCAGCTAGTGGAGCTGGCACAACAAGGGGGTTGTGCGCTTCCTGTATCCCACTCCCGTTTGTAACCTGGCTGCCGAGCTTTGCACTAATAGCAGCTTCCGAGCAGTCTTCAGAGTCAACCCCACGTAGAGAGTGTTGCAGTAGTCTACACAGGATGTAACTAGAGCAGTGTTTCCCAACCAGTGTGCCGTGGCACACTAGTGTGCCGTGAGCGATCATCAGGTGTGCCATGGGAAATTGGAACCTCAAATACCTTTTCTTCCCCCTCCTGCCGAACACTTTTTCTTCTCCACTCGAGCTCACTTCTTCCCAGCCTCGCTCTGCTTGCTTTGCTCTGGGGTGAGTCTGCGCAGTAGCACCCACATGGGTCACGTCTTCCCCCTCCCCTCCTGTACCCGCTCATGTTGCCCCCTCAGATAAAAATGGTGGCAGAAGCGGCAGTGTAGAAGAAAAAGTACGTGTTCAGCAGGAGGGGGAAGAAAGGGCGGAAAGGGGGAGGAAGAGGTCTCTGTCGAAAGCTGGCATGGGCACACTTGGACCTTCCAGGTGTTTTGGACTCCAACTCCCACCATTCCTAGCAGCCTCAGGCTCATTTCCTCCCCCCCCCCCCAGCCACTTAAGCAGGAAAGGGCCTCAGGCTGTTAGGAATGGTGGGAGTTGAAGTCCAAAGCACCCAGAGGGCCAAAGCTTTCCCATGCCTTAAAGTGGTGAGCCTCCGTCCAACATTGTGATTCTGGATAGAAAACAAACAACAACATGACATAACATTGTTTGAGTCCACAGTGCTCTCTGGGTGTAGGTGAACTACAACTTCCAAACTCAAGGTCAATTCCCAAGCAAACCCTTTCAGTACTTTCTGTTGGTAATGAGAGTTCAATATGCCAAGTTTGGTTCAATTCCATTGTTGAAAGAGTTCAGGATGCTCTTTGATTGTATGTTAACTATAAATCCCAGAAACTGTAACTCCCAAATGTCAAGGTCTATTTTCCCCAAACTCCATCTGTGTTCACATTTGGGCATATTGAGTAATCATGCCAAGTTTAGTCCTGATCCAACATTGTTTCAGTCCACAGTGCTCTCTGGATATAGGGGAACTACAACTCCAAAACTCAAGGTCAATGCCCACCAAACTCTTATAGCATTTTCTCTTGGTTATGGGAGTTCTGTGTGGGAAGTTTGTGTCTTTCTGCCATTCCTGTCAGGATATCTATGTTGTGTTCATCGAAACAGGCTCAGGTTTCACACTGAGTGTATAAATACATTTTAAAACATATTACCTATATGTATTACTGTGTTAGAGTGTCATTTTGTGTCATTTTGGTTGGTGGTGTGCCCTAGGATTTTGTAAATGTAAAAAATGTGCCGCGGCTCAAAAAAGGTTGAAAAACACTGAAATAGAGCATGAACCACTGTGGCCAAGTCAGACTTCCCAAGGTACGGGCGCAGCTGGCGCACAAGTTTTAAATGTGCAAAAGCTCTCCCGGCCACCGCCGAGACCTGGCTGCGAACCTGTGCCTTCAGGAGGAGTGGAACCCCATCTAACATAGGCTGTAATCCTATGCCCTGTTCGGCCTTATTCCCCGACCTCCACGAACTGTCCTACTCTCCCTTGAACTTACAATTGCCTGACCTATTGGAGTGACTTCTATACCAACCCAGGATCTATCATCCTATTGGTTTCTATCATGGATTGCTATTTGCTTTGCATTGGAACTTGCAACCTGATCCGGACTATTCTCCGCTTGAATTGCTTCACTGCTATTTGGCATCTTCCGTGAGTTTCCTTTGCGCCCTGGCGATTTGGTATTAAATTGTATGACCACTGATATATATTGTTCAGTGGGGCATGTATGCATGTTTGATATATTTGCTTTTGTACTTAATGAAGAATTTTTGATACAGTTCTGTATTTTGATTTGTCAGTCCTCTCGTGACTTACTCATAGCTCTGCTCTGTTGTTTACCGCCGAGCAGGAGTCCCCTAACAACACCTTCTGAGAACGGCCCTCGGGGAAGGACTGGAGCCACTGCAAGGCAGTACCTCCAAGGCCCATTCCTGCGAGGTGTCCCAGAAGGATACCGTGGTCGACGGTATCGAAGGCCCATGAGAGGTCCAGCAGAACCAACAGGGATACACTCTCCCTGTTGAGTTCCCGGCGAAGATCATCAACTAAGGCGACCAAGGCTGTCTCAGTACCATGTCCCGGCCTGAAGCCAGACTGCGCCGGATCCAGATAATCAGTGTCTACCAAGAATTCCTGGAGTTGTGAGGCAACCACACACTCCAAGACTTTGCCCAAATATGGGAGATTGGAAACTGGCCGATAGTTGACGAATTGAGTGGGGTCCAGTGATGGTTTTTTCAACAGCGGTTTTATAACAGTGTGCTTTAAGATGGCTGGAATGCTGCCTTCCTGAAAGGAGGCATTAACTACCACCTTAACCCACTCTGCCAAACCCCCTCTGGCTTCCTTTACAAGCCAGGATAGGCAGGGGTCTAGGATGCATGTGGTCGGCGTCACCTCTCCAAGAATCTTGTCCACATCCTCGAGCTGAACAGATTGAAACGAATCCATCAAAACTGGACAAGCAGGTGCTCGTGTTACATAAAGGGAATTTTGGCCACGGGAACATCTACTCCAAGAACAGATCTTACCAATGTAGCATGCTTTCAATTCATCCCATGAAGATTTTTACAAATGAGAAAATAGTAGTTCATATAAACTGGGGATTATGAAGTACAGCCAGACCATTTCCTCATGATGAACTGTATGTGTAGCTGGTGCAACAATATGCTCTAGCTTGGGCCTGTCCAACAGACGGCCCGTGGGCCGTACACAGCCCGCCAGCCCCTTGCCTGTGGCCCGCCCAGCTTTTTAATAAAAAATAAAAATGGAAAATAAAATAAAATAATAAATAAAAATTACCCACTTCCGGGTTCCGGAGGAAATATCGCGAGACTACGCCAGCCACACAGGATTTCGATCTCAACGCAGGTGTGATCTCGCGTTGAGAGCGAAATCCCGTGTACCTGGCGTAGTCTCGCGATAGTTAATACAGTTGCCGAAATCTCAGGATTCAGCGGCTGTGCCAGGGCGAGGCCGTACAAGGCCAAGGCGAGGCCTGCGAGGAGCTCCGCCTGGGCCTGCTCCAGCTCCTGGCCGCCCTGCTTGGCGCCAGCAAGGGCCCGGCCCTGGTTCCCTTCCTGCCCGAGGCCTCCGCCGCCTTCCGCGCCGGCCTCCAGGACCCCTGCCCGCCCGCACAGAGGCAGGCCAGCGACGCCATCACCGCCTCCGCCCACGCCTCCCCAGGTAATGAATCCACAGCCTCAGGGGTTGGGAGGATGCTAGTGCTAGTTCAACCCCTTTCTGATATTATTATATTTTATTAATGTATGTATATTCCCTCCCTCCATCCATATCCCTTTCTGATATTATTATATTTTATTAATGTATGTATATTCCCTCCATCCATCCATATCCCTTTCTGATATTATTATATTTTATTAATGTATGTATATTCCCTCCATCCATCCATATCCCATTCTGATATTATATTTTATTAATGTACTGTATTTATATTCCCTGCCTGCATCCATATCCCTTTCTGATATTATTATATTTTATTAATGTATGTATATTCCCTCCATCCATCCATATCCCTTTCTGATATTATTATATTTTATTAATGTATTTATATTGTTGTGACCCAGCTATGGCAGCAATAAAGTCCAGGAGTAGAAAAGGATAACAAATGTTTATTTAACAAGACATGGGAGTTGGTCTAACAAAAATAGCCTTTCGTCGGCTGGAGAAAAACCCTCACTAAACCCAGGAATCCCTAAACCAAAAATGCCGAAGATAACAGAACTTCAAAGCAAATAGCAGACGTCCATCTGTAGTATCCAGTAGAGGAATGTTCAAGAAGCGAAGTCAGTCACCGGTCCAAGGCCGTCAGGTAGGAGAAAATCAATCAGGATAAGGAGGAGACGTCACCGGGTCGAACAGAAGCTAAGTATATTAACAAACACATAACTTGCAGCCCCCCATACCACCCAGCATCTGTCTCCCTCCAAGTAATACTATACCCAGTTCAGTAGCAGCCACTCACAGTATTCACACGAGGATCAAGAGGCACACGGCAGTAGCTAAACAAAAGAGTAGACATAAATCCAGAAACCCCCCACCTTTTCCCCAAATCAGCTAGAGCTGCCATAGCAGCTCTCCCAAGAACACAAAATGAATAAAGAACCCAATAACTCACAAGTAGTCTGGAAAATCAGGAACAAGAATACCAGGAACCAGGATACATGAGCTAGAACAATAATAACTCCTTGACCACCGCAGGGATCAAGCAAAATACTCATATTTCTTATAGGACTCTCAATCAGCGTGCCATCAAGGAGGCCAAAAAGGTCTACTACTCCTCCTTGATAGAGTCGGCTAGTTCACGCCCAGCTCAACTCTTTAGAATAATTCGGTCTATGACAACAATTTCGGCGGTCCCAAACGATAAGGATTTGGCCCCTACAGCTGAGGCTTTCCAGAGCTATTTTGCCGACAAGATTTCAACTCTCCGCCGGGACATCCCAGTCACTCTTGATACAGTGGCTGAACTCGAGACTCCGCCGCCACTCGGCGGGCCCACCTTCACCCGTTTCCAACCGCTGGACGCAGCAGCTGTCGATAAGTTACTTGCTGCAGCTAGACCAACTACTTGCTCCCTCGACCCGTGCCCCTCCTGGCTAATTAGATCTTGCCGGGAGGGACTATGCGGCCCCCTGGGCACGATCATAAATAGCTCCCTTGAGCAAGGAGTCTTCCCGGGGGGACTGAAAGAGGCTATGGTAAGACCGCTGCTGAAGAAGCCGAAGTTAGATCTTTCGGCTCCCTCCAATTACAGGCCGGTTTCCAACTTGCCTTTTTTAGGCAAAGTAATTGAGAGGGCAGCAGCGGATCAGCTGCAGCAGTTCTTAGAAGACACAGCTGGACTCGATCCCTTCCAGTCTGGCTTCCGTATTGGGCATGGGACGGAGACCGTGCTTGTCGCCATTACAGACCAACTTCGCCGCCAGCTGGACCAGGGTGGGTCAGCCCTGCTTGTTTTGTTAGACCTAACAGCAGCGTTCGATACCGTAGACCATGCATTGTTGGCCCACCGTTTAGCCGTGACCGGGGTGGGGGGGGACTGCCCTTAAGTGGGTAGCCTCCTTCCTCCGGAACCGGGGACAACATGTGGAGAGGGGAGAGGAGGTCTCCGGGAGACTCCCACTAAGTTGTGGGGTCCCCCAGGGGGCTATCCTCTCGCCCTTATTATTTAACATTTACATGCGCACCCTGGCACCACTGGTTCGCGACTTTGGTCTGGAGTGTTATCAGTATGCGGATGACACCCAGCTTCTGCTGAGAATGGATGGCAGGCAGGATACCGTACCCGATTGTTTCCATCTATGCCTTGAAGCCGTGACTGGTTGGCTGCGTGCCAGCCGGCTGAAGGTGAATCCGTCGAAGATGGAGATCTTGTGGCCTGGCCGCCCTGGGCTGGATGAGTGCCGGTTGCCTACCCTGGATGGCGAGCAGCTCAGCCCGCCATCCCTCGTAAAGAGCTTAGGTGTCCAATTGGACCCTTTGCTGACCATGGAGACTCAGGTCTCCATGGCCAGCAAAACGGCGTTTTACCATCTTCGCCAGGCTAGGCGACTGGCGCCCTACCTGTCCAGGGACGATCTGGCCACGGTGATCCAGGCGACGGTCATCTCGAGGCTGGACTACTGTAACGCCCTACGTGGGCCTTCCCTTGTCGACAGTCCGGAAACTCAAGCTGGTGCAGAATGCTGCTGCTCGCTTGCTGGTGGGAGCACCAGTGAGAGAGCATATTACGCCCATCTTGCGGCAACTGCACTGGCTGCCTATCGAGTACCGGATTGCCTTCAAGGTGTTGGTGTTAACCTTTAAGGCCCTGCACGGTCTAGGGCCTGAGTACCTAAGGGACCGCCTTACCCCGCACGTTCCCCGAGATCACTGCGCTCGGAAGAGCAGAACTTGCTGGTCGTTCCATCACCCCGCTCCTGCCATCTGTCCAGTACAAGACAACGGGCCTTCTCATTTGTGGCTCCCATGACCTGGAACTCGTTACCCAGCCATGCCCGGACAATTCCATGAGCTCGGCCCTTTTCGAAGAGCCTGTAAGACTGCCCTTTTCAGAACAGCGTTTGGCTGACCTGAATGAAGAGACTTATTAGTGTCCAAACTAGACCTAAGATCTATGATCAGTTGACTACTGGCTATGTACTGTGTTTTTATTGAATTTGGTTGTATGTTTTTATTGTACATTTTATTCTTGTTGTGATCCGCCCCGAGCCTGCAGGGAGGAGCGGAATATAAGACTGAATAATAAATAAATAAATAAATAAATAAATAAAATAAATACCGTGTTTCCCCGAAAGTAAGACACCCCCAATTGTAAGACGTATTGGGGGTGTCTGGGGGGTCGGCTTATATAAGCCATACCCGTATATAAGACGTACCTCGTCCCGCCGCCGCCGCCGCAACCGGAGGTGTGCGCGGCACACCTGCGGCACACCTCCGTGGCACACCTCTTCGCCAGGGCTCCAGGCAAGGGAGGGGAAAGGAGCCAGGGGGGAGGAAGCGGCGACGCGTCACTGTGACGCTGCGATCCTCACCACGCCCTGGCTCCTTTCCCCTCCCTGCTTGAGGAAAGAAGGGAGAGGAAAGGAGCCAGGGGCGTGGTGAGGATCGCAGCGTCACAGTGACGCGTCGCGCTGTCCCGCCCATGGCTCTCTCCCCCACCCTGAAGGGAGGAGGAAGAGAGCCAGGGGCGGGAGAAGCGATGACGCGTCACAGTGATGCGTCGTCCCTTCTCCCCGCCCCTGGCTCTCTTCCTCCTCCCTTCCAAGGGTGGGAGAAGAGAGCCATGGGCGGACGGCGATGACGCGTCAGTGACGCGTCGTCCCTTCTCCCCCGCCCCTGGCTCTCTTCCTCCTCCCTTCCAAGGGTGGGAGAAGAGAGCCATGGGCGGGACGGCGATGACGCGTCAGTGACGCGTCGTCCCTTCTCCCGCCCCTGGCTCTCTTCCTCCTCCCTTCCAAGGGTGGGAGAAGAGAGCCATGGGCGGGACGAAGCGATGACGCGTCAGTGACGCGTCGTCCCTTCTCCCCGCCCCTGGCTCTCTTCCTCCTCCCTTCCAAGGGTGGGAGAATAGAGCCAGGACGTACCCCGAAAGTAAGACGTAGGGGGACTTTTGGGGGGGGGGGAAAAGAAAGTAAGACGCTGTCTTACTTTCGGGGAAACACGGTAAATCAGAGTCCTCAGAGACCCCACCCAGCTCCAAAGCAGCAGCATTCCTATTCCCTGCAGCTGTAGCACCAGGCCCAGATCTCCAAGCCAGCCAAAGCTCTTCTTGGCTTAAAGGGACCCCCTCAGCCTCAGAATGCGAAGACGGCCAGTCCCTGGAACCCCAGAAACGTGCTGGTCCCCGAGTCCGCATTACATACATCCCTCACCTCCTGCACCAATGCCGAATCCAGATCAGTATCACTTTCCTCTGACTGCAATTCTGCATTTCCTGTGAAACCCTCAAAAGAGCCAGACTCAGAAGGCTCCCTAAGTAAATGCTGGATTTTCCTCCTTTGTTCATTGTCTTCATTAATACTCGAGTCACTAGCCACCCTCTTTACTCCAGCTGTAGGAGCCTGGTCATTCAGAGCCGCGCCCCAAACTGAGCTATTGCTTGATGTTACTGCCTCCACACCTCCCTCCATGTTACTACCTGTAGCAACTAGAGGCTCATTCACAACATATATTCCCTCCCTCCATCCATGTCCCTTTCTGTTATTATTATATTTTATTAATGTATTTATATTCCCTCCCTGGAGCCGGGGGAGGGGAGGGGGCAGGGAGGGAGCGGAGCCAGGGGAGGGGGCGGAGCTGGTGAGGGGGCAGAGCCAGGGGCAGAGGCAGACCTTTTGGGCCCCCAGGTGATCAGTGACCGGAATTCCAGCCCTTGGGCCGGTAGAAGTTGGACAGCCCTGCTCTAGTTCACACATCACATTAGTGATTTAGAATTATACATGTGAGTTTGTGGTTTCATGTGATCTTTTCTCCTTACTTCTTCTGACATGCCTACAAGGTAGAGTAGAAGGTTTGTTCTATATCTCAAAAATTAGAATTGATGGGAGTGAATGGGGCCATTTTTTGAATCAGCAGGTAAAATATACTCAGAAACATCTAAGGCACCGAAATATATGTTGGCCAGCGTTATCATTAGATTTTCCCATCAATAACATCTCCCCAAGGTCTTTAAGAATGTTTTCATCACTTCACTTCCATTCCAAAATCACTGAAGTTCACCTAAGAGGGAAATCTACTCAGGCCATTGCTGTCACTCCAATCACATTTTACTACTTAAAGTGATATGGCAGAAAGAATTTCAAGGGTGGAGCCTCTCATATACAAATATTATCCTAAGTCATGAAATTTACAGAAGGACACCCTCTTCTAGTTTTGCAGTGCTTAGGGATTGCGACCATGTAGCTTAGTGGATATTAAAATCAGAAACCTTTAAAACAATAATCACATTTTGCTATACTTGGACTTAAAGATGAAATTTGTTGTCCCAAAACTGGGATTTCACAAAGACCTGGAGATTCAGATTTGGGAGCCACTGCCTTAGAGTTTAGACTAAGATAACTGGATTGGATTTTTTCTTATCACTTATGAATTTGAGCTTTTACAAAGTAAGTGAATATAACAATAATTTTGAAGAATATCTCAGTCAATGTTTTACTATACAGTACACATGTCTTTCACTTTGGTTGTCCTTTGACATGGATTTAACAGAGTGTGGAAAAAATACTTTCAGCACGTCATACCGTGATTTAGCAGTATGACTACCATTATTATCAAGCCAAGTTGAACATCTAATGAACAGTTCTTTGAAAACATTTTGTGTCCTCGATAAATCTGATTTTGGGCCATTTGCTAGCAGTGTACCAAAGGAAATCCTATCTAAAGAATGTTTCACAACTTCCTTGCTATGAAACAGGACTTTTACAAACAGGTCTACAAAGATTACTGAAAAGATACAAGTGCAATATTTGCACTGTTTGCAAGTATGATGTCAAGAAAATTGCTCAGCTTGTCAGATATTCCAGTGATTGGTGGGGGGAAAGGAAAGAAAGGAGGGAGGAATTTGCTACCATCAATGAAATTCAGGTATCCATGATACCAACTATCAAACCTAAATACACAGGCTGGCAACTTTTATTGTAGTTACAGATTTGCAACGTAGAGTTACAAACCCATAACTGTTCCATATTCAAATATACTACATATTCATGGTTGTATCAGCATTACTAAAATCATAAATACCCTCCAGAACCCCCTTTAAACATGAAAGAGCCATTCTAAGTGATAAATGTCAGCAGTAGGAGTTATTGGGGTGCTTCAGGATCATGTAAATAGTCCCTTCTCCCTTCAAGTCATGGTGTAATGAACAGAAGCTTCTATTCATTGCACCATGACTTAGGAACAGGAGAGACTAGCTGCACCATCCTGAAGCAACCCATTCACCCGTGTCACAGACTTTCTTCACTCAGAGTAGTTCCTTGAGTTTAAGATGAGCTCCTTATATCATCTGTAACTATGTTTATGGAGTTATAAATATGATGCAACCATAGTTTACCAGATTAATTCTGCAAAAAAGAGAGTTTTCTAAAGATAATTTTAAATTTTCTTGGACTAGACACTTAAAAATGTTCACTCATAATGTTCACTCATAATAAGTAAGTACTTAGCACCCAGCTCTTCCATTACCCCTTATACTCAGACCTAAGCTCCTATCACATCAAAATGACATGTCAGGAACTTTGGAGAGGGAAGGGGGGAAATCCCTCCTCCTTGCTCCAAAGCTCACACATTATTTTGACACAACAAGACCTTAATCAAAGAGACTTGAGCATGAAGGCAGATCTGTCTGATAGATCTAGGGGGAAATGAGGGTCTGGCAGGGGAGAGTAGCAGTGCCATCTCTGTTCTTTGGCTCCTGGAGACCCAGGATTGTGGAAGGTGAGTTCATGACCCATGACTCAATCCCCATAAGGCCCACACATACAAAGATCCAAATCTTCTTCTTGAAAGGACCAGATCTTTTCAGGTGTTTTTTTAAACAAGAGTAAATCTGGAAATCCAGGTTATATCTAAATTAATCCAGATTGAATGCCTCAAGTTAATCCAGAACCCATCATGGGTTTTTGTCTTGTGTAGAAGGGCCCTAAGTTATCTCAATTGAAAACTTTCGGCCAATTTCCAATCTCCCTTTTTTGGGCAAAGTTGCGGAACTTTTGGTGGCCTTGCAGCTCCAGGTGTTCTTGGAAGAAACTGATTGTCTGGATCTAGCACAGTCTGACTTTAGGCCAAGTCATAGAACTGAGATAGTCTTGGTTGCCTTAGTGGATGATCTGCGTAGGGAACTGGGCTGGGGAAGTGTGTCCCTTTTTTCCCTCCTGGACCTCTAAATGGCCTTTGATTCTGTTGACCATGATATCCTTCTGGGAAGCCTTGCAGGAATGGGTTTTGCAAGTACTGTTCTACAGTGGCTCCAGTGCCATGCCTCCCTCTGTGCTATACTGTTAACTATAGTGTCACTGCCATAGCCTTCCACAAGGATGATAAAACATCTGGGTATCCCCTGGACAACGTCCTTGCAGCCAATTCTCTCATACCAGAAGCGACTTGCATTTTCTCAAGTTGTTCCTGACATAAAAAAAGAACTCACCTACTGCTGCTGATGCACAATAGCTGTTTAGCATATTTTGTCTGGCTCTTTAGAAAAAGTATTTCTGACATTGGATACCCTAGTAGTAACACTGCTGTCATCAACATGACCTTTTTCCTAAGAGGAACTTCCATCACTATGGAAAGATAGTACCATTGGTACTATTATTTACAGAACCCTAAAATCTTTTACCTGAATCAAATCTCAATGATACACTGGATCAACGGAATAAATATTAATTGTGACTTTTTCTGCCTTCCTTGATGAAATTATTTTCTAATGTCTCTTTTATTTCAGTGCTCAAATATATCAAAACCTATAGCACTAAAACAACATGATGCAATTGTTTCTCTTCAGAACAAATGGAGCATTCCATGGTTAATATAACCTTATCAGTTAAAAGGGACCTTTGTATCGTGTGCTTTATGCCTCAGCACACAAGGCTAAGCATATAAAATGGTTATTGATCAGTGTCAGTGACTTGGTAAGAGATATAATGTTAAAGAGGTGTTATATGTTTTAAAGAGTTTAGAGGATATGTCAAATAAAGTGAGTCCTTGGCTGCCTGACACTCATTTATGTGTATGTGTGGATCAATTTAAATGAGGTCATGTTCCCTGCTGAAGAAGTGTGCATTGCTACACTTCATCCATATTATCCAGATTCTTAGGACTGTGGGACATTTACAATGTCAACATTCAACAATTGGATAGTGATAATTCACTGCTATTCCTACTATGTTCTCTGGACTGGGAGGCAATGTTTTCTATGGCTGCAGTGTTTAGAATCACAATTTCATTCAAATGTTCAGAGAAGAGATGGAAGAGGCAGGAACTGTATCTTCCAAACTCCCATATTACCAACAGCAGGAATTCTGCCAATCCTGCTTGAATTACTTCAGAGTAAGAAACGATAAGAGGACTGAGCAATCTGTCAATTCTCTACTGAGGAATTTATGAGAATGAGGAGAATGGCAGAATTGTGACTGCCTGTTTTCTAACCTCCTCTGAGTCTGGAGCTTAAGGTTTGACCTCGTGAGTCCGGAGCTATAATAATAATAATTATTATTATTTTATAACCCATCTCTCTTTGTGGTTCTGTATGGGTTTATCATTGAACAACTAACCATTATTTTAAAATAAAACAAGAGAACATTAATATTCCTTCCCTGTCAAGGTGTTACCTTCTGATGCTTGGATTGACAAAGAAATGCTGTGTGTGACAAATTCACATCTACAAGAATCCTTTAAAAAACACCTGAAAACTTGGTTCTTCTGCTGTGCTTTCAGAGAGTAGTTATTTAATTTCTATCATTGCTCTCCTCAATGTCCCCATTTTCTGAGTCCATCCCCCCCTCCCCCCATAAAGGATGTTTTCCCTGTAAAGGATGCTATTTCGAGTATTCCACCTTGAGTTTTAACATTTTATATATGTGCTTGCAGCCCGCCCTGTCTTTCTGATTTTAGATATCTAGTTGTATATCGTTTTTATTTATATGTTTGTATCTTTTTATTGTGTTCATCGCTGGTGTTTTGATTTTTATTTATTGTAATTTGTTGTTTGGGCTTGACCTCATGTGAGCCGCCTCAAGTCGCATCAAAGTAAAATTCAAAAGGTTAGCTGCAACACTCAACGTGTCCAAAGATTTCTTTCAAATATATTTTTCTTTATTAATTAGTTATTTCATTTCAAAATCACTTGGCGTGGAAAACATATATCTTCCCAAATGGGGATGTGGAATTGTAGTAAATCATCCAAAAACAAATATCACAGAGCCTTAGATCCGGAAAACGATGTACAAATTTAAATCTATATTTCATAATCTTGACATATATAATCCGGATTGAGGGGCTCCCAGGGGTCGACGGACTATGTATCTTAAGGCCTCGCCATTTCGCCAGGGAAAACTGGCTTCATCGGGACCCAAAAATTATAATATTGGTTTATTGATTCCACTGGTCCGATCATCTATGGATTAAAATCAAAATCAAAATAAAATAAGACATCATATCAGCATATATAATATTAAGCCCACCAGTTGAACAGGACAACCCTTATGGAAAGGCTAAACATAAATATTACATACCATTAGTTGTATTAGCATCTATGTATATCTCTGAGTGGACGCAGCCACTACTTCGCATTGTAGTCAACGGACAACACATAACACAGGAGGTCTACGTTACATACACTCCTGCTCTGCTCCAGGTGAAACCTACTCCAAAATTTCACTGATTGATAAACAGTCATTATGGCCCAGAGGTAACTCGCTTTTTAGGGAATGAATCCAAAAAACTTCTCTTTGGTGTAACAGTCTTTTATGGTCCTGATATGGTTTTGGTGCAATAATTTCTAATACCAGGATTTTAAAATCATTGAAATGATGATGTTGTTTATAATGAGTATAGAGTGGTGAGGATTCATTACGTGTTTTAAATCTCGATTTATGTTCCTGGGCCCTCGTACGTAGATCACGCCCACTTTCCCCCACATAGTACCTATGGCATGGGCAAATTAAACAATAAATAATATTTCTACTGCCACATGTTGCTCCTGTATGTAATTTAAAGGTATGTTTGCCCTCTAGGTCAGTAATAGTTTCTTGGATAGAAATATGTCTACATATCGTACAATGATGGCATGGTTGGGTATATGTTTTCCCTTTGGGAGGATGTAGGGGGATTCTATGATCAGCATGGATCAATAATTGTTTAAGATTGGGTCTTTTTGTTGGCTATCATTGGGGGTTTTTCCAATCCTGGAATCGAGCTCACAATGGGCCAGTATTTACGAACAATTTTCGAGATAGAGTGGGAGTGCGGGGTGAAAGTAAGGGGCCAAATCTGTTTCATCTCGCTTGACCTTGCCAAGCTTCTCTTTCTTAAGGTCCTGGTATAGTTTGTCACATTCCTGTTGTATTGCATTCAGGTCTGGGAGGCTTATTGGAGGATCAATTGTTGATTTGATATTGTCAGTTTCTTGATCTAGTGTAGACATTTCGGCCGTAGCCTTTTGAATTATTAGCAACATGAGATCTTTTGAGCAACGGTGGACAATGTTTTTCCAATTGGTAATAAACGTAGGATCCGCCTCATAGACTCCTGGTTTTATCTGGACTCTCAGGCCTCGTGGGATTATTTTCCGTTTCACATAATCCGACAGGGTCGCAATGTTTAGCTGTACTCTTATTTTTGTCAGTTCTTTATTTTCAATAGAAGCAATATGATTCGCTCGTTCACTCCCAGACGCCGAAGTGCTGGCGTTGTCATCAAATAAGGAATATAATCTGGTTAATTCTGCTTCTTGCTCCAAATTAAATGAATCAAAAAAATTGGATTCAGCCATAGTGTTACTCGTAAGTAACTCAAGTCTATATAAAGGGAGAGGAAGGGTGTCCTCAAAGCAGCATCAAAGTAAAATTCAAAAGGTTAGCTGCAACACTCAACGTGTCCAAAGATTTCTTTCAAATATATTTTTCTTTATTAATTAGTTATTTCATTTCAAAATCACTTGGCGTGGAAAACATATATCTTCCCAAATGGGGATGTGGAATTGTAGTAAATCATCCAAAAACAAATATCACAGAGCCTTAGATCCGGAAAACGATGTACAAATCTAAATCTATATTTCATAATCTTGACATATATAATCCGGATTTTGAGTCCCACCACACACACTCCCTCAAATACAATCTCCCATTCTCCCAGCTGATCCGCCTTAAGCGTAACTCTTCTAGAGAGGCAGATTTTGAACACTCGGCCGCGGCCTTGATATCACAATTAAAAGAAAGGGGATACCCTAATTCTATCCTCTACAAATCTTTGAATAAAATCCGCAAAATCCCCAGAGATAACCTGTTCCAACCTCGCCCTAAAACACCCTGTGAACGCATTATTTGGCCCCTTACTTTCACCCCGCACTCCCACTCTATCTCGAAAATTGTTCGTAAATACTGGCCCATTGTGAGCTCGATTCCAGGATTGGAAAAACCCCCAATGATAGCCAACAAAAAGACCCAATCTTAAACAATTATTGATCCATGCTGATCATAGAATCCCCCTACATCCTCCCAAAGGGAAAACATATACCCAACCATGCCATCATTGTACGATATGTAGACATATTTCTATCCAAGAAACTATTACTGACCTAGAGGGCAAACATACCTTTAAATTACATACAGGAGCAACATGTGGCAGTAGAAATATTATTTATTGTTTAATTTGCCCATGCCATAGGTACTATGTGGGGAAAGTGGGCGTGATCTATGCACGAGGGCCCAGGAACATAAATCGAGATTTAAAACACGTAATGAATCCTCACCACTCTATACTCATTATAAACAACATCATCATTTCAATGATTTTAAAATCCTGGTATTAGAAATTATTGCACCAAAACCATATCAGGACCATAAAAGACTGTTACACCAAAGAGAAGTTTTTTGGATTCATTCCCTAAAAAGCGAGTTACCTCTGGGCCATAATGACTGTTTATCAATCAGTGAAATTTTGGAGTAGGTTTCACCTGGAGCAGAGTAGGAGTGTATGTAACGTAGACCTCCTGTGTTATGTGTTGTCCGTTGACTACAATGCGAAGTAGTGGCTGCGTCCACTCAGAGATATGCATAGATGCTAATACAACTAATGGTATGTAATATTTATGTTTAGCCTTTCCATAAGGGTTGTCCTGTTCAACTGGTGGGCTTAATATTATATATGCTGATATGATGTCTTATTTTATTTTGATTTTGATTTTAATCCATAGATGATCGGACCAGTGGAATCAATAAACCAATATTATAATTTTTGGGTCCCGATGAAGCCAGTTTTCCCTGGCGAAACGGCGAGGCCTTAAGATACATAGTCCGTCGACCCCTGGGAGCCCCTCAATCCGGATTATATATGTCAAGATTATGAAATATAGATTTAGATTTGTACATCGTTTTCCGGATCTAAGGCTCTGTGATATTTGTTTTTGGATGATTTACTACAATTCCACATCCCCATTTGGGAAGATATATGTTTTCCACGCCAAGTGATTTTGAAATGAAATAACTAATTAATAAAGAAAAATATATTTGAAAGAAATCTTTGGACACGTTGAGTGTTGCAGCTAACCTTTTGAATTTTACTTTGATGCTGCTTTGAGGACACCCTTCCTCTCCCTTTATATAGAGCCGCCTCAAGTCCCCATTGGGGAGATGGGGCGGGGTATAAATGAAGTTTATTATTATTATTAATCCCCTGTTTATTTGATAAATTATAGACCACAGCACTATCCAAAAGTGTGATCCATAAAATGTGGAACTATTATGTGCTTTGAGTCCTAACCTATCAAGTGAGGGACTTAAGCAAAATGCCAAGAAAGAAAGGGAATCCTGATGCACACACAGAGAGAAACCCCTCCCTTTAACCCTGGGGATCGGGACCCCTGGGGGGGTTGTGAGGGGGTTTCAGAGGGGTCACCAAAGACCATCAGAAAACAGGTATCTCTGATAGTCTTAGGAACCCCTTTGGCATAGTTGTTTGAGTTCACAGTGCTCCCTGGATGTAGGTGAACTACATCTCCCCTAAAGCATGATCAATTCATCCCAAATCCCTCCATTATTTTCTGTTGGTCATGGGGGTTCTGGTTGAAAGTTTGGCCCAATTCTATTGTTGGTGGGGTTCAGAATGCTCTTTGATTGTAGATGAATGATAAATCCCAGCAACTGCAACTCCCAAATGTCAGGGTCTATTTTCCCCAAACTCCACCAGTGTCCACATTTAGGCATATTGAGCATTTGTGCCATGTTTGGTCCAGAACCATCAGGGAGTCCTCATTGCTCTCTGGATGTAAGTGAACTACAACTCCAAAACTCAAAGT
The DNA here is from genome assembly GCA_030556195.1 of Anolis apletophallus. Classification (NCBI taxonomy): domain Eukaryota; kingdom Metazoa; phylum Chordata; class Lepidosauria; order Squamata; family Anolidae; genus Anolis; species Anolis apletophallus. Next base: position 81,990,634 of record JARBWK010000006.1, on the reverse strand, counting down.
CAATGTCCACCAAATCCTTCCATCGTTTTCTGTTGGACATGGGAGTTCTGTATGCCAAGATTGGTTCAATTCCATTGTTGGTGAAGTTAAAAATCCTCTTTGATTGTAGGTAAACTATAAATCCCAGCAACTACAACTCCCAAATGACAAAATCAATTTTCCCCAACCCCACCAGTATTCAAATTTGGGTGTATTGGGTATATGTGCCAAATTTGGTCCAGTGAATTAGAATACATCCTGCATATCAGATATTTACATTACAATTCATAACAGTAGCAAAATTACAGTTATGAAGTAGCAACAAAAATAATTGTATGGCTGGGGATCACCACAACATGAGGAACTCTATTAAGGGGTCATAGCATTAGGAAGGCTGAGAACCACTGCTTTAACCAATAAAGTACAATTCCCTTCTCTCTATTACTTCCACTCCACATTCCTCATTTTGCAGAGGTCTCTTTCATCATTCCACAAGCAAGGAAAATGAGGCAAAAGAAATGGGCAGAGATGATGCCGCGGTGAATGAACTGAAAGGATTAGCAGTCACAGAAAAGCACACACATGCATGCATACATGCACACACATATGTGGGCAGAGCTGGGATAATTAATCCCTTCCCCCATCTTGGTCAGCAAGTAGGCCGAGGGGACCAGCAGAGGTACACAGAAATAGAAAGACAGGATGAATGAAAGCTGGAACAAGCAATTGTACTAGCAATTGAGGTGGAGAGACTGATGGGCCAGTGGAGACGCATATATATATTTGGCATACAAAAAGAACTTTGCAAACATGTTGCATTAATTTGACAAGTGGTCAACTTTTTCTGTAGGGAAGTCTTGCCTTCATGCCTGTGAGCAGCCCCTAAGAATCATGTGGCAAAAGGGAGGAGGAAAAAACTATCTTTGAGGGTAGCTCAGAGTTTTGCCCTCAGTGGAAGTCATGTGACTTGAGGGTAGGGAGTTATGGATCAGTCTTCCAGAAGATGGCCAGCCAGGGAGCAATTCAAATTTTGGAAAAGGATTTCTCTCAGGGGAAACTGGGGAAGAGGTCTAGTCTTGGGGAGAAAACAACTACCCCACCTGCTCCTGCATTGTACTGCTCTCCCCCTTTTTGTAGATTTCTAAAGAAAATTATAAGTGACAGTTTAAATAGTCACTCATATTTCCAACTCATATAGTTTGTGTGAGGTCTGATTATTCTGTGGGTTGGTCAACAAATGCCTAGTCCCATATTTATTCGAATACTAAACACCTAATGATTTTAATTGTTAAATCACAATAGTATCAATATTTTTGAGAACCAACATCAATGTAATTCATTGTTTTAGAGGAAATTTGAGAGAGATTGAGCCATTGCAACATTTTAGTCATGTTATTAATAATAGTAGTCATATTATGATGTTATAATGTATGCATACTGTAATGTGGCATTAATATAGTAATAATGATGAATGCTATGAATTAATTTAGTGTTTTTAAAGCACGAACATATAGTTTACAAATAACCATTAACAAGTTGATGCTATTGCTATGTTTACAAGCTTTGACCTGATGAAGTGGGTCACTTCAATGATAAAAACAATGGATACCTTTCCCAAGAGATTTCTTCAGGAGAAAAAAAACAACCAGTGAGACATGGCATGGAACTGGGACACTAGGATTGAGAAAGTAGTTTTTTTCTTGTAGCTCCAGAACACTAAATTTACTCTTTCAAGACCTGAAGAGGGGGGCGTTGGGGGGGGGATTGGCTGACGGGTTTTTTGTGGAGTCTCAAAATATACTGGAGAAGGAAGGATCTTCAGGCAAAGACTTTACAGGAGTTTCATCAATTCAATGATTTATCCAAACTAATGACCCTGTTTGAAGAATATGTTTCAAAACTTTTGACAGTTCTTTTAAATTTCAGGTTAAACCCAGAATGGATTACTCCCACAACATGGAATTTACCAGCTCCCATTGAAATTGTTGCAAATATTTAATTTAAAGGGAGAAGAACCCACAGCAAAAATTTTCACATTGCATGTAGAAGAGCATCACCATCTTCTATCATTTTAAATGTTTTTCAGTGATGCATTGTTCATTCAATACCACTGAACAACATTAACCTTTATTAAATGTAAGAATGTTTTGTTCTTAAAAAACTATTATTTATTTATTCGATTTTATATACCGCTCCTCCCTGCAGGCTCGGGGCGGTTTACACAGCAATCAATTAAAATACACATAAAGGCACATAAAATATACAGAGTACATAAAACATATAAAACATTGGGTCAGATAAGGGCATGATTATGGTATTTCCAGAGAACATAGTTGAAGGCAAGTTTAAACAGAGTTGTTTTACATGCCCTCCGGAAAGGAACTCCGGAAAGGAAATACAGCAGCAGAAGTCCAGAAAAATACATACACAATTCCAATGATGTTCTAGAATAAAGTTTAGAATAAGTTTTGGATGCTCAAAATTATGTGCATAGAAAAATACCCTTACTGCATATTAATATATGCCACAATGGCTTTTCATTCAGTGCTGGTTTAATCACCTAAACAGACAAAATTCATAGTTGTTATCACAGTGCAGTGACCTTTTGACTTTAATTTAATATCTGAACGAGCTGTTTCTAATTCATTCTTCGACACAGTCACTTACAATGTAAGTTTGAAGACACTCTAGGCAGGACTTCATCACATTACAAAAATTACCCATCCTACGAGTACTACACTTTGCCAATGCAGCCCACACAGAGCCCACTGGATCTCATCACATGATGCACATCTACTTCCAGCGTGGCTCTGTGCCAGCTCTGTGCCAGCTGCATCAACAAAGTGTGGTAGGAGGGGAAAATCTGAACATGGGAGACTACCTGTGTTCAAATTAGAGATCATGGGGGCAATGTGGGAGCATGTGATGGGCAAGTGGGTGGTGCAGGCAATGCAAGGCGCTGGGTGATGGATTTGCCCCACTGCCCCACAATTTGCCCTGCTGCCTTATGGGTCCCCCCAATGTTCCCTGCATTAAGAACTTCAATGTGATGAGGTCCAAAATGAGTAAATTTTGACAAAGTTTTATTCACTGACATGTTTCAGCTTCCATTCCCCTTAACTCAGCCATCACATCTAGACCCTCTTCTCTGTTTGCTTCCTCTATTGTTTTCTCATATCATCAGTCTCTCTTGCATATATCTTTGGGCCCTTCTACACAGGCCCAAAACCTGCAACCCATCACAGGTTAACCTGAGGCGTCCAAACAACACTGCAGGTTAACATAGATTAATCAGAAGTAAATAAACACCTCAACAGATCTGGATCTTATTGGATCTGTTAAGGTGCAGGGCCTGTGGATTGACTCCTGAAATCACATGATCTCAGGGGTCAATCCACATTGCCATCCTGGTTCTTGGGGCTCTAAGAGGTCCGGAGATTTGACTTGATCTAGTGGCTGCGTTCATGCTTTATATTGCTAATAGACTACTATTGGGAAACTCCGGACCCTATGCAACTGAACTTTCATTCTAAACGAATACGTGCACGGTCCCGAGGAAGCCGAGAGGGGCAAAACGGATTTTGCGCCTAGACAACTTTGTGTCCGTCGACTGCGACAGAGTGTGAAAACCATACCCTATTTTGTGGATTACAAATTGAATTGGTTTTGATTTGTGCCGTCACGCCCAGGCACTTGAAGGGCTAAAACTAAAGATGTGCTTACTATCTAAAGCCTGGGGGACTGCAGGTGTCTTCTTTTCGATGCTCAGGGGTCCCAAAAAGCCAAAAACCACTTCAGGTTAAAGTTGAACAGCAAACACAAACTTTATTCAAGCAAAGTCCTTGGCAGATTTGGTTCAGTTCTTAATGGTTACAAAAACAGACTTGGTTGCTGGGATGAAGATTGAAAAATCCCCCTTTGCTACCACCTATGATAAGGAAATCCAGGGATATTCCCTATCCTGACTCTGGCTGGCTATTTAGGAAGAACGGATCTTCCCCTATCTAAGCACAGTCAGTTTTATAGGCAAACCTAGTGAAGGTTGTAGCCAGATAGCCCCAAAAAATACAACATTATAGTACAGGACTATAGCAAGGTAAATTGGCTAACTATCCACACTACAACAACACAAAGTTAAGGTAGTTAAAAGACCCTATAGTATAGAAGACTCTATACTTAAAAGACTCTATATTTAGAAGACTCTATACTATAGTATATATAGTACTTACAATGTCCTTTCTAGGCTGGCCTAGCTTGACTGAGGCACATCTGACTTGTTCTCTAGCTGAGAGAAGACTAAAAGGAAGTCTCAAAATGGAGGATGGTGCCTAGGAAAAAAGGCAGGGTTTTAAACTCAAAGGGATACATTTTGAAGGGCACCTAGCAAGTTCTGCAAAACTGGTTGCAAAGCCTTGCAAACACCAGCCACCGGGGTGCAACTGTGTCTGGAATAATCCCTGGGTAAAATGCAAAAGGAAAATGCTGTTTTCTATAACATAACTATGGGGCAATGCACATGAAGCGTCTGAAAGACGGAACATGATTGAATTGACTTTGAATTTCAACTTTGGGACCTTTTGTTTCTGGAATGTGTACTCAAGACTCTATTTGAAGATATTGGATTACAATTATTCGTTGCATTGTCCCACATTTGAGAATTGTGTTATTGATATGACTTTTTATGAATATAATACAATGAATTGATGATACCTTTGGACTCTTTGTTTATTTACATTTTTGGCTTCAGAGGAACCACCGCTTTTTCATTTTACTATATGCCGTCCTGGGTCAAAAGCATGGGGATTGGGCCAGCTGTGTGGCCTCAATCCTGAGAGGAACTGGGACATAAAATCCCAGTTCCTCTTGGGATTTGGGCCTGTTTAGAAGGGCTATTTGTCACTTTTAACTTATTTGCTTCCACAATAATTTCTCCATTTTTGTCCCTTTCTCATCTTTTTGCCTAGGTGTTTTAGGGAAAGAATTTACCTGAAATCTATTCTCAGCATTCTTCCAATTGTTTACCTTTTAACTATTTAACATGTCTGTTGTACCTTAAAGAACACATATTTCAATAAAACAAAGAATAAGAAAAGATTAAGAGACTGTGTCCATCTACAATGCAGACTTAATGCAGCTGGACACCACTTCAACTGCCATGGTTGAATGCTATAGAATCACAGGAGTTGTAATTTTACAAGATCTTTAGTCTTCTCTGCCAAAGTATGTCATTGCCCCACCAAACTATAAATCCCATGATCCCCTAGCATTGGGCCATTGCAGCTAAAGTAGTATCAAACTACATTAATTCTACAATGAATGTGCTTCCAGGGTCTCATTCAAATAAATGAGATATAACATACACAAGTTTAGAAAGGATTGCGGCCTGAGACATGAGAAATCAGTTATGAAGGCATTATTATGATCTTACCTTATTCTGACTCCCTTAATTTTCTTACTGGATATTTAACAAATTGATTTCCCCCTTTCCCACTCTTTCCCAGATTGTTATTACAGTTCCCATGGAATCTGCTTTCTCCTTCACTGAATATTTTTAAAAAATCTCCTGTTGTTTCCCTTTGCAGATGCACATACACAGAAATATGACATCAGCCTTAAGCAGTCCTGACAATACTGTCAACAAAACAAATAAAGAAAATAACACTAGAAGAGCAAATTGGATTTGCCATCTTTCACAACATGCTATTTTCTGCACACAAAATGCAGTTTTCCAGTCCAAATTCTGAATAGCCTTCAAAAACTGCAGGACTTTAGAAGACTTTCTTGCAAGAGGAAGAAAATTGCCAACATTGCTAATTGCTCTCTTTAAGAAGAAACTTAGTGCAGAACTACATCTCTAAATTACAGTGATTGTGCAGTGGAGCCATCATTCCATATCTTAAGTATTCATCTGGCAACAGATTTAGTACGCATCTGCACTGTAGAATTAATGCAATTTGACACCACTTTAACTGCTAAGGCTCAATGTTATGGAATCATGAGAGCTGTACTCTTACATGATTTTTAGCCTTCTCTGACAAATAGTGCTGGTGCCTCAACAAACTACAACTTCCATGTTTTCATAGTATTGAGCCAAGTCAATTAAAGTGGTGTCAAACTGCATTAATTCTACTGTGTAGATGCACTTGCAGTCATACAGGTAGGGACCTTGAAACTTTTCTGCCTTCACCTTTTCACTACAGGTAAATAATTGAAAATATATTTACTTTTTATTATCTTAAGCTTCTTTTGTGTTGGAAGTACCAGTGTACCATCAAAATGAAGGGCATATGATGTTACACATCACTGTGCACACCAGATTTAGGAGAGCATTTTAACAATCATTTCAGTATGGGTTACCACCAGTTGCAACCAATGTAGGGCATTGAATGAGGCTGCAGCATCACATATAAGATCTTCTGCATCATAAAACCAGTTATTTACACCTTTCATTTAGAGCCTGTCATTTTTTAAAGATAGTACCAAGCTTCAAAATAAAAGCCAAGAGGGACAGGGAGTCCTCTTTTTTAATGATAATTTATTGTATATTACAGTTTGTCATGTTTGCAACACTGGACTTTGGAATGGGGCAAACCATTTGAAATCCCTATTCATCTAGGAAATTTACTCAGTGGCTTGACTGTCAACAAAGCTGATTTCCTTTTACTGTTATCGAGGGAGAAACTAATGTCTTTGCAGAAAGGATATGGTACAAATTTTATATAAACAATAACGTGCAAATAAGCATTATAGCAGTGGAATTTTGCTACCTCATAGCATTTTGTACTTTAATCTCAACACAGGAGAACTGTATGTTCTTGTTCTAGAAAAGTGTTAGACAAAGAATTGTTATTGTTCAGAGGGTCACAAAGGATGTTTCAATCAGTGTAAATGTTTATTTGATAAGTATAGTTCTTAGTATTTTAAGTAATTAATTGTTCCCTACTAGAGAGAAGTAGTGGACAATTTCCTGCAGTGCAAACCTGAATTGCAGCAATGGAAAGAATAGGACATATGAAAAACTGTTATTTTTTATATTTGCAATCATTTAAAACTTTAGCCATAAACAATGCAGATGCTACTCTAAAACCAATGTGATCACAGTTATTCATGATTCTCATCCTGACATTCACTATGACATGTGATTTGTGATTGTGGACTATATTTTTAATGGCTGAACACTTCAGAAAAAGACATGGTTACAAGTGCTTTGTGTTGCAATTTTTCTGTCTCCTATCTCTCTTTGACAAACCATAGTGGTGTTACAAAGAGCATCTTTCCTCGTGTTAGAAGTGAACATTAAGCATACTTCAAAAGTCATTTCCAGCTATTTTAAAAGATATTACAAATGGAATGCCTGCTGTTTTAATCCATTGAGCACAGTAGCATATATTATGGTTCAGAATATAACCTTTTAAAAGAATAATCTATCATTTCTGGAAGTCATCTAAGCCCCCATGCATTAGTTACCAGCTGTTTATATGCTATATCTACTGCCAGTTTGGAATAGAACTTTCTCAGCAGGTTTATATGAATTATGCTGCCCTGTTTATGATCACATTTATACTTTCAAATTATAATCCTATTTTATTACTCTAATTAATGTTATTCATAAGGTGAGGTTAGCTGAATCTGGCATCACCAAGATTATGGGAAGAGTGTTAAGAGCTCATGTCAAGCAGATGTTTTATATGGAATAATAATAATGGAACATAAACAACAATTGTGTCTAAACCCAATTTATTGAACACAAAACTTGGACATTGGCAAGAACATAACAAGAAATTCAATAGCTATATTTCTGTTTGATACATATATGCCCTTCTTTATGCGTGTACCTATACATGTGCATGCACTATATATCAGAACTTAGGAAAAAAATGTAAGTACACTTCCCCAAAAGCCCCAACCAACTTGAACTGCACACACATTCTCCCACAAAGACACATGGCATTAAGGATCTTTCGGGAATGTAAAAAAATTGCAATGCAATTCACAGAATTATCTAATACAACCTAGAATGGTTAGGAAAAGATACCTTTCACAGATTGAACTATTCATGTTTACACTAAGACTCCTCTACAAAGAACATATAATGTAGTTTGTAGCCAGGCTAGATAATGCAAACCGCCAAAGCACACTGTAGCATGGGTAAAGAACATGTCAAATGTAAGGTCCGTGGGCCTAATCCAGCCTGCTATGTAATTTTGTTTTGACCCACAAGGTTCAGAAACATGTAAACAAACTGCCAAGTTTCCAGCAGGGAAAAGGTATGCATGATAGGGTTGTGCAAAGCTTTGGATTTCTGTTTTGTAATTCAGAGATTTGTATGATTTGTTAATACAAATCTCTGAATTACTAATCAGAAGGGGACCCCTCCAAAGCATTAAGAATCTAAATAGGAGCCTTCCAAATCTTTCAGAGAGATTTTTAAAGATTTGTTGTTTTGGAGTGGGCTTTTTAATGTAACATACTCCTTCTGAGGTGGGCAGGGGCAAGAGAGCCAATGTGATTGACAAGGGCAACTGTATGTGATTTTTTTCATTGTCAGCTGATCAGAAGAAGAGCCAACAAGAAAGCCAATCGCAGGGCTTCCTGCAAAGATGGTGGTCTCCTCCATTCAGAGTATGTGTTTCTAATTCTTTGTGAAGTAGTAAGACAGAGAAAGAGAGGTGCTGCCAATCCTGTGTGTTTGGTAAAACTTAAACTTGGCATTTTGATAATTGTGTTAGTTTCTGTCCCTTCATATCAAGTCTATAACCTTCCTCTGTTGAAATAAAACTTATATTTTCCAAACTTCTATAGCTAGCTAGCTATAACACCTCCCCAGTCCTGACCTTACACTCAAATTCTTTTATCCGTTTTCTCTGTGTGCTTATTGCTTATAAGTCTAATTGATATGAAAATGATTTACAACTCTGTAATGTGGGCAGCCCTATTCTTCTGGCAGAAGCAGAATTCTAGCAAATGTAGTTTGGGAAGGTGAGAACCTCTTTACCAGAGGATTCAAAAGGCCTCACCCTAAACTACATTTCCCAGAATTCTGCACACTCTAGAAGAATGGGGCTGTCCTCATTAAAGCCCCAGTCCCAGTTAGGTTAATCATATAAATTGAAATATTTAAAATTTGATGATGGGTGGATTGTTCTGAAACTTAGCAGGATTTTGCTCCCCCCCCCCCCATGTTGTCTGACTGTGCCACAATTTAAGGGGATATATCTTATTTTTAATATACAATTTTAATTGTAAAAACTTCTTAAAACTTCCTAAAGATCAGTGGATGACCAAAATGTTCTGAAACTTTGCAGGCTTAAAGTTGGAAATGTTGCCTATAAGTGTGCCAAGTTTTATCTCGATAGCCGCAACAATACACAGAGAAATTAGCCTCACAATGTTCCTCATTGATGCTAATAGTACAAATCTTAATTACGAAGCTTCAAATATCTGGATTACTAATCGGAATGGAACCCCTTCAAATCTCTGCAAAACAAAGCGGGGGCCATCTGAATCTCAAAAATGAATGAGATTTTAGTTGTCTCACACCTCTAATGCATGCATAGTAGGATATGCACTCCCTCCCCGTGGCTGGATGTAATATGGCACACAGTGACTATGTGCTCCACAGTGACCCCTACTGACTGGAATGATTTGCAAATTTGAGCAAATTGCATCTCTCTTATATGGACTTGATGTCTTTTCATCCTCTCCTATTGTCCATGTTAACAGCAGTTAAAGTCACAAAATGCCAATAAAGGTTTACTGCCCAACAGTTAGCTTTATTCCAAGAGTAGGTAAAGATCATCTCTCAAGATGCTAGACTACAACTCATGCATTTCTCATCATTAGATATTGTGACTAGAGCTGATGGGACTTGTAATACAGTCATATCTGGAAGGCTGCCATTTGGTCTGTTTAGTCAGGTGAGCGGGGCTTGGATTTAGATATAAGGCTTAGAATATGAAGGCTGACTTTAAAATGGCCTTTAACCTTTTGCCAACCTCAGACACTTTGAAGAGCTATAAGAATTTATATAAAGCAGGAATATATGCTAGCATGTGACATTTCATGGAAGAAAAACATTAATTGGAACAGTAATTTTAAGTGTTGGCTGTCTAGAGATTTGTGCTGACATATACAATAACAGCAAAGTTCTCAGTAGGGATTCAAGCTACCATCTCCAACTGTTCATCCATTAAGTTGTGTTACTGTGGACAAAGACAGGCCACTATAAGCTGATCAATTAGCATATCTCTTACTAATTAAGGAGTCACACAGGGACAATGACACTAATGACAAAACTTCAAGTTGATAAATGTACTCTGTTCATGGCTATTCAAAGTCATCAGATCACAGGGTTGAGCAGGTATATATAGCAAAGCAAACAGTTGAACACAGTAAGTCTAAAAGTTATTTTGTGCAAAGTTCCTCATCATTTTAAATAGCTCTGAATATGTATTTACTCCTGCCATAATGAAAACAGAGGCAGGGCACCAGAGTTGGGTAACTTCGTTTTTGATGTGCCTTTGAATCAACTTCAACTTACCATAGCCTTACTACAGAGTTTCCTTGGCAAGATTTTTTTCAGAGTATTGCCATTGGTTTCCCCCTTAGGTTGGGAGAGTGTAACTTGCCCAAGATTACACAATGGGTTTTCATGACTGAGCAGGGATTTGAACACTGCTGTCCCAGAGTTCTAGTCCAACATTAACACCATTGTACCATGGTAACAGGGCATGGTAACTAAGGCCACTTTACCAAATATTCCTAAAAGATCTGCACGGGGGTAACAGTGTGATTCAGATTAAAGCCAGGGTGAAAAGGAACTGTAGCTTTCCTCTCCTAAAACAAGCTAACCTTAGTCCCAAGATTATACCAGATGAAATAGCTTGGTCATGGTTGACCATGTGACCAAAGAAAGATTCTCACAGCCCCTCTCCACAAGTTCCAGGTTGTTAAAAAGTATACCCTACCATGGGCCCAAAGAAAATTCTCTTCACCCATGAGATAATGTCCTTTTACCATAAAAGTGTCTGGGTGCTCACCATTGCACTACACAGCTAAAATGACCACCTAGTCGACCACAATCTCTTGATCCACCGCCTGGCCATGGCTGGAGTGAGGGGGATAGCCCTGAAATGGCTGACCTCCTTCCTCCGCCAGCGGTCTCAGTGTGTGAGGAGGGGCGAGGTGGTCTCTGAGGCCTCCCCATTAGTTTGTGGAGTGCTGCAGGGGGCCATTCTTTCCCCTCTGTTATTTAACATCTACATGCAGCCGCTTGCACAGCTGGTGTGGAGTTATGGGCTTGAGTGTCACCAGTATGCGGATGACACTCAGCTCATTCTGAGGATGGAGGGCAGGCCTGGATCTGCCCCCTATAATTTCCAACGTTGCCTCGAAGCCGTTACTGGATGGCTGCGAGCCAGTAGGTTGAGGGTGAATCCAGCGAAGACGGAGATCTTGTGGCTAGGCCGCCCGGGTGGTGGGGATGTCCAGCTTCCGACCCTGGATGGTGTGGCATTATGCCCATCGCCTTTCGTAAAGAGCCTGGGGGTCCATTTGGACTCCCAGCTGACCATGGAGACCCAGGTCTCTGTGGTCAGCAAGCTTGCGTTTTACCATCTTAGACAGGCAAGGAGGCTGGCCCCCTACCTATCCCGGAATGACCTGGCCACGGTGATCCAAGCCACGGTCATCTCGAGACTGGATTACTGTAACGCGCTCTACATTGGCCTTCCCCTGTCGGTGACCCGGAAGCTCAAGCTGGTGCAGAACACTGCCACCCAGCTCCTGTCTGGCACCCCAGCAGGTTGCCATATAACACCTATTTTGCAGGATCTGCACTGGCTGCCAATTGAGCATCGGATCACCTTCAAGGTGTTGATTCTTACCTTTAAGGCCTTACATGGCCTGGGGCCAGTGTATCTGAGGGACCGTCTCTCCCCATACTGCCCTATGAGATCACTTCATCCGAGGATACCAACCTTCTAGCTGTCCCTCCGCAAAGGCTGCCAAACTTACCTCCACCCGCCGAAGGGCATTCTCGGTGATTGCACCAATGCTCTGGAATGCCCTTCCGGCAGATACGCGTGCCATCCACAACCTGCTCCCCTTCGGGGGGCGTGCAAGACCCACCTGTTCCAGCTCGCCTTCCAGGTGTAGGTTCTAGTGCTATGCACCCCCCTGCTAGAAGAGACTCTTACCCCAGGTCATTGTTTTAACTGCTGTGTTTCATTGTGATATTTTAATGATATTTTAATGATATTTTTATGCTCTGTTTTTACTCTGTTGCTGTTTTATGCTGTGTTTTTCGGTGTTGTGAGCCGCCCCGAGCCTGCCGGGAGTGGTGGCATAGAAGCCGAACGAAATAAATAAATAAATAAATACCATCTCAGCCAAATGCCTTTTTGTTCCCACTAGGAAACCTGTAAAGAATAGGTGAAAATGTCAACTCCATAAGCATCTTCATGAGAGGAAAAGATCTGTTTCTGGTCCCACAGTCACCAGCCAGTAGGGTGAGGTGGTAGATCAAGGAGAGACATTGAAAAAAACAATGACATTGAAAAAAATGACAAACTTTTCTTCTACGCTTCAGCCGCGGCCAGATTGGTTATTGCAAGAAACTGGAAAAACAGGGATCCCCCAAAGATAGAGGACTGGTTGTTGAAATTAAGAGAACTAATGGACCTAGATATACTAAAAGATTTAGTCAATGATCAAACCGGAAAAAATAAAACTGACTGGAAACAGGTAATATTATATCTAAAGGAAGTAAAACTTAAGTAAAAACAAGAAACGCCCAAGGGAATCCTGAATAGAAATAAATGTCAAGTGGCGATATATCAGCGATACGAGGGAAGATTTGACATCACAAGCATACAGTGAACTCCGCAGACTGGACTGGAAGATCTAAACAATCTGTTCTTTTGACTTTTTGACTTTCTATCACTCCATTTAGATATTCTTCTCTTTTCAAATATTTTACTTTTCTACCCTATTTTTATTTTTTGTTTCCATCCTTTTTTCTTTTTTCTCCCTTTCCCTTGCCCCCTTTTTCCTTCTTTTTTCCTTCTCTTTCTCTTTCTCTCTCTTTCTTTCCCTTTCTCCTCCCTACCCTCCACTTGTATGTCTACCTTTCCCTCTCCCTTCTTACCTTTCCACTCCAATTTATTTCCTTTTTGATTCCCTGAATTTTTATTCATATATGTCAAAACAATTCAATAAAAAAAGGAGAGACATGGAACAATATTGGGAATTTGCAGTACATTCTTACATTAAAGCAACCTTCTTTGTGAAGAATGTCATGAATGATTTCAAAGCAACTACTCAGGAATATATACTATATAAACAATCTATTGTGAAGCATATCAATCTGGAAGGAAAATTCCAAAACTATAATCTGGATTATCTGGCTGTATAACCCAGATTTTATCAGACATCCATAGATTTGGGCAGATTAGAATCTGTAATGCATGTGCTTAGATAAGTTAATACCTTGTGTATATCCTTTCTCTTAATGAATAATGTTTGCCATACAATTGTTATTCATTAAGAGAAAGGATATACAGAAGGTATTAAGATAGCCTTTCAGTGTGATTTGCTCATGAATGATTTCATGACATATTCAGGGCTCTATGGGAGGGTAGGATTATACTTTGGTTAATGTATTTGTGCTGAATTTGAAACAGAAGGAATTTTATGAATTGATTTTTAAAGAACTAAAAGAAATTCAAAAGGGCTATGTAATACTAGGAAGGAACTTCAATGGAATTATGGATAGAAAAATTGATAAATCACATCCCAAGAAAGATGAAAGGGGGGGAAAAGAAATAGAACAGAACTTATTAATGCAATAACTAAGGAGGGATTGATAGATGTTTGGAGAACAATAAAGGATAATGGAAGAAAATTTACCTTCCACTTCTCAATGCATAAAATTATTTGAGAATAGATTATTTTGTTATTTTGTGTTTCAAAAGATTTAGTTTACTAAAATAAGAGTTTGTGAGGGATACAATAATAATAATAATAATAATAATAATGAAATATGTATAAGTAGATGTGTAGTAGAGGTATAGTTAGAGGTAGTATAAATTGTAATTGGGGAAAGTTTAAAACTGATAAGTGTATTTAAAGTGTGTTTGAATTTCTTTTTTGTGTGTGCAAAATATGGCATATTTCCCTGTCCAATAAATTCTAAAAAGGGAAAAGGATTTATACTTACACATTTTGATTGATAAAAATAAATAAATAAATAAACATATTCTCTCCTGCCTCAGAAGGGGATAGAGATGCCCTGGATTACTGCCTCCCAGGGGTTACACACTCCAGGGCTGGATGTTTAGAAACCATCTAACTCACTGGAAATTTACAACTTGGTTTACTGTTTCATAAGATATATCTGTGTTTTTGTGGGAAGTCCCAGCAAAAGGCTGGAACTCACAGGAAAGTTTAATAGGTCAGCTTGCTGAATGGACAACAGATACAATATTAAGCATAACAAATATACTTTTCAACTTCTGCTCTTATAGCTTTTAAGGGGATAAGCCCTTGAAAATTTTAGTTATAGATCAGAGGCACAAGAATCATAGCCCAGGTATTTAAATACCATGTTGCACATGGCCTGAACAGTCCACCTACTTTTCTCATTTCAAAATTGCTCATTTTCATTGGGGGAAAGAAACTCCAAACGTTTGTTTTCATTATAGAAGATGCAATGTTTAGATTTGCTAGGTATTGTCTTATAAATCTTAGTTCATCTTGTGTGACAAGGCTGTAAATTGTCTCTAAGCAAAATGCTGAAAAACCTCCTTCCAATGAAGAAAGGGGGCTAGAACTGTCTCTCTTCATTGAGATAAGAGGAAACTTGCAACTACAAAGAAATAAGGCACATTTTTGTGAGAATGGCAAATATGGAGACAGATTATAGTGCTCTCTCAGAAATTATCTTAGCAGAAGAAAGGATTCTGCACATTCTCCACCATATCACAGATAAAAACAGAATCAAGTGATGCATGAAGCAAAGACAATCTGTCCTGCATGAGTTCTACCAGGTTAGGGGGCTTGTCCACTTCACCACCCGTAGAACACACATTCAAGTTTATTTTTCCTTCATGATTAAAAGATGCATTTTCTGAAATATATACTAAGACAAAGCTGCTTCTCTGCATTAAAATATTCAAAAACATGCTTCACGCCCTCCCTTTCATTTGCATTTTCTCGTAAATATCAATCACTTTCAAAAGGAAGGCAATATTTTCCACATGCACAGATGTAAATATCTCTGTAAATGTTGAGGATAAATCCTTTTTTCTGGGGCAAAGGATGTTTTCCCTTTGGGGGGGGTGGCAGAATCCAGTATCAGTATATTCTATGGCGGATTTTGCGGGCATAGCAAAGAGAAACATAATTATGTTCCAGAACTTTCCATCCTTTATAACAGTGGTTCTCAACCTTCCTAGTGTCATGACCCCTTAATACAGTTCCTCATGTTGTGGTGACCCCCCAACCATAAAATTACTTTCGTTGCTATTTTATAACTGTAATTTTCTTACTTTTATGAAGCGTAATGTAAATATTCGATATACAGGATATATTTTCATTCACTGGATAAAATTTGGCACAAATACACATTACGCCCAAATGTGGATACTGGTGGGGTTGAGGGGGATTGATTCTGTCATTTGGGAGTTGTAGTTGCTGGGATTTATAGTTCATCTACAATCAAAGAGCATTTTGAACTCCACCAATGGTGGAATTGAACCAAACTTGGCACACAGATCTCCCATGACCAAGGGAAAATACTGGAAGGGTTTGGTGGGCATTGACCTTGAGTTTTGGAGTTGTAGTTCAGCTATCATCAGGGAGCACTGTGGACCCAAACAATGATGGATCTGAACCAAACATGGCATAAATACTCAATATGGCCAAATATGAACACCAGTGGAATTTGGGGAAAATAGACCTTGACATTTGGGAGTTGTAATTGCTGGGATTTATAGTTGACCTACAATCAAAGAACATGCTGAACCCTACTAGCAATAGAATTGGGCCAAACTTCCCACACAGAAGCCCCATGACCAGTAGAAAATACTGTGTTTTCTGATGATCTTTGGTGACCCCTCTGACACCCCCCTCACAACCCCTCCAGGGGTCCCTACCTCCAGGTTAAGAAATGCTGCTTTATAACATGGGGCACTGCCTCCCTGTAGTCCCTATTTCTCTTCACATTTATTCTGTAACTTAGTCTATGTTATGCTGAATTATGGAACAAGAAAAACACATTAATAAACGATTAAAAATAATTTATTTTTAAAGCAAAAACAAAGATTATTTTAACTGTTAATGCTGCACTCTGCACACAAGTGTTTCACCTTCCAGGAATTCATCCTTTCTATAAAATTTAGCAGAGATAGAAATAGGGTAGGACAACACTGTTCTGGTATTTTGTATCCACACATACATGAATGTGTACACAAGTGTGCTGAAATCAATAATATACACCACAATTTAACTGTTAGTAAGCCTTATAGTAATAATGCCTGAGATTGGCTTTATCCTGAAGCACAAATTCTGGACCTCCATAAAGTCACTTATACATGTATAAATTTCTGGCTCTGGGGAAGACATTCACAGTGCCCAGCCTATAATAGGGATGTAATTCTTCACTAATGTTCTTCTCAATGGAACCAATGAATAACTTTAACAATATTCTTCTAGCGGCAGAGAGCCTTTAAAAGCTGGACAGTTTTCAGAGTATTTACAGACAGGGACTTATCTTGCTCAAAAAGAGAAGAAAATAATATAGTGTGTCTAATCATATTTTCAATACAAAAAAACTTTTTTTCCTGTGCTGTAAATATTTTCCGTACAAAAAAAAATCAGTCACAAATTCTAACCTGCAAAGAACCATTATTCCAGGATTCTTCTCATGAGGGTTTGATACTCAGGAAAGATTTTAATTTTTTTTAAAAATCATATGTCCCCCCACCAGCTGAGATGCCTCAAAAAACTAACAGGCATGGCACTTAATGTGAGGAGAGCGATGAAGAGGACAATGGAAATGGAAAGTGGCAGAGTTAAAAACACATCTCTTCAAGCTTCAATTGTGGAAGAGGTCATGCCATCGGTTATTCCAAGGCATCTTTACTTGCAAATTCCCTTTAAACAGAAGTACTCTTGCTTTCTAGGTAGCATTTCATTTTATGTCACCTGTTGTAGCAACCAAATATATTGTTAGTTTTATTTCTCATTCTTTTAAAATCTTTACAATATTCTGATTTACAAGTTACTTACATCCCCACTGTGAACAAAAAGCAGAAATTAAAGAAATCAAGATGGCAATAAAATAAAACTAACAATATATTTGGTTGCTACAACAGGTGACATAAAATGGAATTCTACCTAGAAAGCAAGAGTACTTCTGTTTAAAAGAATGCTCATACTTGTTCTCTCAGCTGCCTATTTAGAAGGAAAGACAGAAGGCCAAGCAAAGGCATATCTACTCTACAGTAAATACACCTCATTAAACACTCAACTCTAAGTGCATATATCAGCTTAACAACATTATGCTGAATAGGAAGTATAAGAAAAAGCCTACAAATCAAAGCCTCCTAAGTACTCATGTCAGCATCCCTTCAAAAGCTACAAAGAGATTTTCCATTTTAATTTTCTTTGGCAATCAACTGATCAAGTTATGATCTCTTCACTTATTAAGTATGTGTGTACCTGTCTTTTCCAATTTTTAACCTACTTCAATAGCAATGGTTAACATGCGGGCCTACACACCTGCAACTTATAGTTAAATTATCACACTAGTTTGCAATAAAGTTATGCTTCAAGGCTATACTACACATATTGCAGCTGAATGGATATATGTTTTAATTATTTATGGGTAAGCATATCTATAAGCATGGTTGGGACAGGAGGGCAAACCGGATCTAAACCACCTAGCAGGGTGAGGAAGGATTTAAAAGCTACTTCCAACCCCTTCTGTTTACCCCTTCTGATTTCATTATCATTGCAATTTATAAGCAGATTAGTGGTCCAGATGAATGACTTGGAGAAACTGCTATTCTGAATGAAGGAGCTGCAATTCATTTCTATGTCAGAGGTGTAGTGAATTCATGCTATGTTTTATGCCAGACTTTAAAAATGATATTCAATGATCTGATTGTGTTTTGCAGAATGGATCCAGCACTCCGGAATAAAAGGAGTTGGGAATCAATTTGGAAAGTCTAGAAAAACACTCATAGTGTACTCACAACTGTAGTGATATGGAACCCACCAGCTACCTTGAAAGAATCTTGAGTCACACTTCACTCACCCACTTTTTCTAATTCAGAAAAAAGGTAAGATATTGGTATAAGATCCGAACATGTATATGTTTCAGACAGTCAAACTATCAGAAAATATGAATAACCTATATTTTTCTATCCTTGGATTAAGAACATGTGGGTACAGTAATGTTTAAACATATTGTGTAAAGAGGAAGCAAAAGAGGTGCATTTGAAATACTGGCCCACAAACTAATTAGATCTGCCATCTGTGCAGCATTCCTCCTAGATCTGTCTTGCTGGCTAGAAAGGGGAAAAATAAAAATAAGGATGAACTATATTTTCCCAGGTATTTCAGTCCTGTCAAGTCTTTTTAACTTATGCTGTACTTTTGCCAGAAACTCTATGCCATATTGTCTACTCAGAAACTAAAACTTTATAAAAAGACGTAGGACACATTGAAAAAATATTTAGCACACCTGATTTTATTGCATTTTACTGATTTATGTTCAAAGTATAATCCTATATGTGACTGCTTGGGAGTATGTTCCATTGAGTTCAGTAACACATTTCAGATAGGTCAAAACTAAATTTAAACCACTGGATCTTCACCTTACTATCCATGTCACTTTCACCACTCACAGATAGCTACAGATCTCTGTGACAGCTCCTGGCTATGGCGAGTGCCTTGTGCGGATATCGGCTGAGGTGCCTGCATGTCTAGGAAGAAAAAGGATGTCAGCAAAGGGCACCTGCAATGACCTGAAACTCTCTCGGAGCTCTGTGGTTATCTGGGAGCATCATAGCATCAGGAAACTAGGTTCCCATTGTTATTATTGTGTCTTTTCAATTTGTTTCCAATTTGTGGCAATCCTAAGGTAATGATATCAAGAGGCCTTATTTGCAAGAATTGTTCAGAGGGGTTACCTTTGCCCTCCTCTGAGGCTAAAAAAGCACCAGTTCCTGGGTTTCCATGGCTGAGTAGGGATTCAAACCCTGGTCTCCAGAATCATAGTCCAGCACTCAAACCACTACTCCATGCGAATTCTTGGTAGGTTTCCATGCAATGCCAAAATGATGTCTTCACAGTTTGGAACTATATGCGTAGTAGTAAGGATAAGTCAAACTCAGTTAATTTGCAGGTCTGATCCCCTAAAATTTCTGTACTCACTCAGGGATTTGCAATAGATAAACCACAGGAATTGAATATATTACCAAAACAAGCAACCAAAACATTATCAATTATCAAAGCTACTAATTGCTTACCATTTATTACTGTAGAACAACTGACACATCTAAAATGGCATCATTAAATAGAATTCTTTTACCTAATCTAGCTAAATGCACCACAGAAACTCCAGTATTAATATACTCTTAATCGTGCACTACATACTTATAACAAAGCTCTAGGAGAGGTTAAACAATAACATTACAGCTGTGAACACAGTGGAAGGGACTTAAAAAGCAAAACAAAGCAAAAAGATGCTACAGCGCATGCGGTAAAATAATAATAATAATAAACTTTATTTAGAACCCACCCCCATCTCCCCAATGGGGACTCAGGACAGCTCCCATGAGGCCAAGCCCAAACAACAAGTAACAATAAATAAAATCAAAAACATCAGCAATAAACACAACAAAATACATGCATATAAATAAAAGCAATATACAGCAAGATATCTAAAATCACAGGGACAGGGTGGGCCACAAAATGAATCCCCAGCAAACAAAACACACAATAACATAGTCGCACCCTTTCTAGACTACAGCTGCCAGCATCCCCTAGACCAGGCCCTTTAGGAGAGGAGGATGATCCAAATTCACTGCTTCCAAGATGCAAGCTTTCTTCTCTTTGGATTTCTTTGAGAGCATCGCAATCCCTGGATATTTCCAATTTTCTATTCCCAGCAATCCCCCAGATGGATAGTTTAGATAGAGATAAGTAGGTATGTAGGTAGATCGATCAGGAGGACTGCTGGGAGTTGCAATCCAATAATAGGTAGAGAAGGATATATATATATATAAAAGAGAGAGAGAGAGATCATCTAATTTGGAGGGCATTTTAAACCTGGTGAACTGTTTTCAAATGTATATTTATTATCATTTTATGTAATTGTGTATTTTATTGGTGTTCTTATATTGTTGTTCTTATATTGTTGGAATCAGCCCTGAGTCCCTCTTCGGAGGTAAGAATAGGACAGGATAGAATGTTCTAAATCAATAAATCAATAAATCTCAGCAATTCAGAACCCTACAGGTGAGTCTTTGTGATATTCAAGGTAGAAGGGATGACTTGTCTTTTTATGACATGCAGCAGCTCTGATGCTCTGGAAAACAAAGTGGAAGCTCTACGCATCAATGATTTGGCATTCACCCACTTGACAGCGCAACAATGCAACAATGGAGCTTTGCAATATATTTCAAAGCAAACCTTAATTTATACATGTGATGCTCCTCTAATTCTATGCAAAACTATGCAATTAGGCAATCTGGTCAACAAAACTCAAGCAGCCTTGAATATGGGAAATAAACCTTCTTTTTTTTGTTAGAACACAAATCAGCATAACTATATTTTGTAGGCATCGTCTGGTGCCTGATAATATTGTGCCGCTCATGTTTTACCCAAATATGACAGTTGCATGCTAGCAGTGCCCAGGCTCCTGTTACCATCTATTTTGTGCTAAGTGCACAGCCAAATTCATCTATCATTCTTAATGAGGAGTTTTAATGACCCATGGTATATTTTTAAGGATAGGCTCCTTCGTCATTCATTCCAGCATGATAGTGATCATGCAGCGTGGAAGATAGCTCTCTGATTAGGGAGGGGTGGCATGGTGAGAGAAAATGTCACAGATTGTGATACTGGGAAGTGAACAAGTATAGGGAGATATCGTTGTGTCATTTATAGAAGACAAATTAGAAAATGGATAAAGGTGGATCCAAGATTCGAGGAGGACATGGACTGAGGAATTAATTAAGAGGGCACCAAAGTTTGCAAATGCCTTCATAAAGGGGATGAAAATTCCTGAGCTTTAACAATAGGGAGGGAACTGCTGAAGATATAAGAACGGTGATTTTCTACTATTAAAGGGATGGTCACCCATGCTTTCCCCTCTCAATGTGATGATGTTGTAAGACTCAAAGCTGATCAAGGCAATCTGACACTTGAAACAGAAAATCCTACATCAAAACAGTTTGCTGACTTTTTAATCAATCAGATCAACTTCCTGAGTGGTACCTCATGCAACCACTGAAAGCCACACCCCTCTAAAATAATACACCCCTATATATTATGTTCTAGTCTCCAATATAGATGTCTAATGTGAGCACAATGAAAAGAAATCGTGTAGCATCTTAGATACTAACAAAAACAGTGAAGTGAGTAGCATAAGATTTTGTAGACTTCCTCTGAAGAAGTAGATTTAACCTATAAACAATTATGAGATCTTTTTTTCCTAATTAGTCTAAAGTTCTGCATAATCCCTCTGCATACGAATATTCCAGACTAACGTGAGTATGGGTTCGATTCTGTTCTGCCAGTATGGTAAAGATCAGAAGACCATGCAACAAATCTACGAATAATCTCTTCTACTTATATGTTCATTTTTATTCAAAATATTTATTACTATAAAAAAGATTAAATGTATTTGAAATTTTGAACATTTCATGCAACCAACTGAAGCAATATAGAGTTTTATTTCTTTTCTGTATTTCTTTTCATTTGGTTAAGACAAAGAAAATGGCTGCCTCAGGCAGATTATATTTTCAAAAGGAAATATAGAAGGAATCAAGAGTCAAGTTCACTAGCTTTTGCTTTTCTGAAAAGAAGAACATATTATTATGCTTATGTTAATGCTTATTTATACCCTGCTTTTTCTCTCCACAAAGGAGACTCAATGACTTGTTTCCGAGGCAGTCACTATGTTTATGACAACAATGATATTAATTCTCTGCTTCCTGGACACAAACCTTACCTATTTTCTGTTTAGTAGTAGCATTTCCCTGAAATGTTGTTGAAACTGATTGGTTTTCTTGAAAGCTCCACCATCACATTTGCCATTTAACTGGCTGGCTGGCTGCAGTCAGCTCCAATGGATATTGGATGCTGACTTAGATAAATGCTTGCATTAAGCAGACTGTGTTGGCCTATTTAGAATAAATTTCAATTTGATTGTTCCTTTAATTTAAAAAAAGTGAAGAAGCAAACTTTTTTTGCTTGGGGAGTCCTGGTTCTACATCCTATGGCTGTTACTATTGTTATTAGGTGCCATCAATTAGGCTTCAACTTAAGACAATGACAGACTTTCATTTCTGTAACAAGATAGAATAGCGTTTATGCATTATCTACAGTTCCTATAGGAATGTAGAATGTGACAGATGGCTGTAATGCTTAGATGTTCCTTAGCAGATGGGTGCCCAAATTTGTCACTGCTATTGGTGGATCTGAGTTCTCAAGGTAACGCAAAAGCCTTCAATTATTTACTTGGAAAGTAGAGATTTCCACTGTCATCATCATCACAAGCAAGTCCAACTGAGTCTTTGCTAAAACAGAAATTGATAACTAACAGGAGCTAGGGGACTCAATGATCTCCTGATCTCCAAAATAGTTTGCTACATCCCAAGCACATTGCAGGAAATCTATTCTGGGTTTTAGTATTAATTTTAAATAACTATTCAAGGTGTTGGACCTATTTTAGGATGGGGTTCAGCACTTTGGATGGCTTCTTAAATTTAGATTAAAACACAAGACAGCTTCACCATCTAACTTTCCTGGAAAAGACCAATGTATATTAATATTTTTCTATATCAAAATCCAGTATTTTTTCCTTAGAAAACCAGTGTGACATAGTTTGAGTGTTAAACTAAAACTCTGGGAGATCAGGGTACAAATCCCCAGTCTCTCCACCTCATCGGAAGGCAGTGGAAATTCCACATCCTGAAGAAATATTGCAAAGAAAATACTGTGATAGAGTCGCCATACGCCAGGAACTACTTGAAGGCACACAACAGCAACAGTCTTTTCTTTGGAACCTGTTCACTCATGAAATCTGTATTTCAAATTATGTTCATTTGATTCAGTTCCTCACAAACTACAACCTTAACATTCCTCGGTTTTTTCCAATATTTTATTTCATATGGGAAAAGCTGCTATTGGTTTACATTCCTTGCTAAAGCCTGCTTTTTTCATCTAGTAGTGTTGTGACAAATACCTTAGCCATTTGCTAAAACACTAGAAAGTGATCTATTGACAGTTCCTTGACTGAAAAAGATTGTCTTTGAAATGGTTCTTTAGCTTACTGTGGGATTTGCTTACTCGAGCAATATTCCCATGAAATCAATTGGATTGTACTAAGAAACCTGGTTCATGGGTTGTAATTCAACCTTTACAGAAGTTCAATTTAATGGAGCTTAACCCTTATCCTAGGTATTCTGCACAAGGGCAGCTTGTGACCTTAAGCCACAAACAGATTTCTAGCAGTTCAAAAAACCCTCTCTTTTTCTCCCCACTATTCTCATTGAAGCATCATTGTTTCAGCATCAAGAATATATTCTGCAGTGTGATAAAATTTTCTGTTCTTTTGGAATGCATAACGTTCCCAATTTGTTTCTACTCTCTACTATCATATCAGCAATTATCTATACTATTGAGTACTAGTTTGTATTTAATATATTTATATTTTAGCTGAGAGATCCTAAAGAGGTTACATGAGAAAGCATTCAACTAAATCTACCAGTTAGTTCTATAACTGTGTTGTCAATGTTAATATGAAAAAGCATTTAACTAAATCTACCAGTTAGTTCTATATAATGTGATAATGTCCATGAATGAATACTGAAATAAGTACAAATGCTAGTGTTTAGTGTGAGAAAGCAAACTTGGGACTTTATCACACCAATCTGCTGTTGTGTTACTATAGTTGTTGCATATATAATGGATACATATTGGGTTTGATACACTTTTCTCTTCTATAGTGCAATTGTGCCAATTTGCCATTTCACAAACCCACAATCCCTGCATACTTTCATAACTCCCTGTACTTCTACTACAATGGTTCTCTACCTTTCTAACACCGTGACTCCTAAATATGCTGTGGTGACCCCCAACCATAAAATTATTTTCATTGTTCCTTTATAACTGTAATTTTGCTACTGTTATGAATTGTAATGTAAATATCTGATATGCAGGATGTGTTTTCATTGTTACAAATTCAATATAATTGCTGGCCGGCGAGAGCGTGAGGCAGGCGAAGGAGGCTTGCGTGAGGCCAGGCCTCATGCGAATGAGCCCTTGCCTGGTTTGTGCCCTTGCTGGCCGGTGAGAGCATGAGGCAGGTGAGAGAGGCTTTGCACGAGGCCAGGCCTCGTGTGAAGGCACCCTTGCTTGGCCCATGCCCTTGCTAGCTGGTGAGAGCATGAGGCAGGGAAGGGAGGCTTTGCACGAGCCCAGGTTTCAAGTGAAGGAGCCCTCGCCTGGCTCGCACCCTTGCTGTATGGCGAGAGCGCAAGGCAGGCTAAGGAGCTCTCGCCTGACCCTCACCCTTGCTGGCTGGCGAGAGAGGCTTTGCACAATGCCAGGCCTCATGCAAAGGAGCCCTCACCTGGCTCATGCCCTTGCTGGCTGGTGAGAGTGCAAGGCAGGCAAAAGAGCCCTCATCTGGCCTGCACCCTTGCTGGCTGGTGAGAACATGAGGCAGGTGAGGGAGGCTTTGTGAAAGGCCAGGCTTTTTGCGGAGCCTTCCTTGCCTGGCTCATGACCCTGCATCAAGAGGCAGGCAAGGGAGGCAGCCATTCTTAGGAGATGAAGGGGGCCAAAGGAGGCGGCCTCGCCCCCTCCAAAAAGGCCAAATGACCCCCAGGTTGAGAACCACTGTTCTACTATGTTTCTGTTGGTGGTGAAGATGGTGATGATGCACAATTTCATCAGTTTATAAAGGGCAAAGATGTATTAAAATTTTAAAAGGAAAACAACCATCTTGGGAATAGAATGAGGGTGGAGTAGGCATGCTGGCATAGAAATATAAAAGTTCCATCACACTAAGGTAGGTCATGGGGACACAGTAGGATTGAGAGATGTGTCTTCATGGATGTTTGCTGCTTTATGGAGGAGAAGCAAATTAATAGCGGGATGCACAAAGTATCATATGATAGGAAAAGCAACAATGCTGGTTTGCCTGCCTTGTGTGATGAGGTCTTTGTACAAAAGAAGAAGAAAGAACAGCATGCCAACAACAGTTTTCATCTTGTAAGTATCCTTGAAATTCATAAATTGTTATTGGTATTATGTAATGCTCTGGATAGCTTGGAGAGTGAGGATGAGGAGATGTTGGTAGAAGGGTCAGCAGTCAAGCTGGAGTCGAGTTGGAACTCAAGTAACTCCCTCAGCCAGGCTTTGAAGCAGCACCCATAGAAGTAGCTACTACTTTTCAGCCAGCAGAACAAGTGCAAGTGAATTCTTCAGAGCAGGCGGAGGAAGAGTTAACTGTTCCAGCTTCTGTGGACCTGCAAAGAGAGATGTCTCGTCTGTGCAGATCCTTGAGATTAACCGAGAAGAGACCCAAATAACACCTGTGAATTTAGGATTTATAGAGCTCAGGGGTGGCACCTTATTGCTGGCTTCAATGTCAGTTCTAAAAGCTATGACTTTGGACTAATGTTTCTGAAACTCTGGACTTACCTTGAACCTCAGCTCCCAGATGCTGATTCAACCTTGTACTCTGTACACACTAGTAATTGGCATATGGCCCTGGAATTGACATTCGGCTTCTCTATTGTGTCATCCTGCTAATGTTTGTATCTCTGTTTGACTATCGACTTGACCTCAAAGTGTTTATTAATCCTCTGCTGATATTTGGGGGATGAGGCTTTTGTGACACACACACCATAAAAACAAAACTGTTATCTGCTGGCTAAAATTGGCGGCACAGAGCTGGCCAGCTCCCACCAGACAGTGTTGTGCTGGCTCGGTGGGTGAAGTAGGGTGGAACCGGTGTGCTGCCACAGCAACATGGGAAGCTTCCCATGATGCCTTTGACTTTAATGGGTGTGCTCCATGTGCACACCATGCTTCCCCCCAAGTGATCAGCTGTCAGATGAGCCTGGTGATGTGGGACATGAGGCATCAGCTTCCCCACACCCAGCAGTGAAGTGGAGCAATGTGGAAAACTTTCTGTGGCAATGTGATGAGGTAGTGATAGTTTAACTTATTTTTGTTTGTTTGTGTGAAGTTGAGGAACATGGGGAAAGAGCAAGACCAGTGCTTGAAATTACCTTGCTAATTGCTTCATTAAGTTATTAATTCAATAGATTGTTCTAGTCATTTCAACTAATTTGCTGGGTTACACAATTAACACTAAAGCTAAAAATATGCTTGAATTAATTAGGTCAATAGATTTCTTTTTTACAATAGGTTCGTTGCCTCTCCCTCTGCTGTGTTCAAGAAAATTAGAAATGTTTAATGCATCAGGAGAATAAATATTACAATGGGAAGAAATGCATAACATGGCTCTGTTGTTGGAATCGCACTCTCTGTGAGAAGGCAACAGAGAAATGGGGAGAGAGAGCTTTCTGGACCTCGGATCAGAGCAAAAGAGCAGGATTTGTGAAGAAAAATAACTGTTTGAGAAAAGGGGAGAAATGAAAAGCGGGGGGAATGAATCTTGGAATGTACTGGGATAAGGGCCTTGTTTATTTTCAGGAAACCAACACCTCAGGTAATCATGTTGCTTTCAGAATGGCAGGCCTGAAAGGTAAGTGTCCGCTTTCCATGGGTCTCCATGGAAAGAAATTGTTTGTAGCCTTTCTGTGAGCAGGAGGACCTCACATCTGTCATTGGTGCTTTGTCTCTTTAAATATATAATGGACTGATTTCTAATGTATATTATTGCATAATATACCATTTTATTCTTTATTCTTTAGAATAAATAATAGGCAAAATGCATCAGTCCTAAACAGCTTTTAAAAGCAAGGTGTTTTAAAAATAAATGAAGTGCAGGAGTTGTTGATATTGAAAGTTTGTAAGATTAGATTGTCACCAAAGAGCAGCAAAACTTTAGCTTCCTAATTTATTATTGTTTTTTTTACAACAATAGAAATAGAAATATAAGCATGGCTAATTTTCTTTCTTGTGTATCAGTTGAGCTACCTTTGTATGTTGACTTAGTGGGGCTCCATTTCTTGGCTCAGGAAGGAGAAAATGTTGTAGGTCAGCCAGATAACAGAACGAATCAGGTATGTGCACCAGATTCTTTTAAGCAATGTCCTAGTGGTCTTTTCAGAGTTCTATAACTTTTTTCAATGATCATTTTGTAGTCTTACCTTCATCACTATTTTCAAAAAAATGAATCTGAAGAAAATGACATCTAGTCATAGTCAAAACAGAGAACTCTGAAAAGATCAGTTCTCCTGATTTTTCTTCTTATTTTTCTTCTAACAAATGAACACCAAGATATCACATATAACAGTATTTATATTGCATAATGTGGCTAATTTTCTCATATTTCTCTGCCAATTGGAATGTTTATCCTTTTGACTTCAACATTCCTGTCATACATGTGGCTTTCTGAATTTATCATTATTCTCAAAAACGCAATGAGACTCAATTCTGCATGTAGTCATGAAACTTTAGATGGTGACTATTTCAAAGAAGCTCATTCTAATGCAAAGTGCCATCTTAAATGGCTTTGAAACACTTTTCATGTATGCCATTGCCATTTCTTCTCCTCCTCATCCTTGTACTAGGTAAGTATTGAGTTTTTCATAGCATGCATTACTACCACTAGTGAAAAGTGATATCTTAAAATGTATAGTTTTTCACCTAAGAAGGGGAGATGTCATGATCCCTTTGATATTTAAGGATGTTTACTAGGGAGGTATATGTCTAATTAATTCTGCTTTTTCTTCTTCTCTTGGGTAGGCTTGTGCATGCTGGCCATCTTGGTATGGTCAGAACCAAAAATACACAAAACAACAGCAAATTTAGATGAGAAAGAAGGGGAGAACTGCACTTCATAGATCAAAAACTTTCCTTTCATGAATCTTCCAGGATTGGCTCAGATAAAAAGCAGAATACAGAGCAATACGAATGTCCTGGGAATAAGATCAAAAAACAAGTAGAAGTATTTGAGGTGCATTTATACTATAGAACGAATGCAATGAAATATCATTTTAACTACCATGGCTCAATGATATAGAATCATGGTGCTGTTGCTTCACCAAAGTACAATCCCAGCAGAGCTGTAGCCAGGATTTTGATTCCGGGGGGGGGGGGCTGTGTTTGTTACAGGGAGGGGGCTGAGTCTGAGTGAGAGCGTCTACCCTAGCAAACCTTTTGTATTGTTATCCCAATACCCCCATGCATATGGGATATACTGAGCATGGTGATCAGATCATGATATGAATAAATATAAACATAAAATATGTAACAGTAAGCCCTTCTCGTGGACCACCCTGATAATTTGGGGGGGAGGGCCCCCCCTCGCCTACATGTCTGAATCCCAGGATTCCATAGTATTGAACCATGGTGGGTTGTCAAACTGTACTAATTCTACCATGTAGAAAACCTAAAGAGGCTAAAGGCAGTTATGATGGAGCAAGCAATACAGAGGTCCAGGAGTTTTAGCTTAGAGAGAAGTAACAGACAATGTGATATTGAATTGCCTTAGTGTTAAGAAGGAGAGATGAGTATCTAATTCCATGGTGTCTGATGGCAAGAGATGGCAAAAACTCAGGCATCAGCTTCTATAAACCATTATGTAAAATTGCTTCCAAAATGGAAACCACCCAGTAATAGTAAGAAAAGGAAGACTAGGCACAGCAATGCTATTGAACTCCTAGCAAACAACAGCTTTGTTCCAAAGTGTTTTGGCATCACACAACTCTAGTACAACTCTAGTATTTCTATTCTATAATGAACTATAAATGAAATAACACAAACTTTGCTTTTCTGCTCTTTCCCTAACCTTCACTATTTGATCTACATAACCTTCCTTTTGTAAAGACTTTCTAACCTAGCAGTCTATATATATAGTTCAGCAGACTCTCAGTTAACTGGAACTCAATCAGCCAGAACTCTCAAGCAACTGGCTAATAACATCAAAAAAGATGATTTAAATCAAAATTAAAATTTTTGTATGATAAAGTAAACTGTGTTACATTATCTTATGTTTGCTTTTATTTGTCATAATTTGCTTTTAATGACTGTATTTCAATATTAATATTAAGTCAGTACAAAATTTATGATATGGCACAGTATAAAGTATAGTATTAATATTAATTAATATTAATTAGGTCAAATTTCAACAGTAACTGTCAAACAACCAAAACCTACAAATTCCCATGGGCCCCAGTTAATTTTTACATTCAGAAGCATTTATTCTCAAAAGGAAGATTAGTACAGATATTTAGCTTTAATTATACTCATCAGCTAACATTTTCTTCATATTACTTTATTATGTAAATTTTTGTTCTGCTGCATTAAGTAACATACCAACTGGTATATAATATGTCTCTGTGTTAAAAAATGTTTTTCCATATTTTGCTTTTCATCCATGCCCTTCAATCAGTTGTGGCTCATGATGAAGGGGAAGGCCCACATGGTCACTTTGTCCCCGTATCTTTTGTTCCCCCCCCCCCCCGAAATATAACCTATATAGTCATGTAAAAATGTAGAAACCTGGATTGGCTTATTCACAAGTCAATGTAAGTACTAGGCATGGTTTAGAACCCAAAAATAGCAAATCAAAAATCTAATGGGGGGTTTTTTTATTAGTAATCCAACTGGTCATACCTACATTTTATGCACATGCAATAATACAGCAGTAATAACAATAACAAGAGGTAAAATTCAAACCGAAGTATTCTGACTGGTCCCTGCCTCATGCGGTGCAAACGGGCTCTTCTCTATTAGCCCGGAAAAAGCCAGCGTTTTCTGCTTGGGTGCACACACATACATATTCTTTGGGGGGGATTTGCTGCAGAATCTTCTCTATGAGCCCGGGATTCTGCAGCAAATCGCCCCCAAGAATATGTATGTGTGTGCCCCAAGCAGAAAACGCTGGCTTTTCCCGGGCTAATAGAGAAGAGCCCGTTTGCACCGCATGAGGCAGGGACCAGTCAGAAATACTTCAGTTTGAATTTTACCTCTTGTTATTGTTATTACTGCTGTATTATTGCATGTGCATGGAATGTAGGTATGACCAGTTGGATTACTTATAATATTAGGCACTTACAGTAGCATTCATTCTATTATACATTAGGTTGGTTTCTCACCCCAATACTCTTTGATGCTTTAGATCCTGGCAGGCAGGAGGCAGGAAGCCTGGAAAAATGTAAACAGAGAGGTTTACTCAGAAATAAATCCACAAAGGAGGGCACTTCATCCAAAGTGCCCTCCTTTGCAGATTTACTTCTGAGTAAACCTCTCTGTTTACATTTTTTCCAGGCTTCCAGCCAAAAGAAGGAGCGAGTTTAGGGCTTGCCTTGCCATAATACTTATTGGCAAGGGAGGCGGGAGGGTGGTGAGAGAGAAGGAGGGTGCCCCCCCCCTTACGACCTAATAACGACACTTAAGAAAATCCTGGCCCCGGTTCTATAAAGAAAGTCCACTTCCTGGTTGGCGTTCCAGGTGCGGAAATACTCAAAAGTAGCATTTCTTACAAATTTCTTACGAATCATTTCATTTTCATAACTTTTTTCTCATGCCTAGTAAGTACTGTAGTTTAACACTTATCAAAAGGGGTACCATCTCCTTCTCTGAGCAGAGTGGTGAAACACAAGAGCTTAGGTCATCCCAGTAGAACCTGAAAAGAACACCAACCCTTGCTACTCTCTTTGCCATGGGGCAGCTACTGGCCTTTTTGAAATAATTTATTAAAATAAAAATAAAAAGAGCTACCTCCTTGAATTCTTAAGGAAATAGGGGATCACTCCCCCCAACTTTTAGATACATTCATACTGTTGGAAGTCACCATTTGTACAGCTAAGGCCTAGCAAGGTTGGAAAATGTAGCGTCAAGTCCCCAAAACACATCACAGAAAAAAGGGAGAGACCCCAATAAAAATAGCAAAGCTTTAGTGGTGAGCAAAAAAGAAGTTTCCAGAAATGACTTTATTAATTGCACCGTCTCCCCACCTCCCAACCAAACTTTTCCTTCTCTCTTCTCTGGCTCCAAATCCTTCCTCTCTCAAAACCTTCCCTTCTGCCTTGCTTTCCTCTGTTATCAAAAATTCCTTTCCTCTGGCTCCAAACCCTTTCTTCCACCCCACAACCTGAAATCAATCACGCAAGGCGAGTCAAAAGTATAGGAAACTACAGCCTAGTGGAAACATGGCAGAAGTCTTTTCGGAAGGCAAAAACATCATTTTTTCCGAATTATGCCACATCAGAGTGAACCTATCCAACCCTAGTGCCCAAGTAATTTAGCCACAATAGGAACCTGCAGTTGAAAGCGAAGTAATGACAAATTGTTTATATCATCTTTTGCAAGTTGAAAAACTTTCTGTTAATGCCTTGCAAAGTTACCATTGGAGTCTAATGAACACTGTTAGATTACGCTTGAGAGGAATATAGCATCTCTCCAGTAAATCATAGCATGTTTTCAATGCTGAGTTCTGACACTAACTCTGTGCTTCAGACTTCCTGAGGGAATCACCTTTTGACTCACATTGGCCTATGTTTATATGTGCAAAAGTCAGTCTGGAGTGTATGATTTATTCTTCTTTCTTCTGGGATAAACGATTACAGAGGTCTAGACAAAAGTGAGTTATTTCTGGCATTCATCACAGATTGAAGCAAGTTCCCAAGGGAGACATTGTCACTTGTAAATGATCTGAGGCAGTAAAAAATAAAAGTTTAGATGGCTGAAATCTCCACAAAACCCTCTTCTACGTGGATCTTGCTATTTCAAGCTATGAGCATTTTAAAAATAATAAAAATTGAGGTTTCATTGAATTAATGGAGGAGAGGTAGATGGATGGCATAGGCAGTGACATCTGGTTCCTTTCATGTCATCGGTGTAAAACATCTGCACTGGTTTTTAACCCAAACTTTAAAAATGGTAAGATGATATCTGGCATTTGTGGCATTTCTTTACTTTCTAATTGTCCGATATGAAATAGAACAACACACTTCACCAGTGGTTCCCAAACTTTTTTGGCCTACAGCCCCCTTTCCAGAAAAAAATTCACTCACCGCCCCCCCCCCCCGCCCCTAGAAATAAATTTTTTAAAAATTTCAATAGCAATTAAACAGAAAGATATATGTATTAATATTTCTACCTTTTTCATAAAATATAATAAAGAAAGGTGTAAATTAGAAACATTGAAGTTTGAAATTATGAAACTATTTATTGAACTTAGAATAGAAAGGTAATACAAAAAAGTTAAAACATTCGAAAACATCTTAATGAGAAGGATGAACCTGGTATGCTGCTACTAATCTAGTAATCCTCGGCTCTATTTTTGTCAGCAGTAATCTCAAATCATCGCGATTGACTATTTTGCTATCGTTTTCTTTTTTTGTTAATAAATTGGTTACCACACTGAATCCATGTTCCACTAAATATTTTGAAGGACATTATTAATATTGTTATAAGACTCAACCAGTTGGAAGGGAACCCCAAAGGTATTATTATTATCCCTTGCTTGGCGAGAGAGGACAGAGCAGGAGGATGGATGGTAGCCAGTCACCTGGCTCACGCCACCACCCCACCTTACAGGGGTTCAGCGCCCCCCAAATTCTCCTGGGCCTTCCAGCGCCCCCCCCTTAGATTCCACTGACTTTGAAGCCACGATCACCCACTGAATTATTTGGTTCATAACATCATGTCAACCACACACAGGCATTCCAGTTGTGGAAAGCTGTTGAACAGCTGGTGGAATTATTTGTATGATTATTTCATAGAATCATAGAAACAGATTTGGAAGAGATCTCATGGGCCATCAAGTCCAACTCCCTGCCAAGAAGCAGGAAAGTTGCATTCAAAGCACCCCTGACAGATGGCCATCCAGCCTCTGTTTAAAAGCTTCCAAAAATGGAGCCTCCACCACACTCCGGGACAGAGAGTTCCACAGCTCTCACAGTCAGGAAGTTCTTCCTAATGTTCAGATGGAATCTCCTTTCTCGTAGTTTGAAGCCATTGCTCCATGGCCTAGTCTCCAGGGCAGCAGAAAACAAGCTTGCTCCCTCCTCCCTATGACCTCCCCATACATATTTATACATGGCTATCATGTCTCCTCTCAGCCTTCTCTTCTTCAGGCTAAACATGTCTAGCTCTTTAACTCACTCCTCATCGGGCTTGTTCTCCAGACCCTTGATCATTTTAGTCGCCCTCCTCTGGACACATTCCAGCTTGTCAATATCTCTCTTCAATTGTGGTGCCCAGAATTGGACACAATATTCCAGGTGTGGTCTAACCAAGGCAAAATACAGGGGTAGCATGACTTCCCTGGACCTAGACACTATACTCTTATGGATGCAGGTCAAAATCCCATTGGCTTTTCTTGCCGCCACATCACATTGTTGGCGCATGTTTAACTTGTTGTCCACAAGGACCCCAATATCTTTTTCACACGTACTGCTCTTGAGCCACGCGTCCCACATTCTGTATCTTTGCATTTCTTTATTTTACATCACCATGGAAGGCCTATAGTAGCTTACAATGACAAAATATACCTAAAACAATGTATAACACAAGAATTTTTCTAAATATATGAATAAAATATTAAAACAGTTAAAATCACATTCAGATATACCAAAAGATATAGCATACCTTGTTGAAAATTCTTCTGCCCTGACCACTTAAAAGCACAATGCTTCTCAAATAAAAAAGATGTTTGTCATTTCAATAATTGTTATTGGGACGTGAAAAGGGAACACTAACAGAGAACCCTGCCTCCACCATTGTCACTTTTCCCTTTCCCCATCCAATATAAGCTTCTGGCAAAATCTATTACATACATGAGGGCACACATTTCTTCAGTTGCTTTCTTACACAGAATCAATCATTTTCTTGCCTTACAGCAACACAAGTTTGTTCTACACACTTTCTTTTCTCCTCATGGAAGACCTAACTCTCTAAATAAAATGCAGTTAGACATCACTGTTCAGACAACAACAGAATGTTACTAGAAGTTAGAGCAACAGATATCCTTTGTAAGTGTGAAAGAAATCATGCATCTCTACAGGAATGTTGTGTTATTCATCTATTTTTAAAAGAATTGTCAGTAACCTAAAAATATTACTTGGCAGAACTGGAATAAAAATGCTAGCATTATTTCCTCTTTTGAGTACCAAGTTTTTATTAAATTGATACATTAACTTCCATGCATAAATGTTCCCTTTGGCCAAAAAAGTGTCTTCTGGCAAAGTAGTTTCACTCGTGTAAAAAACAGGAAAAGAAAGGCAGTCAAGCCATAAATTGTAATCCAATAGTACTTCTTATATATATATATATATATATATATATATATATATATATATGAATATATATATATATATATATTGTATATCACATATGTGAAATGGAAAAGTTTTAGTCTTTCCAAGATGTCAAAATCAAATTCCCAACAATAGTCTTAAAGTGCAACGCATCTAATGTTCAATATCTATAAACCAAAATATTTGTAATCCACAATGTATCGGTGTTCTTTTGCAAAGCACTTTGGGGGTCGACGGTCTGTGGCTGAGCCGTTTCGCCAATCCTGGCTTCTTCTTTAAGACTCTATCGTTGGGAATTTGATTTTGACATCTTGGAAAGACTAATACTTTTCCGTTTCACATATATGATATGCTATATATATATATATATATATATATATATATATATATATATATATATATGAAGTACTATTGGATTACAATTTATGGCTGGACTGCCTTTCTTTTCCCGTTTTTTACACGTGGCTTTTCAGAGAACTACCAGTTTTCTATTTGTTTTTGCAAAGTAGTTTCACTCCCCTTTGTCTTGCTCCCATTCTGACTTATTCCACCCCAGCTATAGTACAATTACTAGCTGAACCCGGCACGCGTTGCTGTGCCCTATTTAGGAGATGTGAGGAAGTGTGGGTATGTAAGGGTTGGTAATGTTGTGACAATGTGTTTTGTGTGTGTATATATGTGTATGTGTGTGTATGTATGTTTGTGTGTCTCTGTGTGTGTCTGTTAGGCATGGTTTCGAACCCAAAAATAGGGAATCGAAAATCTAATGGGGGGGGGGATTTTTTTATTAGTAATAGAAAGACTTACAAAAAAAATTCCAAAAATTTCTAAAATGTAACATAATTACTAACGAAATTCGTTAGTAGTTCTAAAGTAGGCAAAGCAGGGAAACAGGACTGATACTGTTTTAAGCACAGGCAAATCAAGGGGCAACATTTCCCTTGGTTTCCTTGCAGGGAGATATAATGCATTAATATATTATTATTAATATTATTAAATACCTCTGGTGCAGGCCTTGCTAATCTGTAGAGTTCTCCTCACTCCAGCTTTTTCCCATTCAGTTTTACCATAGCAGTCTAGGACCTCCGTTTGAACTCTATGGCTTTTCTTGATTCTGAACTCTTCCTTCTCCTCTCCGTGCTCTTTTCACTCCTGCTGCCCTTCTCTCAGCAGTTCTTATGTCCTTCTACTCTGTCCTTCTATCTATACCCCATTCCAGGGTGTTTAAATCGCTTTTTTCGTCAGTCCTCCAGCCCCTCTAGGAGTCCCGATCTGGATCTCTCTATGGTTTCCGGCTCCTTTTTCACTTCCTGGAAGAGGCCTTTCACTCTAATTAGGCTTCAATCATGGAAAGGCCCCGATTTGACTGTGAGTTATGTCTGCAAAGCTATTTTGCAGGGGGAAATTTTCCTGTTGGGTGGGCATCCGAAATATTTAATAATCTAACGAAATTGTGAGCCCAGGGAGTGCGAAAAAGAAAGTCCACTTCCGGGATTGGCCTTGCGATCCGTATAAACTTGAAAGTCCCATACATACGAATCCCTTCCGATTTCTTTTCATTTTCATAACTTTTTTCTCATGCCTAGTGTCTGTATGTGTCTGTGTACGCATGTGTGTGTGTCTGTGTATGTATATGTGTTTGTGTATGTATGTGTATGTTTGTTTGTATGTATTTGTGTGTGTATGTGTATGCATGTGTGTGCGTACGTTTGTGTGTGTGTGTCTGTGTATGTATGTGTCTGTGTATGTACACTTCCCCTATCTTTCCCCCTCCCTCTCTCTGTCTGATTTCCCCTTTTTCTCTCTCGCTTCCCCGTCTCTCTCTGTCTCACTCTCCCCTCTCTCTCACCCCATCTCTCTCTGTCTGATTCCCCCCATATCTTTCCTCCCCCCTCCCTCTGTCTCAGGCCTCCCCCCTCTGTCTCTCTCAGTCCCTCTGTCTCTCCCAAGAAGGGGTGGGAGGGGTACAATGCTGGGCAGGCACACCAGGGCGGGAGGCAGGGCCGGAGATCGGCTCCCGGGCTTACCTTCTTTCAGGCGCAGTCGCTGGATCCGCGGGGGGTGACGGCGGAGGGCGGATCGCTGATCTCCGGCCCTGCCTCCCGCCCTGGCACGCATGGGGAGGCAGGGCCGGAGATCGGCGATCCGCCCTCTGCCGTGTCCCCTGCGGTTGCAGCGATGGCGCCTGAAAGAAGGTAAGCCCGGGAGCTTACCTTCTTTCAGGCGCGGTCGCTGGATCCGTGGGGGGCGACGGCGGAGGGCGGATCACTGATCTCCGGCCCTGCCTCCCGCCCTGGCGCGCATGGGGAGGCAGGGCCGAAGATTGGCGATCCGCCCTCCGCCGTGTCCCCCGCGGTTGTAGCGACGGCGCCTGAAAGAAGGTAAGCCCGGTAGCTTACCTTCTTTCAGGTGCGGTCGCTGGATCCGTGGGCTTACCTTCCTTCACGTGGAGGCTTACCTGCCGGGCTTACCTTCCTTCACGTGGCGCCGCTGCAACCGCGGGGGACACGGCGGAGGGCGGATCGCCAATCTCCGGGCCTGCCTCCCACCCTGGCGCGCATGGCCAGTGTCGTACGTGTCCCGTCCCTTTGTGGCTGTGCTGGGTGGCATCAGGCCAGTTTCGGACTACACTTGCCAGAAAACCCGGTATGGCCAGTTCCTGGTTTTGCGAAGGTTTCTGGGAAGTGTAGTGCGGCACCCCAGAGCTGCTCTGGGACCGGGGTCGTGTGGGCACGGGCAAGGATGGCGAGGAGGCGGTTAGGGCGCTGGTGGTGTGGCTGCGAAGGTTCAGGGTGAGTGGGGAGAGAGGGAGACGGGATGGGTTGGTGTGTTGGGGGAAGGGGGTTTCGGAGTGTGTCTGCACGATTGCTCTCCCTGTGTTCTGCGCTCGCGGCCAGCACAGAACGGGAGGCAATGGGCGGTTTTGGGGCTTGTTTTGGGGGGTTGCAAGGTAGGGAGGTGGGTTTTTTGTGTGAATGTTATACCTCGTGGTCTGGGGGAATGTGTCTCGGTGGATTGGTGTTTCTGGGGGGCATAGTTTGGCCGTGCATAAAGTCCTTTGCACGACCACTCTCTTTTTATATATATAGATAGGCTTGTAAGAGGAAAATCAACACGTTCTGGTGCTTTTTTGTTTATTTGGGTTTTTTCCCCTGGGATCAAAAGATCAGCAAAGGAAAATAAGCTACCAGTGCATTCCATATTGCAGCATTACCTATTAAGTTGGTCTGTATTTATTTATTTATTTATTATTCGGGCTTCTATGCCGCCGACTCCCTGAGGCTCGCGGCGGCTTACAGGAGCCGAAGGGCACAGTAAAATACAGGCAATAAGCAGTTAAAAACAATTAAAAACAACAGCAGTATAGTAATTAATAACACAGTTAACACAATGAACAGCACATCATCCTCAGAAGAACGAATAGATGGCGGGGCATGGGCAGGACTTACTCACCAAAGGCCTGCTTAAACAGGTATGTTTTACAGGCCTGTCTAAACGGGAGCAAGTCCTTCATAGCCCGAGTTCCGGCCGGGAGGGCGTTCCACAGCGTAGGTGCTATGACAGAGAACGCCCTCCGGCGGGTAGCAGTCAGCCTTGCGAGTTTAGCTGAAGGTATCTCCAGGAGATTGGAGTCCTCAGACCGAAGTGATCTCGGAGGGCAATATGGGGTGAGACGGTCCCTCAAATACGCTGGCCCCAGGCCGTGTAAGGCCTTAAAGGTGAGGACCAACACTTTGAAGGTGATCCGGTGCTCAATTGGCAGCCAGTGCAGATCCTGCAAAACAGGTGTTATGTGGGCGCCAGCTGGCGTGCCAGACAGGAGCCGGGGCGGCAGTGTTCTGCACTAGCCTGAGCTTCCGGGTCACCGACAGAGGAAGGCCAACGTAGAGCACGTTGCAGTAATCCAGCCTTGAGATGACTGTGGCTTGGATCACCGTGGCCAGATCGTTCCGGGAGAGATAGGGGGCCAGCCTCCTTGCCTGTCGCAGATGAAAAAAAGCGATCTTGCTGACCACAGAGACCTGGGCCTCCATGGTCAGCTGGGAGTCCAAATGGACCCCCAGGCTCTTTACGGAAGGCGATGGGCATAACACCACACCGTCCAGGCTCAGAAGCTGGACATTAACATCACCCGGGCGACCCAGCCACAAGATCTCCGTCTTCGCCGGATTCACCCTCAACCTACTGGCTCGCAGCCATCCAGTAACGGCTTCGAGGCA
Organism: Anolis apletophallus; assembly: GCA_030556195.1. Taxonomy (NCBI): domain Eukaryota; kingdom Metazoa; phylum Chordata; class Lepidosauria; order Squamata; family Anolidae; genus Anolis; species Anolis apletophallus. The sequence goes on along the minus strand of JARBWK010000006.1, from coordinate 81,951,732 downwards.
GTGTTGGAAATTATCGGGGACAGAACCCGGCCTGCCCTCCATCCTCAGAATGAGCTGGGTGTCGTCAGCGTACTGGTGACACTCCAGCCATTACTCCGCACCAGCTGTGCAAGCGGCTGCATGTAGATGTTAAATAACAGAGGGGAGAGAATGGCCCCCTGGGGGACCCCACAGAGTAGTGGGGAGCCCTCAGAGACCACCTTGCCCCTCCTCACACGCTGAGACCGCTGGTGGAGGAAGGAGGTCAGCCATTTAAGGGCTGTCCCCCTCACTCCAGCCACGGCCAGGCGGTGGATCAATATATAATAGTGAGCAGTGGTACATAGTGCCATTGAATATTATCATCTCATGAAACCTGCAGCTTCTAACTCAGGCATGGGCAAACTTGGGCCTTTCAGGTGTTTTGGACTTCAACTCCCACAATTCCTCACAGCCTCAGGCCCCATCCTTTGGATGGGGCCTGAGGCTGTGAGGAATTGTGGGAGTTGAATTCCAAAACACCTGAAAGGCCCAAGTTTGCCCAGGCATGTTCTAGCTGATGGTACTGAAAGAACTGAAAGAGGATGAGCAAGAACTGCTACAAAACACAGAATGAGCAATAGCAATGTGTGCTTATGGACAGGCCCAGAGGGACAAGAAATGAAATGTAGATTGATGTTAATAGAATAATAAAATGAAATTCATTAAATTGAAATTGTAAGTGGAATAATTTTAAGAGAAAAGCCAGGAAATAGAACAAACTAATGAAGAAATATAACACACTACTGACTGAAACAAGGAACAAGAGAACGGAACGGAAACAAATTGATAATGTAAAATCCCTATTCCTAACCCATAAGGGAAATTGTAGGTTCAGTTGAACTGCTTTACGCCAGAGGGAACAGCAAGGCACACAGAACAAGGCATAGGTTAAAGAAGTAGCACATGGAACCAAAATGGACTGGGATTTTTTTAATAAAAAAAAATGAGCAAGGTATGTTCAATTAAACAACATGCCTCAAATTACATTCTATACAAGAAAAGGTAAGATATAGCATAGATATTATTCCTATCATTCCAAATAGAGTAAATGCATTGAATCAATGTGTCGACTGATTTAATAATGCTACTCTAGTTGGGGCTAACCAATAGAATTCAGGCCATAAACTGATGAACAAAGCAACGAAACTAGCTAATATAATGATTAATAAAATATACTACAAGAGATGAATTTACTACACAATGCTCTACAATAAAGACACAGAAACATTACAGACTAAGAAAAGAAACAGCAGAATTCTGTTTGTCATCGTGGATTTTAAAAAAGCTATTTCACTGCAAAAAAAGGTAGAGAGCAAAATTATTTTTTGAAAAATTAAGAAGAAGGAAAAAATTGACATCAAAAGCAAAGATAACTTGAAGGCACCATACCCCAAACTCAACAAAAATCTGCATTTTGACTGTTACTACTCTTTCTTGCTGTAAAACAATTTAGTGCAGGAAGCTGGAGTATATAGCCATTTATCTGACAAATAATTATTCTTCAAAAGCAGTGACTGAAAAGACTTTGGTAAAATATGCCCTATGATTAGAAGGTGAACCTGCCAGTCACTCATCCCTAATTTTTTTTCCTTCCAAACCTTCAGATACAAAATCTAAAAAGATGTTGCTTCTGCCAATACAGTGTCTGCTTCTCTGCATGCAGCACTAGGGATGCTTCATGAAGGGTCCTGTTTTGTTCCAGTCACTTCAAAGGGACGCCTGCTTCACTTTTGGAAACATGAAAACACACCTAATGTAATAACGTAATGTAATGTAATATTTAATGTAATCATAATTAAAGCTTGTGCTTTAATGCAATTTAGTAGTGAACTGCCAGATTTGCAAATTGTTCCATTTACGCATCAGCCAATAAGCACTGGATTCTGAACAAGCAACCAGAAAATGTGGTTAGACTTTAACATTTGCCAATAATACTAGATGCATACATCTACCTACATTACCACTCCAGAATACTGGATGCCTCAAGCTTTACCAAGTATTACATGTCTGATCAGTTTTTAATTCCAAAAGTTGACAACCCTTTATTACTGTTAATTATACTTGAGTCGATATATTACTTGAGTTTGATTGATAGAGAACTTATTAATGAGAGTCCTCCAGGTTGAACTACAGCCCCAGGTCTTGCAAGCTCAGGGTCATGAATTCTTTGATTGAGTCGCTCCATCTAGAATACAATCATCGAACCTGAGAGTCTCATCTTCTAGCATTTTGGTTTTTTCTTTCATCATAGGATTTCATGGCAAAAGACATTTAAAGGGAATTTACTGTACTGCCTCCTGTGCAGCACTAAGTGTTCGCTCTGGTGCCACTGTCATTGTTTCCGAGACCACCTCTGCCAGTGCCATCTTCCCAATACAGATATTGTCTACTAGCTCCCTTGGCATATTTACACTGGCTCCTCAACAAAAGACTCTGACATAAGAGACCCTACCATTAGCACAGCCTCTTTCCTTACATCAGCATGCAATCCCCTCAATGCAGAAAAGTAGTGTCATTGGCAGAATGCCTAGTACCTATGGATATTTATAGCCAGTCATTGAAGATATGCTTTAAAATGCATTTGATATGTTATTTAAAAGTCAGATGAATTTGCACTTGTTAAACAGAATTAGATAATAAATCAATACAGCAATGTATTGAATTATTATGAGCAAACCTGGACAGAAAATCAGGCAAATTCAAGCAAGCCCTTGCTTTATCTTTCACATCAGCCTGAATGCCACCCATTCAAATACCGCTGTACCAACCAACAGATGTGACATTAGGAAGCTATACCATGGTTTCTTCCAGCTATTCATTCTGATCTCTGATGGCTAGTGGCTAACCATGTTTTAGGCCGAGCTCCTCTAACCTAGAGGTGCCTGTGATGAACCTGAATCCTTCTCCATGAAAATAATTTGCTCCACCACCCCCTTGAAATAATACTATTGGAGGAAAAAAGTTATTGTCGTTAGTTTTCCCCCATGTGGTTTTTTTTAACAATTCATGCTTTTTAAATGCTTACAAGATTTTGGAAGTATTTGAAAAGATTATTCAAAACGACTCTCCATCCATTGTACAATCGTAATTGAAATGAAAAGATTTGTCCATCTTTCTTCAAATTCCACATTCTTAGTGTGAACAAGTGATTTATATATTTGTACTCTCAACTATTGGAACTGGTCCTTAGAATCCAGCCTTTAAACTATGCCAGGAATGAAAGACAAGAAGTAGGTCAAATCTTACTGCCTATTTGAAGATTAATAAGGTTATAATAAAATACAAAAATGAGTAGTAGCTGGTGCGAAGAATGTCTATGCATACTTGTTTGAAATGTAAAACCAATTAGTTTTAGCAATATCCATATTCCTCTTTAGTTAGTATTCTGCATGCCTTTCAGCAACAATGTTATTAGCACATTCAGATATGCACCAAAGTAAATACCATATTAATTTTGGAAGTCAGGAAGCAGAAAAATGTCACTCTAACTAATACACACAGTACACAAAAAGCCAGTTCATAATGGATATGTAGAACAAATTGCTTTTAATATTATTAAATAAGGAATATATTTTACTTTCTTAGTTCTCAGATAGTCTGTGGGCTAAGCATATAGCCCAACATCTCCCTTTCTGGTAGAAAATTCACTTTGTGAATAGATATTGGGAAAAGATGTATTCAGTGACCTTTAAACCTTTTAACCACCTGTCAGTTCTCTTCTTCTCATTATTTCTTTCCATAATAGATGTTCTGGCAAAGAAAATGGGGTGGGGGGTGTGAATTATTCTTACACACACCTATACATGGCATGCCTTTTAATCTAGTGGTTACTAGCTTATGATCGTTCAGATGTTTTTGACTTCAAGTTCCAGAAAACACCATCAACATTAGCTAGCCAGCATCATCAGGGATTCTGTAAACTGAAAACCAAAATATTTGGAAAACTAAAGGTGGTAACCATTGCTTCATCTACTACCATCAGTCTGAACCTGCCTCACAGGCTGTGAGAATAAGGTGTAAAGGAGAGCCATAAATGCTGACTTGAGCAAACCAGAAGACACAACAGAAGACACATTTTCTGATCAACAACCAATTAATATCGTAAGAGGAAAGGCTGTGAGTCTGTTCGTAAGAGTCATAGGTCTATGAATATTAAATACTTTAAACATGCTATGCATAGGGATGGTACTCAGGCTATCTGGTTACTTGTTTGTAAAAACACATTGTTATTTCTAATTTACTTTAGCATGTCTTCATGTACCATCTTCAATCACTAGGCAGACTTCATTAACCAGGATATAAAAAATTCAGTAAAATTCCAGTGTTTCAAGTACTCTTAGTACTTGAACCACTAGACTACAGGGGATTATAACAGAAGAGAAAAAATGTGCCATTTTGTTTCCTAATTGCTAAAAGCTGTTGTTAAAAATAATATTTAAAAATGCCAAACCACACAGAATGAAAAGAATGATTGAAAACAATGAGAGAAGCAAAATATTTTGTGGACTCAAACAGTTTATCCGACATAGAAAAAATCCTTTATCCATGGTAGAAAAAAAAGGAAAAACAATTTTGATTTCTTGGTTTAAAAAAGAATAGCAGAAAGATGAAAAATGTGATCTATGACCTTCAGCTAGAAAAGAAGTCTCATTTATTCTTTCTTGGCCATTTTCTATATATGCTTTCATGTTCTGCCTCTGGAAACTGAGGAACAAGGCATATTTGTCAGACTGTATGTCTGTTCTGGGAACAATGGGAAACATGACTTTCAAAAGCACAAGACCTAGACATACTTTTCTTCTACATTTTTTAATATCGCTTTTATCAGGAAGCAATACTTGGTAGTCAACTTTTCCCCAGATTATGCTATATTTTACTGCACCAATGTTACAATCTGAGTTCAGATGGGCATTTACTTATAGCTTCAACCTCTATCCCCAAAAGGCTCATTCGACAATAGCAAATATGCAATAATTGGCCCTCCACCTTTGTAGGCTTCACTTTTGAAAATTTTATTATTCAAATATTTGATTAAAATATTCTCTAGAGGAATCTCTAACTCTTGCAATATGACTCTATGGTTATCTTTGGTCATAGACTTATTCTGGGGAACCTAGAGCTTCATAGAAAGAATACCTCTCTAGAAATAGCTAATTCTCACAGAGTGATTCTGTGGTCAATTTCTAGCAGAAATTGGACATATGATCTTATCACATGCAGGGAGAGAAGTATCTCCTCCCCACTTCTTTTTGCTTCTGTGCAGAGTCCCATGGAGCCCATCAGATGATGCAGGGCTCCATGGGATTCCATGCCGGCAGTGTTGAGGTAGCAGTGCCTAGAAAAACAGCAAAGGAGATAGAGTAAGTGGGGGACAGTGGGAAAAATTGTGAGAAGGGCTACAATGGTAGGGAGCACAGCAAGACAGTTCCCTATGTTGCCACATGATTTCACATACTGTTCTCTGCTATAAAGGGCCATTTGATGAGTCCATAGATTCATCTTGGAGCACCTAGACATTCATAGAAATATCTTAAAACACCTAGAAAGGCATTATCTCAGGTGTTTCCTTTTATTTGCATTTTTTCCACTTTCAATGGGGTCCTGAGCTTCTAACCCCAATAAATGCAGCAGGCTGATTTCAGTGTGGCCCATAGAACCAAGCTTCCACAATCCTAGCTTAGTGGCACCAAATCTTGCCATTATCTTTCTGAATTCCAGCCCATGCTTTCTCTGAGTTCAGGGAACTCAAGTCCTACAACAACCGAGGACCTAGTATGGGGACCACTAGTGTAGCTAGATAAGAAAAGAAAAATCATGCACACCTGAACATTGCACACCTACATTGCTTGTTCAACTCAGTATGCCAAGCTACAAGTGCATAACCCACATCAGGGCCGTAGCCAGGATTTTGATTGGGGGGGGCTGAGTTTGGTTTGGGGGCTGAGGCTGGGTGGAAGAGGGTCTACCCTACCAAACCTTTTGTATTGTTATCCCAATAACCCCATGAATGTGGGATATAATGAGCATGGTGATCAGATCATGATATGAATAAACATAACAGTTTAAATAATGTACCAGTAAGGCCTTCTCGCGGAAGGACCACCCTGAGAATTTCGGGGGCGGGGGGCTGAAGCCCCCTAAGCCCCCCTGGCTACATGCCTGACTCACATCCAAGAAGGCTTCTTTAAACTGAGATTTCTGAAGGTTTGATACTCATTGCTGGAAGATTCAGTGCTCAGCTGATAAGTTTAGAGGTAGAAGGCTTTTAATTAGTGGGAGTTTTATTAAAAGCTACCCATTGAATAGACAGACAGACAAACAGATATCATAGTATTGATTTATCTCAAAGGAATATTTACAAAAGTTGTACATGACAAATACTGTCCTAAAGAGATGTATTCACTCATTTCTCTCAAAGTGTAAAATCTGATCAAAGACGGTAATCTCAACAACACTTTATGTGTCATCTTAAAACAAAGACATTAAACTTTTTGTTTCTGAACCATTGTTTTATATGTAGATTTATGCAAATCAGCAGATAAATCAATTGATTGACTAATCACATGGCACCTTAAATTTCCATGTATTTGCTTTTTTATTTCACAAAATAAATTCAGAACCATCCAAGCTGGAACGAGAGCATAATTAAAGCAGTAAGAAACAATAATTATTGAATACCCAAGAGACACATAATCAGGTTTTATCAGCCTTATAAAGCTTTACAAAATATAATCTGAAATGTTTGTGAAGCTTGATCTTGCTCTTGAGTTGCAAGAGACCATGAATCATATCATTATCCATTCCTCAGTAGCTCGTAGGCTGTTTATACCATTGCAGGGCGAAAGCAAGCTACTATGTCAATCTGTTTTGCTTTGTTTCTAATCCAGAAATGTTCCCAAAATTGCTTCCAAAGTAAATATTTCAATCAATGATTGCATTGGCAATTACAGATAAGAGACAGCTATGCATGGTGAATGTGACTGTCACATAACATTTCTGCGGATGTCCAGCCCTTCAAATGGAAAGATATACACAAGACGTGTCACCCTAGTGAGCAGCTGTCAGAGAATGCAACAGATTGGAAAAAAGGAAAATCTATTACAGAGAAAATGATGCAGCCACCAGACCCAGGGAGTCATCCTCCAGTGAACCAGGAACCTTGCAGAAAGTGTAATATGATATTCTTGGAACATGTAAAGGCCACTGGGCCCATCTCGCTGACACTTTCTAAATAGGCTATTTCTTTTAACTATCTCCCTCTGCAGAAATGTTAGAGCTCCTCACTTACCACTAGCTCTTCCCATTAAGTTTCTAATTATGTACAAGCCTGCGGGGTAACAAAATGGAAACACAACTTGATGTTTTTATAGGGCCAGGTAGCTCAACTAATATCACCAGTCCACCTTGAACTGGAACAGACAAGCTTTCACTAGTACTGGAAATTTAGTAACTCTGAACCAAAGATGAGTCACAGCATTCAATTTACTGTAATGTTACTGTAATTTACACTTGAATGAAATTAAACTAAGCTACATTTATTTCACAGTGTCTGTTTCTGAACCAGTGCCTTTGCAAATAACTAAGAATGTGGTTTTCATTTTGCATTATTCAAAGGAGAGAGAAAGTCTTAAATCCACTGTATTTAAGAAATAGCCTGCAGCTTTAGAAACAGAGCATTGCAGTTTGATAAGCTGGCAGCAGCTTGAAACAAGGAGAATTGAAAGTCATGACATGTCAGCAAGGTTGGCCCTGTTATGCTGGCTAGTGAAGCAATCATATTTAGGTGGCACCATGGTATTGTGTTAGAGTAGATGAAGGCACAAAATGTAACTACTTGTACTGTCTATAGGATTCTGGGAGTTATATAGGAGTGGGAAGTGGCTTCCATGCCAGAATATTCTACAAGATTCCACAAATGATAATTAGGACATCTCTGTCCAAGAAACATCAGCGGCAAATCAAAATGGTAAACATTAGAAAGAAGGCTAGCAAAGGCTGCAATAGTATATATTAGGGCTGTTTGATTTTTAAAAATTCAAAACTCGTTTTGGATGTAGTCATAGATTGCGTTTTGGATTATTTAGACCTATGAAAAAATTCTGATGAATTTCAAAATTGACTCGGAAGTATTTCCGAAATTTGGAAGTCTTCAGAAGTATTCAAAAATGGCGTCCACTTTCAAAAATGGGCAAAAAAATCAGTAGAAGGGAGAGTCAGCTGTTAGCCATCAGCCAATGAGCAATCAGCAAAAAAATTTCAAAAATGACATCCGGAATTCAGAATTCCAAAATTCAGAATTCGAATTTCAGAATTCCTGTTGGGAGGGCTGCTCTCGAAATTGCTAAAGTCAGAAGTATCCAAAAAACTTCAAAAATTCCGAAATTCAGGCATATCAAAATTATATAACAGCCCTAGTATATATTTGCCTTAACATACTAGAAAGAGCAACATTCTACTCCTTCATCTTCTTCTGCCCTGCTGAGTGAATTGAGTTCAAACTACTATTGCACTTGCAGCAATTGAAGGAAGCCAAGTAGAAAAGGAGAAAGTGGGAGCGGGAAAGACAAAGTGGGACTCCTCAAAACCCTGAAAAATGTGATTGGGATTGCCCCTACCAAATCAATGCATTTGGAGGGTATGTGCCTGTAAATCTTCTCTGAGGGTTTTCTTTTCCAGTTTATAAAAAATGTTTTTGAGACTACACCTTGAAATAGGGTCTTCTTGGTGGTTGCCCCTTGATTCTGGAACTCTTTTTCTAGGTAGGACAGAGTGGCATTCTCTTTGCTGTCCATCCAAAGACTTTTGTATTTGGACAGGATTTTAGAATGAATGGTTTCTAAAGAAACAATTTTAAAAGAACACAGTGTTATTTTTGTGTTGCTATTTTAAACTGCTGCTTTAATTGTATATTTAAAATTGTTTTGATATAGCTAATAGTTTGTTTCTATTTTAATGTTGATTTTCTGTATGCTTTTAGATATACTGTATTATTTTCAATTTGTTAGACATATTGAGTCTCAGTCACTATCTACCACTGAGCTGTAGTCTGGTTCTGTTAAATGGTAATATTTTCTAAGAGTTGACTGGAGAAGGCTCATACTTTAACCTCCAGGCAAAAAAAAATACTTTGAGATAAAGTTGCATGCTATAGATATACCCGAGAGTTCCTTGGTAGAGAAACGTTTTGTTCAACTCTGCGTCAAAGGTTATCTCTATTCAGTTGTCGAAGTATCATGCATAGTACATAAGTTCTTTGTTGGCCTGCAACATTTAGGATCACAAAGCAGAGGGCAGCAGATGAATACACTACAGAATATGGCTGGAATTCATGTTTGTAGTTACGGATAAAATTTCTAATATGTAGAGTTACACATTCACAACTGACCCATCCATATTCAATATTGTAGTGAATCTGTAGGGATAGTAAAAGTGCCTTTATCCTAACTTACCAAGCAATAGCATTCCAATTAATAGGAGAAAAAATGCCCATCACGTTATTGCTGCCCAGTAAATCAGGATAGGAATGGCATAGTGAAGCTATAACATGCTACTTCAGTATGTAACTAAGATAGTTAAGATAATAATACTGGTGACTCTTCAAGAAATATGTGGAAAGAAATGAAGAAAGAGACAATTTACCCAAACAGCATTAAGAACTCAACACAAGATTGGTCCTGAAAATAGAAAGATGAAGAGGAGACAAGATATGAAAGACTGGTTAAAAGAAGAACAATACACAATGCAAAGATTAATAATGGAAACCAATCCCCCCCCCTTTTTTTCCCTTTCCTTTTCCCTTATTTTTATTTATTTATTTATTTTAATTTTTCTTTCTCCCTCTTTTCCTTCTCACTTTACCCCTTATTTAACTACTTATTTTATTCATTTATGGAAAAAAATATTTATTTATTTGCTATATTTGTATACTGTCCTTCTCAGCCTGTAGGCGACTCATGGCGGTTTACAGTCAAACATCAAACATAAAAACACAGTAACAGTTAAGATAATACAAAAACATTATAAAATCAATAAAAACATATCATCTGAGTCTCCTTGTTAAAACCATTGTCCTATTTCATTTGACCAGTAGTCCATTTTCCTATGTCTGTTACGCTGTATTTAAAGCGCTTGCTCAAAGAGCCACGTTTTAACTTTCTTCCGAAATATTAAAAAAGAGAGGGCCGATCTAATATCTTTGGGAAGGGCATTCCATAGCCGACGGGCCACCACTGAGAAGGCCCTGTCTCTCATCCCTGCCAACCGTGCTTGAGATGAAGGTGTGATCGAGAGCAGGGCCAGGGCCTCACCAGATGATCTTAAAGCCCTAGGAGGTTCATAAGGGGAGATGTGAGATACACACACACACACAAATATACACACACACATAACTATGTAGCTGAGCTAGAATATTCACCCTATTTAAATTATTAAGATTTTCATAATGTCAGAGGCTTTGGATTCACTTCTGGTGTGAGAGAATTGGCCATCTGCAAGGACATTGCCCAGGGGATGCTTGGATGTGTTACCATCCTGAGGGAGGCTTCTCTCATGCCCCCGTATGGGAAGCTGGAGTTGATAAATGGGAGCTCACCCCATCTCAGGTCTTCAGGTCAGCAGTTCAGGTGGCACAAGCTAAGGAGCATCACCACGGCTCCTTAATTCTTAAGTATATTATAATGATAAAAATTTTATGAACAAGGGCTGAAATTTACATTAAATCTTTAAAGTTCCCAGAGTGACAGAGCACAAGTGAACAGAGATCCAAGAAGACTGAAGCCAGGAGTTAACAGAGAAGACAAAAATTAAATAAATTGCTATTTCTACAGTAGGAGATATTGTGTGGGTGTCGCTTAAAAGTTAGAAAAATAAGTTCATGAAAGAATTTTCACATCCCTACCAGTCCTGTGACCCAGTACTGTTATTACATCATCAAGCACAAGTGTCTTTCTATGTGATCTGAGCCACTCAGAAATAACGATAAGCATCTTTAAGATAGCTATAGTCTACGAAGTGTTTATTGAGTGCACTTGAGGAAGAAATAGGCAATTTCTGTTTTTTAAATGAGATACCTGGAATGATATATTCATACTTAGACAACAAATGGTCAATTACAGTTGTTTACAATATTATGGAAGTCTGCACCTGCTATTTTGCTACACAGAAGAGTTCCTGGAAATGGTGATAAAATGCTTGTGGAATACCGCAGGCAACTGATTATACTATGGCTAGATGATGTTGTGCTTTGGTAGTAGGTGAATATTGCGAAGATTACAGGAAAGTATTTTTGCTCTTCCAGATTTATGGAAATATGCAGTGAAGTCATAAAAACACCAAAGATATGTTATTTTCCTTTTCTTCTTTAAACCTATATAGTTTTCATCCTAGAAGCTTAAATTTATGGATAAGCAACAGAATAAGCTTCTAAATATTGCTGTAATACCTTCAAATCAATTGGTAAATAAGTTTTTCAACTTTCATCATATTTTCCCATATTAATTAGAATAAGAGATTATAATTTATGGATAATTAATTTGAAATAATAACCCCAACCTACATCCGCACTCACAATCATTAATGAAAATATTATTCCCACCAATAAACCAATGCTTATGCCATTATTCTTATGCTTTTTAGCGTAATAGGCAAACATTTAGAAATAAAAATACATGACTGCATTATTGTTCTCTTATGGGGAAAGCTTCAGATTTGAATTTTGCCTACCTTACATGCCAAAGATGTTGAAATTCTCTTTCTACATAGCTACTGTGCTCCTGCAAAATACACCTTCTTAAAATGAAAAGGCATATGGCAGTCAATGTGAAAAGAAAAGAAAAACACATTTAAACTGCAACTTAGGAATGAATATAAAGTAGGCTTGTGCATGGAATTGGAATAGTCAGTTCCCTAGGCCAATCCAGCTTGTTCGGCTTGGTCGGATGGCCATAATGGTAAGGGCTCAGTTTCATCAGTTATGGGACTATGTGGCAGCCAATCACGGCCCCTCCTCCCCTATTCAGCACCATGTGGCATGGAGAGGCTGCTGCATGCTGCTCGCACAGACTTTCCCTGTGAGCCCTGCCTGTTGGAAGAACTCAGTGACATGTCTTACGCAAGCTGTGTCTAAGGAAAGGGACCCAGAGAGGATGCTCTTCAAATCAAGACTCCCTTAAAATGAAGATAGGAAAGGGTCCCAAGAACGATTCGTCCTTAAGCCCTTGCCATAAAAAAAATAAATGAAATAAATGAAATAAAGGTTTGTTTCCTTGACAAATCGAAGGGAAAGGATCCCAGAGAGGGTGCTATCTTAAGCCCTTGCCATAAATACAGGTTTCTTTGACAAACTGAAGGGAAAGGATAGCAGAGAGCATGCTAAGAGGGGGTTGTCTTAAGCAGGGGATACCTTTTGGGGAATCTTTTTAAGGAGATTTTATTTCTAAAAAGAAAATAAATTTCTAAAAATCAGGGGATAGTGCAAACATTATGAAACTTTGTGGGCTAACAGTGGTAGATGTGTCCTCCAAGTGTAGTCATTTTCATCTCAATAGCCTGAAAATGACGGCTAGATCTGGCCCATTCACCTTCATTTTTGAACCACAGCAATAGGTCAGAATAATTATGTGGGATTTCATTCTGGGAAGTTCTGTTGAATGCCCTACAAAACTACAGACCCACCTTTTAAAACCCCTGACCATGAACTGCTTAGTGTTAAAGTCTTCAAACTCTTACTCTAGAGTAAAATCATAGAATGGTCTTAAACTCCTACTATAGCAAAAGACTTCTGCATCAAAAAGAACACAACTTGCAGAATTATGTCGAGAATAGACACAGATTCTCATACAACACTGAAAGTTGAACAATTTCTAATGCACAGTGGGACCAAATGTAACATTCCCTCCCCACTTAAAATATAGCAGACAGCTGAGATTTTTTCACAATCACTGTCTGTGATCCAGGACCAGTTTGCCACATATTACAGGCCATTAGAGGGTGTAATGAACATGGCACTCCAATTCAAACTAAAGGATTCCATCTAACCAATGCTATTTGTTTTCTTGGCAGCAGGTGTGACAAGATGAGTCTTGCTTCCAGCTGGTCCAGAAACAGACTGGTGTCTCCTGAATGATGAGAAGCAACTTAAACTCTTGTGCTGATACCTCATTTGTAAACAATGTTCCATATACTATTAAATGAACAGATTCAACTTGGCTTGAGTTACAAATAGTCTTGAAAATCTAATAATGAAATAATCTGGTTTTGTGTGCCACATAAATTGTTAAGAACTTTATCCATTGTCTCACTTTTTCTGTCACGTTAGATACATTCATGAAATTAGATGTGTGGTAATATGTCAACAAAATATTGAGATCCCTCCTCATTTATTTTAAGATCCAAGAAATGGATAAATGCATGATTAACTGTCATATACTGTCATATAATTGATTCTACAAAGATGGATTCAGATTATAAAAAGGGCATTCCAAGGAAACATTAAGAATAGCTTTGTGGTGCTACCAGTTGTTTATAGAAAGATCAGACAATAGCCACAGCTAAATACAAAAATGCATATAATTAAATGCCATACATAGGTATAATATCACACATTCATAGTACATACTAGGCATGATAACAAATCGAAAAATGGCGATTCTAAAATCAAATGGGGGGGGGATTTTTTTTTGATTTGTATATCAAAGACTTACAAAAAATTCCCAAAAATTTGGGAAATGTAACTTAAGTACTAACGAAATTCGTTCGAAATTCGTGTGCCAGAGCATGCGCTTTCAGATGGTTTTGGCCTACAACTCCCAGAAATCCTAACAGCTGGTAAATTGGCTGGGATTTCTGGGAGTTGTAGGCCAAAACTTGAATAAACCACACTGAATTCTAGATGGGACTCTCCAAATAGGAAGGAGGGAGGGAAGGAGGAAGGGAGGGAGGAGGGAGGGAGTTTTCTATTCTTGGAAGCAGCAAAAGAAAGGAGGAGGAGCCCCCCCCTCGCTCCTCGCTGCCTCTCTCACACCCCGATCCTGAGGGAGCGAGGGCCCAAGTTTGCCCAGGCTGAGAGGAAAAGGAAGAGGCCTGAGGCTGTGAGGAATGGTGGGAGTTGAAGTCCAAAACACGTACCTGGAGGGCTGAAGCTGGTCCCTGCGATGGGGCAAGGCAGAGCAACGGGGAAGAGAAGCATCTGAGAGAGCGCCGGGAGAGAGAGGAGAAGCGCGCGTGTGTGTGTGTGTGAATCAGGCCCCTGCGATGGGGCATGAATGGCAGCAGAGCAACGGGGAAGAGAAAGAGGGGGAAGCCTGGAGAGAGGGAGTAGCGCGCGTGTGTGTGTGTGAATCAGGCCCCTGCGATGGGGCATGCATGGCAGCAGAGCAACGGGAAGAGAAGGAGGGGGGAAGCCTGGAGAGAGGAGAAGCGTGCGCGTGTGTGTGTGTGTGAATCAGGCCCTGCGATGGGGCATGCATGGCAGCAGAGCAACGGGGAAGAGAAGAAGGAGGAAGCCTGGAGAGAGGAGGAGGAGAAGCGAGCGCGTGTGTGTGTGTGTGAATCACTTTCCAGAATGCATTGCCTCTACCTAGCAGCAGCGTCACTTCCAGTTCCCCATAGAAATGCGGGAAAAAGAAGAAGCTGAATGAAGGCGGGAAGGAAATGAGGGGGAGAAGATAGGGAGAAGTGAGTAGTACAATAATTAATTAATTAATAATTAAGAATTTCTAACGATCCTAACGCAAATTGTTGGCCTCACGGACCGTAAAAGGAAGTCTACTTCCTGGTTCGGGCAGCGATCCGTAAAACAACAAAAGTCCCATTAATTACGGTTTCTAACGAATCAATTAGATTTCCGTTTCAATTTTAGCATGCCTAGTACATACGTGCACCAGGGAAAATGGGCCAGATATGCAGGGAAAATCCCGATACTACAGGAACCAGGGGTGTATCCCCAGGACTACCCGATCGTTGGGTTAGTTTCACAATTGTGAGTCCCGCAATTCCAGCCTCCGCGGCCAGAAGAGAGTTCTTGTAGTTCGCAAAGGACCAAGTTCCGAGGTGAAATTAAATGGTAAATCCTACAATCAATAAGTGTCTAACAAAGCAAAGAAGAGTTATAGTCATATTCAAAGGGATACATACCCATTATACCGGATTGACCAGCCTAACCCCGCTTCAATGAAGTAGGGTGACCCGTGGGTAATATCAGTACTAAAAGTGAGGTTTAAATAATTAAGTTAAGAGGGTGTGTAGATGAACTGGGTCATTAAGGCCACGTGGCCACTCAGAATCCAGGAGAATTTGCCATTTTAATTCAGCTTGATTTAATTGTAAAGAGCCATCTGTATGTGGTTTAGGAGTAATCTTTTCCAGAACTCTGACTTTTAAAGAGTCCGCAGTATGTTGTTTGTCTAGGCAATGTTTATAAAACTCAGAATCAGTACATTTTCTGTGTATTTTAGAACGGTGTTCTATAAATCTCGATCTCAATTCTCTTTTCGTCTGACCTATATAAATCATCAGACAATCACAGGAAATTCCATAAATTAAAAATTTAGAGGAACAGGTCCCAAAGCATCTTATCTGGAACCACCTGTTTTTAGAGACTATAGACACGTTTGTCAGTACTGATATTTTTGCAAATTGAACAATGTACGTTTATAGGCCACCATAGGGCGTTCCTGCAAGCCTTCAATATGGGATATGAGGGGCCAGTGGGAATGAATAATGCGGGTTATATCATTAGAATGGGGGGTCAGGGTAAGAGGCCATACAAGTCTGGCAAGGGAAGTGTTGTTCCTGGGCTGTAATCTGGAAATTTTCACAAGGGCAAGAACAAAAAAACCAACAAATATTAGAAAGGATTTGGTGACATTTTCTGTGTATTTTAGAATGGTGTTCTATAAATCTCGATCTCAATTCTCTTTTCGTCTGACCTATAGAAATCATAAGACAATCACAGGAAATTCCATAAATTAAAAATTTAGAGGAACGGGTCCCAAAGCATCTTATCTGGAACCACCTGTTTTTAGAGAGACTATAGACACGTTTGTCAGTACTGATATTTTTGCAAATTGAACAATGTAAACAAGGTTGAGAGCCAGGACTGAGGGTACTGGGTGCAGGAGTAGAAGATAAGTTGTTATGTATTAAATAATTTCTAAGGTTATTAGTACGTTTATAGGCCACCATAGGGCGTTCCTGCAAGCCTTCAATATGGGATATGAGGGGCCAGTGGGAATGAATAATGCGGGTTATATCATTAGAATGGGGGGTCAGGGTAAGAGGCCATACAAGTCTGGCAAGGGAAGTGTTGTTCCTGGGCTGTAATAAGGAGGTTCTGTCTGCATTCTCAGCTCGCTTTCTTGCTGATGTAATAACATTCATGGGGTAGCCTCTGTCTAGAAAATCCTTAGCCATTCTGTCAGCATCTTTTTGAAAATCATAAAGTGAAGAGGAATTTCTTTTAATTCTAAGGAATTGCGAATATGGCAAATTATTTTTAATCTGTGAGGATGGAAGCTCTTATAATGTAAATAGGTGTTTTTATTAACAGGTTTATGGTAGTTTTTTACTTTAAGCCGAGAGTCCTTCACAAAAACAGAAATGTCTAGAAAATCAACCGACTGATGGCTGGCTTGGGCTGTAAATTTAATAGTGGGGTGCCAACTGTTCAACCAATCTCTAAATTCAGATATATTTGCATAATTCGTGATAAGAAAAGACGTCATCTATAAATCTAGAATAAATTTTAATAGATGACGAAAACGAGTTGGGAGTAGTTGGGAATATAAATTTCTTTTCTAAGTGGTCCATAAAAATATTAGCTAGGGATGGAGCTGAAGCGGTACCCATACTTATTCCGTGGATCTGAAGATATAGATGGTCCAGAAAGGAAAAGTAGTTGTATTCTAATATAAAGTCTAATAGGTTAAGTAGAAATCCCGTGGGCGGCTTCTTTTCGGGGCGTAAGTTTAGGGTCTCTTCTATAACTTCCCTTAATTCGGAAAGAGGGATCTGAGTATACAGGGCGGAGACATCCGCAGTCAGGAGCCAGTCATTAGGGGATATCTGAAAATTCTCAATCTTGTTAATAAAATGAGTAGTGTCCTTAGTGAAGGCCCTGGTCTCCTGCACAGCGGGTTGGAGGAAAGAGTCAATGAATTGGGAGAGGGGTTGCAAAATCCCGCCACACGCGGCGACAATTGGTCGACCGGGCGGGGGATACTGGTTTTTATGCAACTTCGCAAACAATAGAAAATCGGAATCGAGATATCTTTAGGGGTAAGGAATTCACTAGTATTATTATCTATAAATCCGTGGGCTAACCCTTCTTGAATGGTTAAATTAATCATATTGATGTAGTGCCTCGTTGGGTCCGAGGTTAGTTTGCGGTAGAATTTTGGATCCTCCAATTGTCTCAAACATTCCCGGATATATATATGTCTATCCAAAATCACGATGGCACCCCCTTTATCCGCTTTCTGTATCGTTATATTGGGATTATTTCCTAGGTTTTTGATGGTTTGGAGCTCCTGGGCTGATAAATTAGATTTGATGTGGTCATTTCTATGATTAATCAGTCTTACCTCTTTTAATATTTGTTCCTCAAAAGTCTTAATACAATGGGGAGGATTAGGAAGTATAAAGGAGCTTTTGGGTTTAAATTGGTTATGAGGAATATCACTAGTAGGGTAGTGAGAAAAGAATTCTTTTAGTCTAATAGATCTAAACAAAGTCACCAAATCCTTTCTAATATCCAAATCACGGCAATGAGGGGTATGCACAAAAGAAAGACCTTTATTAAGCAGTGAAACCTCTTGGGGAGACAGAGTATGACTAGATAAATTGACAACTATTTGTTGGTTTTTTTGTTCTTGCCCTTGTGAAAATTTCCAGATTACAGCCCAGGAACAACACTTCCCTTGCCAGACTTGTATGGCCTCTTACCCTGACCCCCCATTCTAATGATATAACCCGCATTATTCATTCCCACTGGCCCCTCATATCCCATATTGAAGGCTTGCAGGAACGCCCTATGGTGGCCTATAAACGTACATTGTTCAATTTGCAAAAATATCAGTACTGACAAACGTGTCTATAGTCTCTCTAAAAACAGGTGGTTCCAGATAAGATGCTTTGGGACCTGTTCCTCTAAATTTTTAATTTATGGAATTTCCTGTGATTGTCTTATGATTTATATAGGTCAGACGAAAAGAGAATTGAGATCGAGATTTATAGAACACCGTTCTAAAATACACAGAAAATGTACTGATTCTGAGTTTTATAAACATTGCCTAGACAAACAACATACTGCGGACTCTTTAAAAGTCAGAGTTCTGGAAAAAGATTACTCTAAACCACATACAGATGGCTCTTTACAATTAAATCAACCTGAATTAAAATGGCAAATTCTCCTGGATTCGGAGTGGCCACGTGGACTGAATGACCCAGTTCATCTACACACCCTCTTAACTTAATTATTTAAACCTCACTTTTAGTACTGATATTACCCACGGGTCACCCTACTTCATTGAAGCGGGGTTAGGCTGGTCAATCCGGTATAATGGGTATGTATCCCTTTGAATATGACTATAACTCTTCTTTGCTTTGTTAGACACTTATTGATTGTAATGAATGTATGTTTATGTATATTTTCAGTAAATATGGGACGCCTGTATTAGCATTTACGCCTTGAAAAAGCCAAGTGGCGAAACGGACTCTTAGCGGCCAAAAAACACTGCGAATATCCATTCCGTCGGCGACTTTTCATTTACATCTGTATAGGAGACTTGCATCATTTGTCTCCCGCGTCCTGGAATTTTTCCCTTGATACCTCCTATTTACCTTACCTTGGACAGCTTTCCTGAACTCCCATCTTTGAATTTACCTTTGGATTTACCATTTAATTTCACCTCGGAACTTGGTCCTTTGCGAACTACAAGAACTCTCTTCTGGCCGCGGAGGCTGGAATTGCGACTCTCACAATGTGTGAAACTAACCCAACGATCGGGTAGTCCTGGGGATACACCCCTGGTTCCTGTAGTATCGGGATTTTCCCTGCATATCTGGCCCATTTTCCCTGGTGCACGTATGTACTATGAATGTGTGATATTATACCTATGTATGGCATTTAATTATATGCATTTTTGTATTTAGCTGTGGCTATTGTCTGATCTTTCTATCTACTTTCTTAGCTTTGCTTGTGTTTCCAGTGCTACCAGTTGTTTGACAGTGGAATATATCACCTCAGATAGTAGCAGGCTCTCTTTCTTTGAAGGTTTTTAAACAGAGGCCACCTATCAGGTGCTATGAATTCCTACACTGTCCAGGGGTTAGAGTAGATGCCTCTTTGAGCTCCTTCCAACTCTATGAATTTTTGGTCTGCTGCTTTTTAACCATTCATGTCACATTTACAGGGAAGTTTGGGGTGAAAGAAATGCCACCTAAATGTTCCTGCTATCAAAATCTTTGCACCAATATTTTAATTTATGGAATCAAAAATTATGGAACCTAGCAGCAACACATCTGCAGACCCTCAAACCCACTTTACTATAAGGAGATACTACTAATGACAAATTCTTGTTGGCCCACAGGCTTGTGCACTCATAAGCACCATGAAAATTGTCATTCATGATAGATGTGTGATGCCATTATATTTTCCAAAGATGTTCAAACTTCAGAGTAAATTATATTCGTTCACATTCTTAAGTCTTTAAGCCTTTATCCGAGGCTTTTTTTGCTTATTTTCATAAGCAAAAATTGTTTAAATAAAAAATATTCCAATAGTTTTCCCTGCCAAATTTCAAACAGGTTGAATGGTTAGTCTCATTTTGTGTATATCAAAATATGCTCTCTTTCATACTACACAATTATAGCATTTTATACCACTTTTACTGCCAGAGATGGATGGTATGAAATCCTGGGATTTGAAGTTTCATTTGCTTTTTATAATTCTCACTCAGGGAGCTTGAGTACATCCCCAAACTGCAAACACCAGAATTCCAATGGATAAAACCAAGACAGTTAAAACTGAGACGTGTTGATATAATAATTATAAGATGACAGAAACTGAGGAATTAGAAAATGCAGCACAGGATGGAGAAGACAACTTCACTTTGAACTTTATGTGTTACTTTTTTTGGTAATAATTGCAAAAGAGATAGCAATGGACATACTTGCTGGTGGATTCTAGGAACTGAAGTTCCAAATATACCTCTTGTGAACGCTCTCTAACTATTAGGCTCAATGGAAGATAGGAAGCTTGTGCCAGGAAATGTTAGTTGTCAGACTATCATTCTTATAATCCTATAGTTAACACAACCAATAACTATATTGGCTGAAAGATTCTGATGGTTGTAATCAACAAAATATCTTTTTCAAGGTTAGTCATACCATTGGTACATCTAGCCTTGAAACCTTTCTTTTTCAGATGGAGAACTTTCCTTTCACCTACATCATGATCTCAAAACTGGGGTTTTGTCCATGAGCAAAACATTTGCTCTACCACTGACAAGGTAATTTATTCATATATTTATATTTATTATAATGCTAATATCTGCCTATTTCTAAAACCCAATCAATAATAGTAATAACTGGACACAAGTAGAGCTGGATGATCTGGACAGAAAAACAAGAAAACCGATGACAATCCACTACTCATTACATCCACATAGTGATGTTGACAAAGTTTACCTGACCAGAAAATTAGGAGGCAGAGGGCTTCTCAAGTGAAACAAATGGTAGAAGAAGAGAAACATGCCCTGACAGATTATGTGATAGGCAATCAAGAACCAACATTGATGGAAGTCAATAGTAGTGAACTGCTTCAAGTACAAAAGACAAAGAGGGAATACAGTAAAAATACAATGCAGAGTAGAAGAGAAAACTGGCAAAAGAAGGCTGTCCATTGACATTTACGGGGGAGAGCAAAATAGACAAAGAAAAAACATGGATGTGGCTCACACAAATGAAACTTTGAAAAAGGAGATGGAGGGCCTGATTCTGGCAGCCCAAGAACAAGCCATTAGAACAAATACCATCAAAGCCAAAATTGAAAAGTTGCCAACAGACTCCAAGTGTAGACTCTGCAAGGAAGCAGATGAAACAATAGATCGCATCCTCAGCTGCTGCAAGATGATTGTGCAGACAGACTACAAGCAGAGGCATAACACTGTTGCTCAGATGATTAATTGGAACTTGTGCCACAAATACCATCTGCCTGCGACAAAGAACTTGTGGGATCACAAGCCTGAAAAAGTTACAGAAAATGTACACGTCAAAGTACTCTGGGACTTCCAAATTCAGACTGACAGAGTTTTGGAGCACAATACTCCTGATCTCACAATTGTGTTAAATAACCAAGTATGGATCATCGATGTTGCAATCCCAAGTGAAGGAGGATTGGAGAGAAACAACTGAAAAAACTGACACGTTACAAGGATTAAAGATCAAACTGCAAAAACTCTGGCATAAGTCAGTCAAGGTGGTCTGAGTGCTGATCGGCACACTGGGTGCAGTGCCTCAAGACCTTTGCCTGCACATAAACACAATTGGTGCTGACAAAATTACCATCTGTCAGCTGCAAAAGGCCACTCTACTGGGATCTGCATGCATTCTTCGCTGATACATCACATAGTCCTAGACACTTGGGAAGTGTCCGATGTGAGACCCAAAAGAACAGCCAGCAGAGTGATCTTGTTTGCTATGTACTAATCTTGTTGTGTTTCTAATCATCATCATCAGTCAGTCAGTCAAAAATACATTGATTTTGTTCTCACTTAATGCTAGATAATTTAAAACTATTAAATTATTTTTGAAATAATAAAATTATTAACATGCAATAAATAGGAACATCGAGAAGTATTTTGTAACCAGACTTAATATTAGGAGCTTGTATTTCAAATGACAGTGTGAGAATAAAAGATACATTCAGCAATTCTGTTTGCGAAAACTAACACCCCTCATTTTGGTTTTTTATCTGTTCTCATCAAACCATTTCCCCAGAGGACATAACTTTGCTGTATTGAATGAATGAGAAAATATTTGACACTGAAAACTTTCAAGGTTGTAAATGTCATGGCTGCTGAATAATACTGTTTGGCCACAATCTACTGGGAAGTTCCTAAGCCTCCTTGGAATGAGTAGACATGGTACCAATGTCACTCCTGTATGTTTGTTGTATTTAAGTGGAGCATTTACCCCAAAAAAAATATTCCACAGGTTATTCTCTGACAGAACAATTCTAGCTACTGGTTCAAAGTACTCCAAAATCAGAGACTCAGAAAAGTACTTCCAAGGCAAGCCTGGTAGAACAGAAAAGAGAAGAAACAGGGTCTCGTTGTGTATCCTGATTGCTTTTCTAAAAACTATCTCTCATACATGGCAGCTAATGGAGATAATTACATTATCGACCTCATCACAAAGGCCCATGGATTTGCCATGCATCGTGGTGTATTCATGGCTCCAGGAAGGGAGCGGGGAGAACCCCTTTGAGAACGCCTCACATCGCGTGATTTCTGTGACCCCTATCCCATGAGGGGAAGCATCACCACAAATTTTCCACCCATTGCTGGTAAGGCAATATGGGAAGGTTCCCATTTTGCCACAGTGATTTTGTTTTGAAAGTGTTATTTCCTGTTTAATTGTGTGGTAAGTACTTACCTTGAAAGTAGTTATTTTACTCCAGAAACTTTATTTTTGTGGCTGCCACAAACTGTGTTGAATTGGTTGAGACTCTATCAGATAATTATTGAAAAACTATACAAAATGTGCTGATGTCCCGCAAAAACATTTTTTTGTGGTTTAATAAACGTTTTCCATGTTTTTAGGATAGAACCAATTAGGAAATGACATGTATAACCCAGGAACAAAAATGTGTTACATAGTGTTATCTATAGTAGCTCTTCACTCATTTCAGAGGTGAGATTAAGAACATAAGAACATAAGAAGAGCCATGCTGAATCGGACCTCAGCCCATCTAGTCCAGCATTCTGTATCACACAGTGGCCCCCAGTTGTACACGGGGATCTCGAGCAGAAGGGAGGGCAAAACCCTAACCTGCTCCCAACCCCCCACAACCAGTACCCAGGGAAATCCTGCCTACCTCAACCAACTCCGAGGTGGCACTTGAATGTCATTTTCAGTAACTACCAATACACTTGGTATCCATGAATCTGTCTAATCCTGCCTTGAAGTTGTTCAGGCTGACAGCTGTCACAACCTCTTCTGGAAGTAAATTCCATAACCCAATGACCCTCTGGGTGAAGAAATATTTCCCTTTATTAGTCCTAATTTTCCTACCTTGGAGCTTCAGGGAGTGCCCTCTAGTCCTAGTGTTTTGTGACAAAGAAAATATTTTTCTTTATTCACCTTTTCTATCCCATGCATGATTTTATATACTTTGATCAAGTCACCTCTTAGACGCCGTCTTTCAAGGCTGAAAAGACCAAGGCGTTGTAACCTGATTTCATAAGGGAGCCGCTCCATCCCTTGGATCATTCTTGTTGCCCTTTTCTGTACCTTTTCCAGTTCCGTTATATCCTTCTTAAGGTGCGGAGACCAGAATTGTACACAGTACTCCAAATGTGGCCTTACCATCGATTTGTAGAGAGGTAATACAACATTTGCTGACCTATTTTCGATTCCCTTCCTGATCATGCTTAGCATAGAATTTGCTTTTTTCACTGCTGCTGCGCACTGGGTTGACATCTTCATTGAGCTGTCCACCAAAACCCCAAGATCCCTTTCCTGGTTTGTCTCGGAAAGCTTTGACCCCTTCAAATGGTAGGTGTAGTTGGGGTTCTTTGCCCCGATGTGCATGACTTTACACTTGTTTAGGTTAAAATGCATTTGCCACTTTGTTGCCCATTCACTCAATTTCGAGAGATCTTTCTGGAGCTCTTTACAATCAGTTTCATTTTTAACTACCCTGAACAATTTAGTGTCGTCTGCAAACTTTGCTACCTCAGAATTCACTCCTACATCCAGATCATTAATGAATAATTCAAAAAGTAACGGACCCAAAACTGAACCTTGGGGTACGCCACTTCTCACCTCTTTCCACCCAGAGAAGTGTCCATTTATTACCACCCTTTGTTTCCTACAGTTTAGCCAGGTTCCAATCCAGGACTAGATATTGGAAAGACCATTGAATGAGAAGCAGTGATTTCATTCTCTCCTCCCTGAAACAACGGAATCCCATTACTGGATAGATAAGAGCTGTATAACATTCTGAAGAGGCAGGAGGGGACATATGAGGTTTTTCCCCATTGCTGGAATGGGAAAACTTTGATCTCAATCCCAGAGGCCATTTTGACAGGGCATATACTTCACGCTGATCTAGAGTTGCTGGAGGCTGCACTGACTGCCCCCAAGTTGGCCTGGTAGCTACATGGTCAAGTGGTGCTGAATACATGAAGTAATAAGAACTAGATACTGAGGTGAGAGAAGTCAATAGATGACAACTTTTCAGATGCAGATATTACTAACCTTAATGTATAATTTCAGTTTTTGCACTCCTGATTAGTATGCAATTTCTTCACATGCAGATTTTTTTGCTATGTAATCATATAGTTCAACATTTACTTCCCATCCTGATAAAAATATTAAAAACAACTTTTTGTTACAGAGATAAAAATTAGATTCACTAATTCAGTGAATCTAATTTATTATTTCCATCTTCTTATTTTGGGTTTTTCTTGGCTGTAAATTGTGTGCAAAACATAAATCAAAAAGTATAAAAACAGCAGGAAATTGCCCAAACTGCAGATGTAGTAAATTATCTTTCCATGAATCAAACAGTCTATAAAGCCATCTGACTCTTTAATAGCTATGGCAGAGAGGTTTAAAGATTTCTACATTCATTTCTAAATATTGTAAACATTAATGAACTTTTATTGGATATGGGGATTTGTGTCTATAAAAACAGATAAAGTTAGACCTGTGACTTAAGAAAACTGTAATTCAAGCAGAATCATTAAATCATAGGCTGTAAATCTTTAAATATGGCTGGGAAAACTCAGAGTAAATGTTATATGAAGAGGCTTTTATGGTTGATGGATAATTAAAGAGAGACTGAATATATACATGCATAAAATAAATACAGGAAACTAGTTATTTTAGTAATGTGTTGCTATTATGACAAATGCACAAAACCAACGAGGGCAAAAAAACCTACTGCAAGATAAATTTACTCAAAGTAATGCTACTGCAAGGTAAATTTACTCAAAGTAATCCCAATAAAAATGTGTGGATATTGAATCATTGGCCAACCAGCCTAAAGCTATAAGGGGAAAGTCTCACTGAATGTGTTGTATGGAAATGTCTATTTTTAAACGTTACACATTAGGTAATGAATGAATGAATAAATGCCTTCCCCCACCCCCTTGCATGAAGAATGTCTAAATGCAGATAACTGAGTCCATAATAAGGCTGTAGATACAAGTTCTCAGAAGCTCACCACGGGTCGGGGCCGGCAAAATCACCAGGCCAAAGTAATCAATGCTGGCTGGTGTTAATCCTGTAGTATACAGTGCATTCCCCAGTACCGAGTCACTGGCACCGCAGGCCAAATCAGTAGGTGCCTGCTGCAGTCGATGTGATGACATAGTCCAGGTGCACCCAAAGATCTTACAGGCAGTATTATATGCCAACAAAGAATGGTTAAATAACCCCCGGGTTTGAAGAGATCACACAGCCCTGGTGCTAGACCACTGATGTGGACCCTAGTGTGCCGTTCGGCCGCAGCTCATAATGCCCACAGGTGCACAGAGTTCTCAAGCGTCAGGGCTGGGGTGGCACGCTTCAGGCTCGAGTAGATGAGTGCCGATGCAATAGATGCAACTCGCCCACAAGGGGGGTATGGAAAGATATTACATGCGGTCCATTGCTAACCCGAATTAAACAGATGGAAAATCTGAATTGTAATCAAAAGAAATGTATGGATGATTCTCCAGGATTGTGAAGTGTCCCAAATAGCCAAAGGAGGAAACACTGAGACAATAGTCTTTGAAAATGTTAATGATAGTATTCAAAAAGAGGATTGCACCAGTTAGAAAGGTAGGCCAACGGAATGTATAATACAGATGAGCCCAAAGAACCGTTTCACTTGGGGGGCTTCCTCAGGGCTTGGATATGTCCAAATTTGTATTTTATAAGTAGTAGATATCCAACATCTGGTACTACATCCAATAACACAATTGAAAGGTGTCTAATTTTAGGCACATGAAAGGTCTGGTGTTGGAACCAGTAAATCAAATGCAATAACTGGTACTATATCCAATGTTTTGAAGTATCCATGCTCAGAAGCATTTACATCAAGGAGTCCAATGGATATGGCACACAGATCACCTTTTTACAATAACAAATGTTCAGTATATAACAAAGTCCATAGATAGCTATACACACAAAAAGTATGACAAGTGTTTTTTGTATTTTTTTTAGAACTTTGGAAAATTCATGTATTATCACAGTACTATATTTTCCTGGATTTATTCTTCTGGATGTGGACACAGGGTGTAAGTCAAAATGTCTTCCTCCTTTCTCAAGATCAATGGGCCAATTCAGTTTATAGGATCAAACTAGATGTTAAAAGGAATAGATATTCGCTCCAACTAACCTATTTTTTCAAACCCCAATTGTGGATATCTCCCTTGTCAATATGAAACATATTGGGACATGCTATTATTACATCACCATCTTAATTGCAGGGGCACACAACATTTTAAGAAGAAAAAAGAAGAAAGATGAGTATAGATATGCAGCACTGAAAATTATTTGTAATACATCTCCAATCCAGTCTTCACCATATTGAAAGCCAAATTTTGTTTCAGATGTGACCTAGAAACATAATTTTGACTTATTATATTTTAGTTATCTTTTCCTTGACTTAACTCAAAATGAACTGCATGATTCACATCTCGATTTGACTTGTCTCCCTTAATATATCCCTATGAGGAAGATCCAGAAAACAAGCACATTGAGAGACACGGATTGGTCCAAATTCACCCGTGAGTTTCGTGGGTCAGTGAGAACAAGAACATAGATTTTCCAAGACCAATATTCTTTAAATCACACAGTGTAAAAGCACAGAATTAATTAATGGAAAATATGACCCTCACCACTATTGATACATGAGACATTAGATAATATTTTTTAGATTTTTAATAGAGTTAGCAAAATATAATTTAAGTATTACGTATCACAATCCATGACAATATAAAAATGGTTCCAGCTTTTGTCTCAGTGAAAACAAGGAGGTTTTTTTCAATGCCTCAAGCTAGCCTTTAAAAGAATGCTGATGTGACCAAATCAGAAGTGATAGCCTTTGCCCTTCCACCAACAAGACAAGCTGTAATTAACTTCAAAGCTAAACATTTCCTAAGGATTTATAACAGGAAATATAACTCTTGCCCAATTTAATTAAACAAAAAAATGCTAAGCCTGCAAGTTAGGGCTTTTTTCCTTTCCCCCAATTATCATTATCATGAGATACAGTAGAGGAAATATGAGAGGAAAATGAGTGAAAACAGTCTGGAAGGAAACTTGATTATTGTAAGAAAACTATTTAGGCAGCCACATTTTGAAGGGGATTTGCCAAGTCTAAAAACGCTAGGTATCTGGATGAAAGCTGATACTACTGACAATACATTTAATTTTCTTTTTACCTTTTACCAGTGTGATGCAGGACATAGACCACAAATTTTCATAAATTGTGGAGGTAGGGAACAATCAGGATTACATGCAGTTTATCATCTAGGACTCTTCCACACAGCCATATAACCCAGAATATCAAGGCACATAATCCAACCACCCTCTCAAGCTTGTTTGGTGAGAACAAGGGAGGGAGCCTTTTCAGTGATTGCTCCAAGACTCTGGAACTCCCTCCTAGGGAGATCATGTAGCTACGTCCTTGCTTGACTTTCATAGCCAAGCAAGCTCTTCTGTCATTGGGCATATATGAACTGATGAGAGGTGGGTCGTTGCAGTCAGTGTGATTGGGAATCTTTGGTGGATGTGGAGTTTTAATTAATTTTAATGTTTAATGGTTTCAATGACATATATCATTTAATTGATTTTTAATTTTTATATTTATATTTTAGTACATTTACATTATTTTAATTATCATTATTGTCTTTATTTATTGTTAGCCACCTTGATTCCCCATATCAGGAGAAAGACAAAATAAAAATAAAGTTAATAATAATACCACCAACAACAACAACAACAATGCTACTTCAAACTTTTCAAGGTATTAAAACATAAAATGAATACTATCTGTATTAAACAAATTCTCATTTTCTACATAAACATATTTCCAAATAAGGCTTCATAATATCTATTAATTCTTAGCTGGACAATGCAACTCCCCTCTTTTTTCCACATATAAGACCACATGAAAATCTAACACTTTAATCTATAAAGTTCCCCATGAGCTTGCATGTTGCTCTCTTTTTTAAGTGAACTATTTCCTCTTTTTTATCCAATCATGGAGTTGGGAGAACAGAAGGACTGTCTAATTCAACCTCTATAATGCAAGAATACAGAGTTACAACACTCCTGGGGGCTGTCATCAAAACTGATGATCAAAAGTCACAAAAGAATAAAAGTCCATCATCCTTCAAGACTGCCTATTGCTCTCTGAAACATCAAATCCTTGCCATCTCTCTCATGTTTAAGTAAGAATCTCTTTGCTTGTTGATATACAAGTGGCACTCTAACTAGTTTGAGTCTCTTTTAAGAAAGAAAAGTGGCTTCCTCTTCTTCTTCTTCTCATCATCATCATCAACAACAAGGAAATTAAATGAGGCCTACAGGGGGAGTTCTCTGCAGATCAAGATGTGTCCAGACTCCAAGATGTTTTGGAAAAGTTTCAAGGATCCCTGCTACTATTACTAGTTGATGTCAAATTTAGGCAGCAGAAGAACCCTTTCAAAACAAGCACCTGTATGTATCTGATTTTGAAGTCAAGTTGGGATCGGAAATGCTTGAAAAAAGTGAGTAGTTAAAAGGAGGACACCATAAGAATAATATTTCCCAATTTCTGTAGTTTGAATACTCATACCCTCTCAGTTATAGGGGTGACAATGTGATCTAACCTTCAGAAGTTATACACCCCTTCTCAACTGTGCCCACAGTACCAACAGTATATTTGGCACATAGATTTTTGTTATATCTGAACTAATTAGCACAGTATGATGTGCAATGATATTGTGTTTCTTCAATAACATGTTTGCCAGTCTTCGTCATATAGCAATAGGAAGATTGGTGAATGTAATTTTATTATTCAATCCACGCCAGAAAAACTGTACCATGGCTTATGAACAATTTGGTTAAACAAATATCATTTAGTTAAGCAAAGCTATCATATTAGTACCACAGATGGAATTTCTAACACCATATGATTTTCTAAAAATAAGAACATATGGAGTATGTTAATGAAGTATGCCTTTCTTGCATGAGAAATAATGATTTGCAATGCAACAAAAATATTTTAATCAGATCTGTGTAAGAATTTATCATTAAATTGCTCCCAGTTTTAACTCCTGAGCAAAAAATGGAGCATTATCAAGAAATCAATACTTAAAAATGAGGCAATGGTTTTAAAGTGAATGAAAAGTGACGAGAATGAACCATGTTACCATTAGGTCAAAGAGAAGGGGAATAAAAAACCCAATGAAACTAAGTGATCCAAACAAGGACTGCAATTCTGTATCACAGCATAAAGGTTTTACATAAATGTTCTATCTCCCTTCTCACACCCCTGAAACCTACTGCATTCTGACACCTGCAATGACATGTAAGGTAAGTAGACATGGATGGGTTGAATCATTCTGGGGACAGAATTCTAGTCTGATCATTCAGTACCAAAATCCCTTTCCCAACACAACCATTTTCTGCATTCCCAAAGAGTATAGGAGGACCGTGGTTGCATCCCACTGTTTTTATGGAGCTGGACATACTATAAGAATATAATCTGCAGGGCCCTCCCAAGGCGCTCCAGAAGTCCCTGTGAATGCCTGCCACCATGCCTCCAGCTACAGAAAATGATGGGGTGTGTCCCTGCTGGTCTCCCCACTCCTGAAAGCATGGAAATGACTTTGTTGGGGAGGCTGTGTCAAAGTGGGTTTGAGAGGTTGCAGTGGAAAACACAGCTATGTGATACATAATCCACATACATCTCCTAAAGCAGGATCTCAATCTACAGAATGCTGAGCATCTAAGAAAAAATGATGCAATCACAGGAATTGAAACCCAAATGTTCAAGAATTGGGTCATGAAAAGCCAAATTTGCCAGTGTTGCTATCTCCTGAATTTGTATCTTTTAAAAACAATCTTAATATCCTTAATATGAATTAAAAAGAGTGAATACTAGTAAAAGGGTTATGAAAACTAAACTGAAATGAAATTCTTACCCATCACCTTTTTTTGAGGGGGGGGGTTACTTTTCCTACAAAAATTTATAGAAAAGACCGGGGTCACATAGGCTAGGGAATTCTGGAAGTTGTTCTTACACATCCAAACTATGTCTAGATGTAATGCTTCAAAAACGCATAGCTAATGTGACTGATGGCAGCGAAACACATGGGAAGCTGGCAATAAAGTTCCAGTTGAACTGACAGAAGTTGGATGATGGCATACAGCAAACAGCAAGTTGGTTTGAAAAAAACCCAAAAAAGACCCCTACAAAACCTACTAATTTTACTGAGTATGTAAAAGATATAATGATTACATATTTGTTCATGCAACCAAGATTAATTACTACATTGTTTAAAATGCTTTGCATCACACCGTACATTCACCATTTATTTTTTCAGCCATTGCTTCTTAGAAATTGGTTGTTTTGAAATCAACCCAACACTGTATTTGCTAGAAAACTATTCAGACTTGTGTTAATTATTTTACTCCTGATATGTGTGTTTATCAAACTGGTAGCACATCAATTTACAGATTGAATCAAAAAAATTTTACATACTTCAGTTCAGTTCTATTATATAAGACACCAAGATTGGTGGCTATATGACCAAGCATGGATTTATAGACAATGACAAACAGACAAACATTTCAAATTATACTAATTACATATTGAGCATCTCTTATCCAGAATTCCAAAATCTGAAATACTCCAAAATTGTCCATATGGTTTAATGTACACAAACTTTGTTTCATGCAAAAAAAGTATTATGTATAAAGTTACCATCATGCTATGTGTATGTCCCCAAGTTACAAAATCTGACTTACAAACAATTCATCATTAAGGATGGGGGTGAAACAACAGAAAGTAAGAGAAATCTACCCTTTAGGAGCGGAATGTACCCCTGACAGAGTTATCATGGGGAAAAGATGTCTCCATTGAAGCTTTATCACCAATCCTTGTTTCTTCAACAAGCCCAATTTTTTCAAAATTCAATTCTCACAAGTACTGGGAATGCCCTGCCCAATTTACCAGGCAGGGATGATGGAGCAGAGGGTGTTCCCCCACCATCCATCTTCTTCTGGGGCTTCTCCTTTCAGGAGCCCCATGAACCCTGCTCGCTTTGGCGCTTCTCAGGTGCACAGCCAATCAAGGTCACACACAGCCCTGAGCCCTGATTGGCTATCCCCGCACCATCCTCAATCAGCTTGTTCTTGGACCAGGGTCTCCAACTGGGAGTGAGGATCCAGGCTCAAGCATGACAGCATTGGAGGAAGTGGCATGCAGTGGCTTCCAGCCTGGCTAATTGCCAGCCTGTGGCAGCTAGCCTCCTGATCAAGGACCATGATGCCAGTGACACCTCCAGCATGGACCACCCTCACCAGCCCATTTGTGGAAACTGTCGGGCATTCTCTTTATTTACTTTCCCAGGGCTGGCGCACATGGGGAGGAAGAAGCTAGTTGTCTCAATGGAACAAGGCACGAGGCGCCAGTCCAGGAGTAAAGCACAAAGTGTTCTTATGGGGGAGTACAAGTCAGGCACAGAGGATTAGAAACCTAATCTACCAAGCAGCAAAGTATAAGCAGCAGGAGAGCAGGCTACTTGCAATTGGGCTGAGTTTGCTAACTGGCCCCTGAAAAATGAAGTTCCCATTATTTTTCTTTCTCTGTTGGGATTTATTGGGCTACAACTGTCAGGGTTGATGGGAGCATCTCCCCTCCCTTTGTGGCATTTGGCATTGTGCACCTCTTCCCCCCTTATTGGAAGGGGAGAGCATCCGGGTGGCCTATTAGGGGTGTGGTAGTACCAGTATCCTGGGACAAAATTGATAAGAAAATTGCCTGCAACTCCTATCATTGTTTGATTGAATCAGTTACCAGCATGCTGTCTGATTCATGATCCAGAACCCATGCATGGCTGCTAACCCTGTTTGCATTGTAATCTATAAGCAAGTTGTGGTCTTTGGTTATCCCAACACTGTGTGTTAATCTATTAGCTCTGGGAAGACAGGTCTGTGCCCTCTGATCAGGGGCACAGACAACAAAACAAATGCTCTGTGCCATCCAAAGTATGTGTGTGTATGCATTAGTTACACTTTCAACGATGTAGCTGTTCCGATTTACATACAAATTCAACTTAAGAACAAACTGACAGAACCTATCTTCTTCATAACTTAGGGACAGCCTGTGTATGAAACTTAAATGAATTGTGTGTTTAGTGTTGGGTCCCATCAATCAAAGACACTCATTATGTACCAATTTTGAAATACAGGTAATCTAAAATCCCACATACTTCTATTCCTAAGCATTTCAGATAACCAATAGTTAACCTTTATTAATATTGATATCAGTATTACAAAATATTCATCAACTTATATTTACAGTCGAAGATTACCTGAGATTCCAATTTCTACAGCATCCTCCATAATATCAGTATCACACTTCTGCAAAGATCTATAGAAAAAGTTTTACTTTCTCCTCACTTTAAACGTTTTCATCCTTTTATACATTAAATGATACCCCTCCTTATTTGTAGATGGGAAAGCTTATATTATCATACATCCACAATTGTTGTTATGTGGGAAAAGGAAGAGCAGTTGTGAAGAAAATAAAGTTTTCCAAGTTATAGTACTTTTCTTGTCATTGGTGTGTGGAAATTGATGCCCCAGTTCACGATAAAATGTTCTTTCTGTTGTCAGTGATAGGCAGAGGAGACTTCAACTTCAATAATCTACTGTCACCATTAAAGAGCAAAGGGGATTGAGAATGATGCAATGACAGGAGAATGAATAACAGTTTTTATTATCCTTCTAAAATGTCGGTTGACCTCATTCTTGCTTGTGTGACATAAGACAATTAAGGATGTAACCCAACCTAAATTAGTTCCAGGTGTTTCAAGGCTTCCACAATGTATGTTTTGGAATGATTCTATTATTTTGTCAAGTCAGCTAACTTATGTACACTCTGTCATTCTAGTGAATGCTTATGTTTTATCTTGTTCTATGTATGTGTTCAAATATTCCCATATTAGCAGGTTTCCTTTATAGATGACAGCTTCATGCATTCATTTCCTTGCCATCTCTATTAAAGTTAAAAAGCATAAGGTCTTGTGGGTGAGGAAAATCTGCAAATGCATCAGTCATCCATGGCCACAATGATGTTTTTTGTTTGAATTATTATCCTACTTTTCTTCACAAAAAAGGATTAAAGGCAGCTCACAATGACATTGAATAAAACATGAATTTAAAACAAAAAAGATGTCCAATATTAGAAATGTAGTTTGAAGCATACTGGTGATATGACAGAAAACTACCAAAATTATGTTGATTCAAAGCTCCTTTTATAGTAGACATTATCAGTTGTCCAGGGAGGAAAAGTTTCGAGCCTGCTGATGGAAAGGTTTGCATACAATAATGAGTAATTTAAAATGATGTTCAGTAATGAATAATTTGAAAGCATACAATAATTACTGGGCAAGACTGTTATATTTTTTGTGTTTCGTGTGTGTGTGTTTTAAATCTCCTTTGGGAACTTTTGTGAAAAAATCATGAAAATACACTTTCTTGCACAATTTTTTCATAAGAAGTTCCAAAATGTGAGAAATCAATAGCAGTTGGCCATGTACTAGTACTATGATTCCACTTTATCTGCCATCCCAGAATTCCATTGGATACGGCCATGGCATCTAAAGTAGGATAACCTTTGGTTCTCCAGTTGTTTTGCCAGCTTACCAACTGTTAGGAATTGTGGGAACTAAAGTCCAAAACACCTGGACAACCCAAAGGTTGGGAACCACTGATATAGGTGAAATAATATTTGATGTGTGGAGATACTCTTTCTCGTCAAAGATGAAAAGTAAACAGCATATAGACTTTACATTCCTGAAGCTGAGTTAGCTCTCCCCCCCCCCCCAACAACTACGATTTCCAGAACCATATAGCATCTTCTCAGGGGCATAAAATTGGTCCTAGAATTTGTCACAGTTGCACCCTCCTGCTACTAAGGCTTGATACCACCCAAACTAAAAAGCTGCTACTCAATTTGTCACAGTTATAGTCAGGGGCCTTCCTCACAGCCAATAACGCAGAATATTCAGGCAGAAAATCCCACAATATCTGCTTTGAACTGGATTATCAAAGTCCACACTGCCATTATATTCCAGTTCAAAGCAGATAATGTGGGTTTTAATTCAGCTGTGTGGTCCAACAGGCAGGGCTTACAGGGAAACCACATGCAAGCACATGGCAGCCACTCTGCATGCTGTGTGATCCCAAATAGAAGAGACAGTAACTGTGACTGGCAGACTCATTGACTGTTTTGGTTGGGCCCTTGCCGTTATGGTTGTCCAAAGAAGCCAAAGAAGCCAAAGGCAAATTGGCCTAAATGAATCAGTGCACAAGTCTAATGGCCAGTCCTTTGTGGTGTGACAAGCTATCATTAATTATGCATCACAAATACTATTCAAATAAACAAAAAAAACCTCTAACAAAAAAGAAAAATATAAACAAACTGGCCATGAAATAATTGAAATTGTAACTGCTATATATTCACAATCCCTATGCAGCTCCTATGTCCCTCAGCCCCCACTTACCAGAAATAAGTAGCCCTGTGTGATCAATTTAAAATATTTCAATAGTCATTACTAAATTAGGGGGACATGGAGAATAGTTTCTAAAGTGTTTCTAAAATATTGTTAGGCGTTTGTATCATACCTATAATGATATAATGAATTCTTTGTTACTTTTTGTAAAGTAATTGCGCTAGGGAGGGAGTCCAACCCCCTTTATTCTGCCAGACAGGAAAAGCACAGTCAAACCGCACTAAACTACTCCCAGAATTCTGCTCACTTCCTGCATTAAAGCACTTGGGTTTTCCTTCTCCATGTTGGAGAAGCTACTTTTAAAATGCAGGTGCTACATTGCCTCTAGGTCAGCAGTGCCAGAGAATTCAAAAGGCTCTGCTCTAAACTGTATTTTCCAGAATTCTGCATGCTTCACACATTAAAGACTCAATGTGAGTTTGGGGTCTGCCTCTCTCTAGGCCAGCCATGTGCTGAGTGGCTTCTTCCTTGCCCAGCCATCCAGCCAGACATCCTTTCCTCCCTTCTCCCCTACTATCTGCTCCTTTTGGAGAAAGAGTGGGGTCCCTCCACTCTGGCCTCACCATTCTCCTCTGGGCCCTTTGGGAGGAACAAAACCCACAATGGAGATCTGGAGCCATTTATAAGACTTACATAACTCTTCTGAAAGTCATAGGTCAGTGTTTTGAATCTTAAGTTCTTTACCTGGTCACCCCTTGTGTTTCTTAATATTGCTTCGAATGTATGAATCTAACAAATTCGATCTGAAAAACAAATTTAAAAATAAGTTTTGCACAGCCCTAGTAATGAGCCACTGAGGCCCCATCTATGCTGCCATATAATCCAGTTACTGAATCCAGATTATCTGCTTTGAACTGGATTATATGACAATGTAGTTTCATTGGATTCAGAAACTGGATCATATGTCAGTGTAGATCCAGTCTCAGACTGATGGAGGCACATTCTCCTAAAAATCAAGATGCAGGTTCTAACCCTATCCCCCTTCACCAAGTCCATCCCTTCACCAAGTGAAGGTCTAGAACCAGTGCAATGTCCCTTATTCTAAGGGATAATTTGGCCCTAAAATTTGTGTCCCTTAGGGCCCTTATTTTTGACTAGTAGGACCAACTCTCTGTTCACAGGAAGGTTGCCAGAATAGAACCACCTTGATACTAGGAACAGTTTGTTGAAAATGGGTGGATAAAATTTATTTTATTTTAATATTTAGGGCATCTGGATGGAGAAAATAAGGTAGTTCTAATAATGAACCTACTTCATAAGCGTTTCTTTTGTGAGTTTCAATCAATACTAACTGTTTGAGCAGTTGTGGTCATGGCAAATTTTTGTTGGAAATGGGTGCCAGTCCTTTTCAAGGCAGTGTTCCCATCCTAAAATTACTCCTTCTAGCACAGAGTAGTGGAGAAGAGAATCCAAGCTTTAACCACCATGAAATCTAGGATGTCTAACAACTGTGTGGTGCAGAAACATCTACAGAATATTCTATGTATATATTGGAATCAACTATGTATCCATTAAATGTAAGAAAATGAAGCAGTCATGGCATACACACACAGAATTTAATTTTCCACCCTTTGCCAATCAAATATAGGACACTGTTAAACAGAATAGCAGTTTGACCTGATAGAAGAGAGTTATTTCTAATTGTCAAGGTGTTTGGCACTGTTTTACTCTATATTTGGATTTTTTTTCCAATCCCCAAAGTGAGAAAATAGTTTTAGTCAACCTGATGCTGGGGCCAATACAGCAGTCCTCCTGCTGTGTCTCCTAAATTATCTAGCCTGTCGACTCTCTTGGAAGATGCAATAGTGTCAACCTTGCACCCTATAAATGAGCATATCACCATCAGGTGTACTGGAGGTTTTTTAAATCCCACTGCTAGTGCTCAAATAAATTTCATCTGAGGCCCATTCAACACAGCTGGGTTATATGGCAGTGTGAACTCAGATAATCCGTTTGAAAGAAGATATTGTGGATCATCTGCCTTGATGTTCTAGGTTATATGGTTGTGTGGAAAGGCCCTACTGGAGCAGTTGGTTTCATTTTGTGGAATAGAGCAAGAAGACACCATCTTTTCTTTTTGCCTCAGGGAATGTAATGCCTTTGGCTGGCCTTACCTTTCATGCTTTGAGAAACACGTTGCTTGAGCTGCTGTACTGTGGTGCATATCTGCCCTAGGTCACGAAATATAGATGTCAGACCAACATCATGGATTTATTGTGCTCCAGGGTATCAAAATGTCTCTTTCTGCAGACATAGAGATGAAGGAAATCTTCATTTGACTGTTTTAAATGAAAAGCAGTTCTTCTGAGAAAAGAGGACACGATGAGTTAGGTTTACACCTCTGCAGAATAACTGATGATTTAATATGCTCATTATATAGTAAAGCAAAGTTGTGAAACAAGAACTTGAAACTGAAATGCTTGCTGATTGATTATCATATCGCATTGCTTTGTCTATCGGGGAGCAATTATGGCTTCTGCTCCAAGTCATTAGGAAAGTAAATACACTGCTTGAAGTACCTTTGTGATTTACACAATT
The DNA here is from genome assembly GCA_030556195.1 of Anolis apletophallus. Taxonomy (NCBI): domain Eukaryota; kingdom Metazoa; phylum Chordata; class Lepidosauria; order Squamata; family Anolidae; genus Anolis; species Anolis apletophallus. The sequence continues at coordinate 81,914,170 of JARBWK010000006.1, read as the reverse complement.
TTATAAATCTATATGTTTACCAATATGTTTGGTAGTGATGTGTGCAATATCTTCAGTTTAAATTAAGCACTTTAGCACTTAATGTATTGATTGCCAAATAAGCTTTGTATAATAATTTCCTATAGTTTTGTTCCAGATGTCATCTTTTTATAATATTATCTTCATGCTCTTCTCATAAAATTGAAATGTTTTGAGCTAGAGCTATTCTCACAGGAAGTGAAAAGTAATCTAACATTCAGAAGTAGCCTAGCACAGACCAAATGCATCATATGGGAGATTATAGAGTATTAGTGGTAAGGGAAGGGGATAGGGGGGTGCTTTAAAAAAATTGTTGTGCTCTATCACTGTTCCATCTACCTCTGATGTGCCATTATTTATGTAGTCAAGCTGACATCAACCATGTACATTGATCAATGTACTTGGAGGTGCTATAGTCTTTGGAGCCCCTTCCACACAGCTATATAAAATCCATATTGAACTGGATTATATGGCAGGGTGGACTCAGAAAATCCAGTTCAAAGCAGACATTGTGGATTATCAGCCTTGATATTCTGAGTTGTATGGCTCTATGGAAGGACCCTAGGAAGGAAACAAAAATCCTTAAGGTGAGCAATACTCAAAACATTCCAATGAACACAGAAAATTTTGAATTGCTGATTGACTTTTGTGACGGGGAAGAACCCTAAAGACAACAAATCCTAACTGGACTTGGAAGCTAAGTGATCCTGTAGCATTAGTGCATTTGACACCACTTTAATTTCCATGGCTCAATGCTATGGAATTCTGGGGTTTGTAGTTTGTTGAGGCCCCAGAACTCTTACAGGGAGAAGGCTAATGGCCTTGTCAAACTATAACCCCATTGATTCCATTGCACTGATTTATGATGGTTAAAGTGAATCAAACTGTATTCATTCTACTGTGCAGATGCACCCCTGGTTAGTACTTTAATGGGAAACTGTCAATGAATACTAGTTGTTGTAGGATATATTTGAGAGGAAGGAACTGCCAAAACCACCTCTGAGTATTTGTCACCTAAGTAAATCCTATGAACTTCAGGGAATCACTAGATGCTGACAGGTGCCTTAAAAGCACATACGCTTGCATTGTATGCTTGAAAGGCTTGATGCCATAATGAACTGGAGCACTCTACACTGCGGTATTTTGCTGAAGGTTGTGCTTGTAAACATTCTGTTGCTATTTTTTCCCCACTGTCATTTTCATTTTCCACTGCTGAAGCTTTGCAATATATACTGTTGGCATGCATTTTACATTTAACTACACTGCTTTTAGAATTGTTCAGAATGCCGTTAAGTATGTTATATGAGGAAGCTTTGCTATAGAATGTGAATGGTAAATGACAGATGAGTGACAGTAAGACACTTTCTTGAAATATTAGCTTCTTCTGCAGAATCTGAAAGTGAAGACAAAAGGCCTAGGTAATATTATGTCTTCTCTAAAAGAAACCAAGTGTACAAAATGTTTATCAGTATAGGCTATCTAGGACCAGTATAGACTATCTAGGTCTGTTAGAATCTAGAAGAAAGTCCATTAAAATGGCATCACATTTTGCAGTTCAGTTCAATGGAATGGGATTGCTTGCATCCAATAGTAACACATCTCAGAGAGCAGCAACCATGTGGGAATTTGTTCTTAGGCATTGAGACACTTTGTATATAGCATCAAGCCACAGGGGGTCTGCATTATGAAACTTAGCTTCTGCAGGTCCACTCACACTCCCAAGCTTATTTTCCTTATGGGTATAAGGGAAATAAGATTGTTTTATTTTAGAATACCTACATTTGAAGTGTGGTTACTAGGCATGTGCAATAAAAAATGGTTCTAAACTCTGTTCAAAAGTAGGGGGCACTGGCACTTTGTTCTAAAGTCTTTCCAAATTTTGAAGGTGAAAATGTCAAAACTTTACAAAACTTCCAAATTTTTGTAAGTACTTCATTAAGTACTTACAAAGTGGGGTGGTTGTGCATGTGCATTAAGGGAAACATTACTGACAGTAATGAGGGGCTTCTCTCACCCTCAGTTTGAGCTATCCTGAGGAAACATGATATAGTAGTAGAATGCATTTACCACTGTCAGCTCACCAAATTTCACCAAAAAATCACTTATTGTCGCCCCCCTGTGGGCCATGGCCCTTTACCTCCCTGATAAACCACACAAGGGCCAGGGTACAACCGGGTTTTATTGTGTAGGAAACATTAGAAAGCTTGGAGGCATTTATAGTGCCTTTAAAGTAGCAAGCAAGGTCTACAGATGATTATAATCCTGTAGCTCAGACCCAAAGCCGGATGCTAGTAGCAAGAGAGGGAGTCTTTAGCCAAGCCCTCTCCAGTTCAGCAAACGTTGCAGCTCGGAAAGCACAGAGTTCAAAGGCAGTATAGTTTCTCAGGAGTCGTAGCAGAGCCAAGTGCCCTCAGGCCGCTGATCGCGGCAGCCCGGTGAGGAAAGGCTGGCAGACGGGACTTCACGCTGGTCACAGCCTAGCCCCTAGCGATTACCCCAGCCGAAGCAAGAAGGCTGGGATAGCTGGCTTCCATGCATGAGTCTTTTCCCCAAGGAATCCCAGCTGCAGTTAGCTGCCGGGGATGCAGGAAGTAGCAAACAAAGAGTCTCTTAGAAGTTGCAGCCGATGCAATGTGGCTGCGTTGGCCCCTACAATGGGACAGGTCTCTCAAGGGAATTCTCGCCGTAGCGGAAGGCAGGATCAGCTGTAGCAACTCACTGCAGGTCCTGAAGAATCCCTGCCGGGGCAAGGAAGCAGGAAGCAGTGCTTACTGTAGCAAGAGTCCAGAAACCCTGAAAGGATCCCTGCAAAGGCAGGAAGGCAGGAGCAGTGTTTCCATCACTTCGAGTCCACGAACCTCGATGGATTCCTGGCTGGGACACGGGAGCAGGTATGAGGTTTTAGTAACAGAGAGTCCAACCGCAGAGATGACCTCAGGCTTCACTCTCCGGTTCCAACGGTGACCTGGAGTGCAGGCTAGGCACGGCCAAGCCGTAGATGAAGCAGGGTTCTGGCACAGTGGAGCAGAGACGAACCGGCTCGGAGCTGGCTGGCTGGCTTCCCCTGGGAGGGAAGGCCCCAGCGGCCGTTCCCTTAGTCCATTTTGAATGCGATGTTGGTAAGAGACAAAGACTGAAGGGTGCACTGAGCAATTATAGCATTCTGAGAGTGCGTCGGACGTCAAAACCTGTGATGGATGTTTCTTAGCATGTTGACATGATCTCAGGCCTCTTGGAATGCGGGTCTCATTACCGGGGCCCACCTAGCTCGAGGGAGGCATTCTCTCAGTCGCTTTCACTATCAGCCGCCAGAGCAACCCGGTCTTGGAGGCCCTGTTATGATTATCTTTCCTTAGGTTCACACAGGCCAAGCCCGAAAGGCTTGCACACAGTTCATGAGCAGGGCAAGCTGTTGCAGGATGTAAGTTTCGATTTCCTAGGCTGGAATGTCGCGCAGGCCCAGATGCTGTTTGAGGCTGCCGCCGCTTAGGCCAAAACACTGCCTGAAGCTGCTGGAGTGTAACACTTATTCACAGATTCTTGGCAAATTTTCAAAGTTTTTATAAAAAACATTTTTAATAATAAAGAAAATCTGTTCCTGGTTTGAAAGTGTCATTTCCTGTTTCATTGTGTGGTCTTTACTTTGAAAGTAGTTGTTCTACTCCATAAACTTTGTTTTTGTGGCAGAAACTGTGTTAAATTGTAGAGACTCAACAAAGCAAAATGATGATGTCTCTAGAGTTGTGTGACCTCGCCCTGCTTTTCAGCCAGGGGGGCTGGGACAGGCCCCGGGAGTGCCAATTGCTTTAGACCAAGATGGAGAAGTTGAAGGGCCTGATGGGTATGAAGGGAATGATCCTGATGGTGAAAGTCTGCAATGGGATTATGCTTGGCCTGAGGAATATTCTGAAGAAGAAATGGAAACAGATTCTGGCTCGGACTGTGAATATGAACGTTAGGTGGTTTTGGGTCGCAGGAAAGAGTATCCTCCCTGCTTGCCGAGGAATCTCTGGGAGATGAGATGCCCAGTTCCCAGATTGATAACACACCAGATGTCCCAGTTAATGAGCAGACTTTCAATAGGAGACAGAATATTATGACTTCAAGGCAAGATTGGAGACGGGGATCAAAAAGGAGTTGGATACACAAAAGTTGGGTTTAATTAACTGTTCTGTGATAAAGTTCTTTAGACTGGAGGCTATGTCGGTAAAGAGTGGACGCGGATCTGTCCTCTTGGTCTTGTTTACTGCGGAGCAGTTGGTCTGTGCTTTCCAAGCTGTTTTCAGGAACTCTGTTCATGGTCTCTGGACTCGAGACTCTTCCATCGTTGATTTTTGACCCGCTTTGTTTGGAACTTATTTTGGACTGAACGTTTTGCCATTTTGGATTATTTACCCGCTGCTTTTATTCTTCAATTTAGTCTAAATAAAGAGTTTGTTATTGAGCCCTGGTGTGTGTGTTTAGGGTGTCTGGGACGGCCTGCATTGCAACAAGAGTAAAGACAAAGTTTTTCCAGGCTAATAAACTTTCATCATGTTTTTATGACAGACCCAATTAGAAAATGACATTTATAACCCACAAACAGAAATCATAGTAGGGACACCATCAAGGGACATCTAGACCAGACATGGGCAAACTTTAGCCCTCCAGGTGTTTTGGAGTTCAATTTCCACAATTCTTAACAGCCTACTGGCTGTTAGAAATTGTGGGAGTTGAAGTTCAAAACACCTGGAGGACCAAAGTTTGTCCATGCCTGATCTAGACTGACCCTCTTCTTCCAGGCAGATAGGCACAATCCAAACTTTCCTAACATCCAATTAATATGCTTCTCTTATTGACGCACAACCAAATAACTACAATTTAGCACAAATTCATTACTTACTTTAGCCCTCTTTGCAGATTTTATGATTTCATTTATTATAGACTGTCTAAACACCATAGCTTGCTGCTGCAGCCCAATACATTCTGGGAAATAGTTTAGTGCAGGCATATGGCTTAAATAAAATAACTATAAATGGGGCTTCTAACTCCCTCATTTTTAAATTGTGAAACTTGGAGTGAAACTTGCTACAATGGTAGAACACATTTTTCACCCTTTACCTATCAAGTTTCATAATGTTTCACTAATCCAGGGAATTTCTGGGAATTTTCAAAGTTTTTTAAAACAGCATTTTTAGCAATCTCTGCCTCCCCCTCCCTCTTCCATCACCCTGATTGGCTGGAGAGGCATACTAACAGGTTTGGCTTCCCCTCTCAGCAGGGCTTGGTTGCCCTGTGAATTTTAGCTCCATCAGAGCTACATCCAAATATATAATAAGCTTAAGATTCAAAGGCACCTTTTGATTCAAATTCTTAATATGGGGGGCAAGCAGGTTTGTTGGAACTTGCTTCAAAAGTGCTAAAATCCAAACTACATGCAAATCAAGAGTATTTCTGAATCAAACTCACATGCCTAGTGGTTACTAAAAGCAACCTGTCTTCATAAACCATAGTTTGAAGTTAGCATATTTTTATTAACCATGTTTATAGTTAGTATAATGTAATCTGCTTCATCTATAAGAGAAGTGTAATACTTGAAGGGGGGGCTTATGAATCTCGAGTCTTGTTTATGCTTATTCTTGAGATGCAAAATAATGGTTTAGTATTACATCTGAATAAGTCCATAGTCGCTTTTAGCCTCCTTCTGGAGAGAAAAAAGCCAAGTATAAATATACATAATAATAATAGCTATTTTTTATAGTCAAAAACTTTCCATAGATGCTTAGATGATCCATTCCTCAGCTTTTGTGCAGATTACATCTTCTCTATTCACCTCTATTCATATCTATTGAGCACAAGTTGACCAGTGTACCATTGTACGACCATGTTCGTCTCTCACCATACAGAATGAATCAGATCATTGGGTGGGAGGATGATCAAGAGGTCTTGTCCATCCAGAGGCGGCCCCAGCGATTCCGCAATGTAAGCGGCCGCGTAGAGCGCCACCGGCTGGGCGGGGCGTCACCAACTGGGAGGGGCGCCGCGGCACCACCTCGCTTCCGCGCCCCGCCCTGCCGCCGCCGGTGCGCCGCCAGCCATTTCTGCGCATGCCCAGCGCCTGTAGTTTCTTCTGGGCATGCGCGAATGTCTCATGCATGGGCACTGAGTCCCGCGCGCCTGCGGCTTTGGAGCCAGCGTGCAGGTGTGCTCGGGCCGCAGTGTGCATGCGCGGATGTTCGCACATGCGCAGAAACGTAGTGCTTCGGGACGCTGCAGCACGCCTCCCGAAGCACAGACATTTCTGCGCATGCCCAGAAGCAACTACAGTCCGTGCTTTGGGAGGTGTGTGCGGAAGCAGCGGCGGTGGCGAAGCGCGGCGGCGGGCGGAAGTGGGCGGCGGGCGAAGCGGGCGGCGGCGCGGAAGCGGCGCGCGCGGAAGGGCGGCGAAGAAGCGGCGGCGGCGAAGCGGCGGCATGATCATTGCCGGGGCGCCAAAATTTATTTCGCGTACTCCCCGGAAAAGGTCAGGCCGGCCCTGTGTCCATCCCCGCAGGTACCATGTACATTGCTCCAATACCCATCTGTTCTGCACATCACATGACCTGCAAAGTGATCTTTGAGTTGGCCAATGTGGCATAGAGGATATTTCACTTTTGATATTTTTCAAACATCCTTGTTGTGCAGTCCACGTTCTCTCTTCATTTATACAACATTAATTTCTGCCTCAGCTTTTGATAAAAAATAATTTAACACCAAGTATGAGTTTTGTAAATTGGTTGAAACAAGAAGGACATTGTAAAAAAAACAATTTCTAAAAGTTCTCGAAGAGTACTGTGCCTCTCAAAATAGAAACAACGATTGTTTGTAAAATTGCTTCTTTTCATAGGAAACATCTTTGGAGTAATTAATAACAGGGACTGCTGTTAGCTCCATTTTGAATATTCCCTAGTCATTGTGGCTTCCCCTTCACAAACAAACAATAACAAAACTGCCAGAACCAATGTCAGTCCATTGAAACTCAAACTAGAAACCTCTTCTTCTTCTCACATTAATTGTCAATTGAAAAAGAGAGACAAATTCTTATGCTGTCTTAGGAAACTAAATATTGAAAGCTGCACGCTGTTCGGGAATGAGGGAGGCATGCAAAAGCTTTTATTCAAAAATAAAGCATGTAACATTACTACAAAAGAAAGCAGCTACATATCCAGGAATATCTACGATCCTTATAATCCACTAAGATATACAACATTATAAATGGGGAAATAATCAATGCACAGCTCCAGTTTGCCTCCTAACTTGTAGTAAAAGCTTCATAAGAGAACTGAAATCACTGCTGAGATCTTTCTTAACCCCAAAATAAAACCGTCTCTTGTCAAATATTAATGTCAGCATATATAGAAAGAGAATCACACAGCATAGAAATTGTAAGGATGGCAAATCCTGTGCTTTTACTTAAATGCATGTTCAGCAAATACAGGTTCTGAGTAGTTGCCTCCAAAGAGTTGGGGTGACTCTTTGGCTGCAATTTGTGGTAAAGATCTGCAGAAATGTACTTAGGACATTCAATCACTTGAAACTAAATTATAGGTTTCCTGTCTGCTTTTAAAGTTTGTATATTCTGTTCAACAAGAAGTGACATTTCCATTTCACTAACATGAAATCAGCAGCAATAATTTAGGTCCTTCTGTCTTCCATATTATTTGATGAGTCTTGGAAAGATGTTGATCTCTTTCATCTGTATAATTTGGTCAGTATCTCTCCCGGAATAAACCAAAGTACGCTGTAAGTATTAGTAACAGAATTTTCCTGCTCCCTCCCCATAAACTGCAATTACATTTTAACCAAGCTGCATTAAGGGGCTACTCATGAGTAACAGAGGATATAATGTGCTTTTTGGATTTTGCAATGTACAAACTTACGAACAAACTTTATTTCCCTCATTTTGCCAAATGCAGCATGAAATGTACATCCCTTCATCTGGAATCATCTGCTCACATCCCCAGAATTGCTAACCCAGGTTTGTTTATAAGGGTTATTGATTGCTGATAAGAATAAATATTGTGTCCATTTAAGAACCTCTTCCTTGAAGCTGAAGAAATTAGCTCCCCCTTTAGCTCTAGTGATACATATATCACATCTCTTGTAAAGCTTCCCTGCTGGGATATGATTCAATTAAAAGCTTTTTAAAGGAAAAACCCCACGGATGGGTGGATTACAATTCCTAGAATCCCCAGCACCCAACTTCTTCAGCCATGAAGCCTACCGGGTGAGCCTAAGCAAGTCATGCTCTCTCAGTCTCAAAGCAAGGCATTGTCAAAGGTCTACAGAAGGCCACCTACTGATCAGACCTTGCCAAGAAAACCTTTAAAGAGTTATAGATCAGAAACGGCTTAAAGGCACACATCCTGGAAATACATACATAGATATTTTTGCTTTTATTATAGATATAGATAGATAGATACAGATATGACAAGGATGAATGATACTTGCAAATAAATCATCAGCATCTTGAAAATGGCTATAAATGTAATTGAAAAGCATGATGGGAGAAACCTAAACATTGATAAGATAGTTCCTTCCTTCACATTTATCTTAAGGATCATCCAGTGGTACATTCTAGAATTTGAGCCTTTCAGTTCAGCAACCCAAAGGACAGAGAACAGTTCCCTCTGATTTCCAGCAGAAGTGCAGAGGAAGAAACAGATCTTGGATTTCCTGCTACTGCACTGGAAAAATTAGAGGTTCTTTATAGTGCTATTATGCCAGTTATTTGTCTCTTTGCAGTTCAAACTGGTTGAGGTGCTAGTCTTGAGGGCCCAAGTCCCCAGGTTTCTCCTTTCAAAGGTTATCTCAAGACATGCTGTTGCCTGGCATAGCAATCCCAAGTACAGGAGCTGGCTGGAAGTGTCACTAACACACAGTGGTGGGTGATCCCCAGTGGGACATGTCCTCACTGTGGAAGGTCATGTGGACCCCAAAATAGGTTTTTTGTCACGATGCACGGACTTGACCGGCCCCTTAATCACACACACAGAGACGGACTGAAGGCTAACTACTTTATTGAATATAAAAACAGTTCAAAGATAATGTCCATAGGAATAGTAAAGCAATCCAAAAGGCTTGAAGTAACAATGTCCAAAATATCGTGGCAAATAGGCCAAAAGCTTAGCAACACTCCGCACAACTATGCGGAACAAGAGCAAGGCAAGGCTCCGCACAACCAGGCGGATCAGGAACAAGGCAGGGCTCCGCACAACCAGGCGGATCAGGAACGAGGCAAGGCAAGGCAAGGCAAGGCAAGGCTTGATGACCACTGGCTAACCTAGCTTCGTGGTCCCACTCCGCTTCACGCCTATTCAGATGAGACGTGGCCGGAGCACTGAGGATTCGTTCCCACGGATCCTATACTTAATCTCTTGGCCGAGGTCCCCGACGCTCTAGGCTTCTTCGTCTCAATCCCTGCTGACGGACCTCGGCCGGTCTATGCTCTTGGACCATCCCCTTCTACTAGACTCGATGTTCCGTCTCCTATCAAAGGTTCGACCTTGTCTCTCAGCAGCTGTGTTTCTATCTCCCTGAGAGCTCTCCTCCCTAGAAGCTTCCCAGCCGCTTTCTTCCATGTTTTCACTTACTAGCTCCTGAGAATCTCTCCCACCCGGATGCTCATAGCTTCCAGAATCACTGTCTTCCATCTGCACCTGGTTATCTATGTCTTCGCTTAGGCCAAACAACATTTCTTCCCATGCCAAGCTCTCTGTGGGCAAAGGAGGCCCGCCAGGGGAAAGCTGCCCTTCACCCCAGTCATCTAGCTCATCCTCTGAATCTGGTTCTGGTACTGCTGGCCCTAATGCTAATGGGACCCCGGGTCCTAGCCCCTGCCCTCCAGGCACAAACGAGAACTGCTGTGCTACATTTTTACAGTCACTTACCTCCAAGAACTTCCAAGAACCTACCCCTAGAAGACAATTATACTTGGCTACAAGTGATAGCTCATGACTATGATGATTATGATTATAATGATAATGGTGGTGGTAGTGGTGAGCCCCCCCCTGTGGGGGTGAGAAGAGTGGGGTAAAAAGGATGTAAATAAATAATTAAATAAATGATGGAGCCAAAGGTTGATTCAAGATGCTACCTGGCATGAATATTTCTTTCTCACAGACTAACTGAAAATATTAAATATAAGATTCAGGTGGGAAAGTTATGAGAGAATTATGACCACCTATAAGGGTGAGAAGTTTTGATTAACCTTGGTAGAGAAGGCCAAAGACTTCTACAAAAAATTGCAAAAAGACAAAAAGATTATGACCTTAGAAAAATCACCAGAAAAAAGGAAGAAACCAATAAGGAAAAGATCAAACACCCAGAAATATTGGGAGCGACCTCCAGACCACAATCTACTAATGAAGACGGCGATGATGATGAGGATGAATATGCCCTGGAAGAAGAGGAATTAGACAATAATAATGGCTGAATTTACTCATCAAATAAAATGCTATTCCCATAATGTCAATGGTCTAAATTCTCCAAATAAAAGCTAAAAAATCTTTAACCAAATTAAATAGGAACACTATAATATAACTGCTCTTCAGGAAACACACGTTAACCACAAACATGTGGTCCATTTGATACAAAAAATCTAGGAATAATATTCTTCAAACCCAGAAAAAAAGGGAGGAGTAGTGTTATATGTAGATGAAAAAATCCCTTCTGAATTTTGTTTTAGAGATCAAGAGGGAAGAATGGTGGTGGTGAAAGTATCTATAGGGATGGAAAAGATTTTGATTTGTAATATATATGCACCAAATGGCCCCAAAACAAAATTTGCAAAGACATTGAAAGAAAAAAATTTGAATGAACAATTCGAGCATATGATAATATTAGGAGATTTTAATGGAGTGATGGACAGAAGAAAAGATAAGACAAAAAAACAGAAAAGATCAAAACCAAGATATTTTATTCACATATTTAATTACCATGGCAAGAATGGTATTAGCGAAAAAATGGAAACAAAATGAATTACCAATAGTGGAAGAATGGTTGAAAAAGACAGATAAAATCAGAGAAATTGACAAATTAACCTTTGCCTTGAAATTATCATAAGGGAGACCCATAAAAAACAGATTGGAAATCATATGATGAATTAAAGGAAACTTATAAGGAAGGATGAAATAAAAATTACCTCTATGGAATAAAACATGAGACTTTTGTAGTAAAGACAAGAAGGAGTAGCCGATAGGGAGAGAACGAAAAAGAATGAATTGAAGTTGTAAATGCAGAAAAAGAAGATTCGGAAGTCATAGATTCCCTTTCCCTTTCCCTGAGACCCTTGATTTCACCTACCTAACCCATATTCCCTATTTCCCTGTCCTGAAAGATTCCCAGTTTTTTCCTACCCATGATCCTTAGATAGAATGTTTTTAATGTTTGTATGTATAAAAAAATCTTGCAAATAAAAATCATATATATATAAAAGAAAAAACAGAAAAGATGTAAAGTTGAGGATGCAAGTACTTTACTAAAAAAATTCATTTATGGAGGAATTCGATCTAGATGATACATGGCGATTGCATAATTCAGAAGAAAGAGACTATACTTATTATTCCAATAGACATTCTAGTTGGTTAAGAATATATATGATTTGGACAACAAAAACATTAACTACTAAAGTGGGAAAAATACAAATACTACTGAGAGATCAATCTGACCATAGTGCCTTTGAAATGATTTTAAATCACACAAGAAAATGACGCTTAAATGAAAACCTACTTAAAATGGAAGAAGATATAAATAAAACATATCTAAAACCAAGGAATATTTTGAATTGAATGATAAAGAGGATATATCAACACAAATATTATGGGATGCCTACAAAGCTGTAATGAGAGGTCATTTAATACGACAAAATACAATAAGAAATACTTCTAAGAATATTAAAATAAATGAAATAAAGGACACTATTGGGATAAAGGAAAAAGAGTTAAAAGATAACCTAGGAAATGAGATAATAAAGAAATTAGAAATGCTGAAGAAAGAGAAACATAATCTAGAAGTGGGATATATGGCTAAACAACTAAAGTATGTAAAACAATCACAAATTGAAAATGCGAATAAAGTAGAAAGATGGCTGGCAAGGAAAATAAAAAAGAGGCAATCACCGTTAATTTTAAAGATTGAAACGGAAGACGAAATATTAACAAAAGATCAAGAAATAGCTCAGAAATTCCTAAAATCCTATAAGAAGTTATACGCAAAAGAGACAATTGAGAAAGATAAAATAATTGAATATATAACTAGACACAAACTTGAAAAATTACAGACGAGCAATGACAATTTTTGAATGAAGAGATTTCCATAGAAGAAATTGAAAAGGCAATTCAAAACTTGCATAACAATAAATCGCCAGGGCTGGATGGCTAGACGGCTTGTTTCTATAAGTCTATGCAAAGGGAGATATTACCAATTTTGAAAAAAGTTATGAATGCTATTTTAATAAAAAAAGAAATCTCTGAGTCATGGAGATCTGCGGAGATTGTACTATTACATAAGGAAGGATCAGATCCAGAAGAAGTAAAAAATTACTGGCCAAATTCCCTACTAAATACAGATTACAATTTTTTTCAAATATAATGATGAATAGATTTAAATAATTTTTAATGAGATGGATCAGAGAGGACCAAAAAGGCAATGTAACGATAATTCTTGATACATTGGAATATTATGAGACTCATCATCACCAAAAAGGAATGGCACTTCCCTCTGTAGATGCTGAGAAAGCATTTGATAACATAAATTGGGACTTTTAAAAACTAATCTTTCAAGAAATAGATATTGGACAGCATTTCAGAATGCAATACATGTGATCTATGAAAATCAAAAAGCGAAATTACTTATTAACGGACTTATAACAGAAGAACTCCAATAGAAAAAGGTACAAGACAGGGTTGTCCACTTTCACCCTTAATTTTTATTTTTGCATTAGAGATCTTACTGAAGAATATAAGAGAAGATGTGGAACTGGAGGGCCTCAAAATTGATAAACAAGAAGTAAAAAATAAGAGCATTTGTGGACAATGTCATATGTATCATTGAAGATCCAAACAAAAATATAAATAAATGGTTAAGGAAATTAGAAGAATTTGGTGCAATTGCAGGTCTCAAAATTAACAAAAATAAAACTATGATGTTGACAAAAATATAACCCAAAAGAAACAATAGGAACTTAAGGAGATCTCGGGGATAAAAAGAATGGGGAAACTTAAGTACTTACTTAGGTATTTGGATTTGCATTTACTGAAGAATAATTATATTGAAAAATGGAAAGAATTCAAAAAAGATTTGGAAAACTAGAAAAAAATTAACTTATCCCTATTAGGAAGGATTGCCACAGTCAAAATGAATATACTTCCCAAAATGTTGTATCTATTTCAAAACCTTTCTATTATAAGGAATATGAAAATCTTCAAGAAATGGAATAAAGATATAATAAAATTTGTATGGAAAAATAAGAAACCAAGAATAAAATTCACAACATTAACTGATTTAAAAATTAGAGGAGCCTTTGGCCTCCCAGATCTTAAACTTTATTATGAGGCTAGTGCACTTACGTGGATTCGGGATTGGTCAAAATGGGAAAAGATAAAAACGTTAACCTTGGAAGGTTTCGATTTACGTAAAGGATGGGACTCTTATTTATGGTATGGAGGCACAAAAGTAGAAAAAACGTCGGGAACCATTTCATTAGGTCTTAGCTAATTAAAATTTGGGAAAGATATAAAGGATATATTTATATTTTTAAAAACCCACTATGGATTTCACCACTGGAAGCGAATCAAATAAGATTGTTGGGGTGGACTCAGTGGCCTACTTATAAAGATATCTTGATTAAGAAAAAAGGGTTTTTTGAATTGAAACCACAAGAGGAAATATCACTGCACTATAAGAATGTATCTTGGTTCCAATATGTACAAATTAAAGAACATTTTAATTGGGACAAAAATTGTTTTTGTGAGAAGGAAGAGTTTTGGGATAAAATATTAGGGGAAGAGAAGAAAAATATCACTAATATATATAATAAACTCATTGGCTAGGCAACAGAAACAGAGGAGATTAAACGTTCTATGATTAAATGGGCATGGAATATAGGAAGAACTATTCAATTGCGGGAATGGGAACAAATTTGGAAGAAAAGAATAAAGTATACCTATGCTATGGACTTTGGTTTAAAAGAAAATTGGTTAAAATGATACACCGCTGGTACATTACACCAAAACAACTAGGGTTGATGTACAAAAATATGGATGGTAAATGTTGAAGTGTAAAAAGCATGAAGGTTCTTTCTATCATCTATGGTGGACGTGTGATAAAATGGCAAAATGATACATACGGAATGTAAAAAGATTCTAAATATAAACTTCCAAATGAAACTAGAAATGTACTTACTAGGAATGTTTGAACCTGATGATTTTAAGGATGTAAATAATGAAAAGTTATTTACATATTTCGCGACGGCAGCTAAAATTATTTTTGCCAAATTTTGGAAACATGAAAAGATACCTCCAAAGATACAATGGCTGGATAAAATAATGGAAATTAGAGGTATGGATGAATTGACTTTTCGGTTAAGACAAAACAATGGAAAAGGGGAGAAAGGAACAGACTGGAATGTTTCTGAGGATTATGTGAAAAATCAAAATTAATATAATGATAAGGAAAAGAAAATGGAAGAGATTAAAGTATTTCTTCTTATTTTTCTTTTTGTTATTTTTGTTTTTTGTTTCTTTTAAAAAATATTTTTTTATTTTCAAGCAGTATAGGATATATATCAAGAAACAATCAAAAAAGAAAAACAGCAATTAAAAATCAAAAATACCAAGAAAAGAGGTGGGGGAGTAGGAATTTTTGTTTTCTGTTTCTATGAATAAGAGAGAAGAAAATAAGAATGTAAACAAACCTCTAGAGAATATTGGGAAGTCTGCTTTTATATGTACTGCTGTCTCCCTCCCTCCAACCCACCCTCTTGTGTGTATCCCCCCCACTGCCCCCACCCCAACCACCATTCCCCCTTTACCCTTTTCCCACCACTGCACTGTGGACAGATATACGGCCTTCCGTCATCTCACAAAAACTCAATAAAGATATCATTTTAAAAAAGAAAATAAGAATGGTAGTACTCAGAACACTTATTATTAATCAGCAATCAGTTCCTGCTTTAAATGATAAAGACAGTTATTCAACTGATAGCGAATGGTGATACTTGTTTTTATTAATCGTAACCCAAATGTGATGTTATTAATTTCTTAAATGTTGCATTCCATTGTTCTACTTTCACCTGACTTAGGCGACAGTTTGTTGACCGAAATAAAAGCTACTGACTGACTGACTGAATAAAAATATAAGTAATAGCTTAAGAAGGAAGAGAAGAAGTCAGGTTTTTTTTGTTTTTTTCTTCTCTTTTCTCTCTTTTTTCACTTTTTGGATGTAGTTTGATAGAAGAGTAGGATGGTGTGTATGTTCGTTCTGCTTGTATTTCTTTAACTTTTTTATTTTAATGAAAACTTTAATAAATATTTACCAAAAAAAAGATGCTACCTGGCATCTTCACTTGAAAGTCTGAAAGTATATTTATACCTTTCAACCAAATGATGGTTGGGAAAGATGTTGGGAATCATCTGCCCCTCAAAAGAAAAAGACCAACCCTGTTCTCTCACCTGAGGCTAATTTTAGAGGACTTTTAGGTGGTGCTGAAGTGGATCTTAAGAAGTTTTCATATGTTAAACTTTCATTCTTCTTCCCGGCTGTAATCAATTCTCTTTTCCTAATGTTTATATTCCTCTTCATTTTATCACCTGGTATTATACCTTCCACCATCCTAATCAGAGCAATTAACAATTAAAGATTAATATAAATTCAGTGATTTAGTTTTATTGACTTCAGAGACTTCTTAGAAAAAAAACCATGTGTAGTCTAAGTTAATGTTTCTGCACACAAAGGGAAAGCTCGCTCATTCACTTTTTGGATACTTTTCTAAGGGGGGAAATTAATAGATGTCTTGCTGGGAAGACTGAAGAATTGCAGCATAGTAATATGTTTTAAAATCCTACCTCCTTGCCTCCTATAGCTCTCAATTGAAATGCTCAATTGAAGGGCTGGATCTGATTAAATGGATTAACAAAGGTATGTCACAGGAAAGAATAGATTAGCTATTAACTTTTTGTTATTTTAATCAGTCAGTACAGATTCCCTTTCTTCTGGCTTTAACCAGAAATTCACTACCAATTAAAAGTTCGTAAAGCTTGAAAAACTTGTCAGACACTCCTCAAACAACTTTGGCTGTTCTCAATTGTGCTATCTTTCTTCTTGGTGACCTTCTGGGAAATTATACATTATAAAGACATTCCAGTACCTTTATCACTGACACAACTCTTCCTCCTCAGACATTCATATGCAGTTCTTCTATAGCAAGTGGGTAGTAATCCCAGCAGCAATAGCTTGTTGTGCATTATCTCTGTCATATTGCAAGGTATTGTGGGTGAAATATTAGCATTACAAAATCCCTACTCCTGGTAGAAGTTGAAAGTTCTGGAACTGGCTGGATCAGTACAATTGCTTGTATTTTTCAGTTCGCTTTGATTTTGCTGGTCAAGAAAATACTGCAAAATTTACCACTACATTACTAAATATTAATAATTAACAGTGCATGCCTGTCGATGATTACTGTAAATCCTAACTGAAGTGAGCACGTCAGAAAGATATATTTCTGTATGTAATGCACACACAGATTTCCACACACAAAAACTCAGGTTGCTACTCAAATGAAAACATTAATAAGAAAGACAGAGGACTAAGCTGGATACAAATGAACAAAACAAAAAAGAAGCCCAATGACAATCACACTCCAACACAGCTATTTCATGATCTGCTACTAACTGCTAAATCTGGAGAATGAATGCAGAATTACTGAGAACAACTAAGACAACCTCATGTATAAAGCGAGGGGAGGTTTTGAGGTCAAAATTATGGATTTTAGTATGACAAATTGATATGTTGGGGGTTATCCTAAAAAGAGGGGAAGTGCCAGTGCCACCCCAGTGGACCAGCTGCCCCTGACCAACATTGCCACATTTTTGCTGCTTTGGTATTCAAAAAGACCAGACATTTTGCCATTGGAGAAAGAGTAGGAGATGTGGGTTTCTTTTAGGTTCTGTCAAGATGGACTAAGCTCTCAATTTTCATCATTCTACTGAGATATTGTTTCTTTTTTACATGTATGCCTTAAGATAGTCATTTTGATTCATGGATTTCTACCCAGGTTTTGGGGGGGTCTTCATTTTGACTTCAATTTCTATATTCATACACTAGGGGCTGCAGTGGCACAGTTCTGCACAGTGCTGACTGAAAGGTAATGGTGCTCCATGAAGTCATGCCGGCCAGATGATTTTTATGGACAATGCTAGCTCTCAAGGCTTAGAAATGGAGATGAGCACCACCCCACTAGAGTCAGACTCAACTAGACTTAATATCAAGGGAAAACCTTTACCTTTTTACACCAGTATATAAACTACCATATTTACTCAAATGTAATGCTCACCTTTTTTGACTAAATTACCTCTCCAAAATTAGCATTTGCATTAGATTTGCATCATACAGTAACCTTAGTGCTGAGCCAAAGCCAAAGTGAAAGATGCTTCAGGGGCACCTGCAGCTTCTATTTAAGGGACCTAATCTCTCATTTAATTACCATAGCTCAAATGCTGTGAGATCCTGGGATTTGTAGTTTGATGAGGCATCAGCATTCTTTGACAGAGAAGGCTCAAGGAGTTGTAACACTACGATCCCCATGACTCCATAGCATTGAACCAAGGCAATTAAAGTGCATTCGTTCTACAGCATAGATGCATTCCAAGGTTTTCCTTTCTATTTCTGGAAGCTTTGGTGTTCTAACAGTTTTGTTTTTAAAGAAGGAATCCTAGGCAGGCAGCAACTGCCATGCTTACTTTTTTTTTTGGCCAAATGGCAAAGAGTGCACTTTTTGCCACTGCACATTAAATTTGCCAGCAAATACATTTTGGTTTCAGGGTTTTGAAAATTGAGGTGTGCATTAAAATTAGTGACACATTAGACTCGAGTAAATACAGGGTCTATACATTCACAGATCAAAAGCAATCACTCCCTGTAAGAACAGTGAGTTGAACGTTTTTTGTCCCAGTCTGCATGTTAGAACAAAGCCAAGTTTCCCTTCTCTTCTATTTCATCAAGCCACTGTGGAAGAAAACACCATTAATTGTAAGCCTACAGGTCACATAGCTGAGAAGTGGAAGGAAGAGGGAAAGGAACAGAGAAGATAAAAGAAATCAATTTTTCTTGTTTGAGGAAACTATTGTTTATCTAAACCATTCTGTTTTGACAAAGCTCCTCTTGTTTCTTCTTCCATATAAATAAAAGGATTTTTCTCTGGGGTAGGATATATTTTAGGTGTCTTTTCTTGCACATACGTACTTCCAATAAAGAGTGAACACACTTCAAAAAATGGACAGCTTTACTGTGAAACTTCTTTATCATTCCCTTTATAAAATTGCATATCAGGCCCACAGATATATTACTCTTTTTAAAAAAAGAAATCCAGACCTCTGAATCCCAATCAAGAACATTTTGAAAATGAGCCAAACTTAGCTGATCAGGAACTGGGATAAACAAGTCTGAATCAGAACAATTTGATGTTGGGTTCTAGATGAAACAGAATTGACTGTATGGCTCAAGTTTCCAAACTTATACAGAAATGAGAAGGATTGAACCTGGATCTTTTGCCATACAAATATTTATTCTATCATATTCAGTGTTTTGGAAAGACATACAAAATATATCTATGCAAATATTTCAGTTTATAATTTGCTAATTGTCAATCTGACTCATGTACAGTTGAAGTAACTGGGAACTCCTTCATTTTGCTAGGTTTGGGATTTCATGCCACAATGCAGTGATGGCAGATTATCACTTATCAACATCAGGCATAATAACTGTATATCTTTTAAGTGAGCCATTTCCCTTTTGCTGACTTTTTTATTATTGAAAGGCCTTTTGTTCTAATAGTACTTGTCAGCAATTTGGTGGAAGAAAATCTGAATAGTTGGTGCACAGCTTGGAGAGAATTAAGATGGTAATTAGAAAGAAAAATGGATCGTTGCCAGAAGAAAACGGGTAGTCAATTTAAATGATGAATTTTGATTTGATTATCCACAAAAAGTAATGAATTAGCACCATGAAAATAATCAGCATTAATAGATTCTCATTCCTCATTATCAACAGTGGGAATGAATTTTTTTCAATATATCAAAATGACTTTCTTTTGTGTTACTTTTTGGAACAGAAGATCTCGGTTTTCAGGGTTCCAAAGTTCTGAATAGAAAACTGCAAGAGTTGGTGAGGATAATAAAACAAGAAATATTTTCTTGGTTGATGAGATACAGAAAAGCAAATTGCCAGGTATACAGTAGTTTCGTAGCTAACCTACTTCATTTCACATAAATGAGACTAACTCAAGTGTGCTAATAGTTATTGTTCTATTTTTTACAAAGATTTTTTTAAAAGAATAGAACAATGAGAAAAGCACCAAAGTGACCTGACTTGACCATTAGACTAAAATTGAGGAGGTCTAAGTACAAATATTCATGAAAACTCAGTGGGAAACTTAGCCTGACCACTATGTCTCAGCCTGATATACCTCTCAAGATTGTGATGAGGATAAAAGAGAGGGGAATCACTAGAGAAAAGGAAATATGCAGATAATAATAAATATATACAGTAAAGTAGAATGGAAATTAGAAGACATATAGTCAACTAAGTTTGTGATGATAATAATACATTAATACAATAATAATAATGTATCACAAAGTCCTAGACACTTGGGAAGTGTTCGACTTGTGATTTTGTGGTATGAAATCCAGGATATAGATCTCATTTGCTGTGACATACTGTGTTTTTATGTCAGTAAAATAATAGTGATAAAAGATATTAGTGAATAAAGCAAGGACTTGTGGTGAAGGGGAGTAAACGAACTAGTAGCGGTAGTAATAGTATTTGGGCAGAATCCTGTATGGAAGATATATAGGCATAAGCAGAAGCTATGGTGCAATGCAATGAATCATGTCTTGATCCCACAATCTTCACTTATCAGGAAATACCCGATGTGATTAGTGTGGTCCATCTATTCACCCAGGAAGCATCTGACTGCCATTTCCACCCTTTCCTGTGAGAAATTTCTAATGCAACAAGCAGAAATAGGACCTTTATTGCACTTTCCCTTTGCAACATGCAAATCACTTGTGCTAGGAGAAGAGTGGGAATGTCACCCAGCTACTTCCTAATTGACAGGCAAATGGATCCCATTGACCGAATCCTGGTAGGAAAGGATCACAAATGCATAATTCTAGGTTATGCATTCACAACTGTCATAGACAATTCTGGCCATTTGTTTTCAGGTAGATATACCTGTCCTGCTTTTGAGGTGTGTTTGCTTTGTTCCTCAAATGGAAAGGAGGCTATTTGTGGACAGAGATATCTTGCACAAATTATAAAAACCCTGACTGCAAAATGAAATAAAATAAAATAGGACCACTGGCTTCTTCTCACACGAAAACAAATAAATCTTACTGCGACTTTTACTTCTTCAGTAACGTGTCTCTACCTATCAAGACATTTTGTGACAAATACGGCAAATATCCTTCACATCTTTTTGTTGATTCTCATTGAAGAGCTTCATGTAACAATTTCGATACAGATAGGTTTGTTGGTGCTTATTTATGTCTTGGACATCATTGTATGAGGTTTGTAAGCCACATCGGAGGTTCTCTACTCATGATGAAGATTGTTGTAAACCCACTGAAAACCAATCTTCAAGGCAAATTGCATGCGTAGTTTATGACAATGGCTAAAATCCTATTTTAGGGATGCTCAATACACATGCAAATACTCCTCCAAAGCAATTTCAGCCATGTGGTAATCTGAAGCTACTTCTGCACTGCCTTGGGGACAGTGATGTACATTGTGGCCATGTTTTTGTGTTCTTTCTCTCTATTGCTATTTATTTATTTATTATTTCAATTTGTATACCGTCCTTTCCAGGATGGCTCAGGGCGGTTTACAGCACATAAAATTACAACAATAAAACAGTGAATGACAAGATAAAATCCCACTTCCCAGTAATCCCACTAAAACAGTATTAATCTACCAACAAGAATTAGAGGCCAAAAACCTGTCTAAAGAGCACAGTTTTACAGGCTTTCCGGAAGGCCAGCAGTTTGCAGGTTGCTCGGGCCTCCGGCGGCAGGGCATTCCATAGGCTTGGTGCCACAGCAGAGAAGGCCCTCTGTTGCATTGATGATAAATGAATGGTGCGTAGGGAAGGGATCTGCAGGAGGTTGTGGACCTCAGATCGAAGAGATCTCTGGGGAACATATGGGAGTAGACGGTCCCTCAGGTACATCGGCCCCAGACCATGCCAGGCCTTAAAAGTCAGAACCAGCACTTTGAAGATGATCTGGTGCTCGATTGGCAACCAGTGCAGTTGCTGCAGGGTTGGAGTGATGTAGGACCTGGCCGGCACTCTGGCCAGGAGTCTCGCTGCAGCATTCTGCACCAGTTTAAGCTTCCGGATGACCAACAAAGGAAGGCCAATGTAAAGGCCATTACAGTAGTCCAGTCTTGAGATGACCGTCGCCTGCATTGCCGTGGCTAGATCGTTCCTAGTGAGATAGGGCTCCAGCTGCCTAGCCTGCCGCAGGTGGAAAAATGCGGATCTACTGACAGCAGAGACCTGGGCCTCCATTGTCAGTAGTGGGTCCAACTGAACCCCCAGACTCTTTACTAATGATGATGGGCGTAATGCCTCGCTATCCAGAGTAGGCAGCCAGAGCCCACTCCCACCTGGACCACCCAGCCAAAGGATCTCCGTCTTCGATGGATTCACTCTCAACTGGCTGGCTCGTAGCCAACCAGTCACAGCTTCAAGGCATAGCTGGAAACAATCGGGTACAGAGTCCGGGCGGCCATCCATCCTCAGCACCAGCTGGGTATCATCAACGTACTGATGACACTCGAGACCAAAACTCCGCACCAATTTGGCAAGTGGTCGCATGTAGATGTTAAATAATAAAGAGGAGAGAATGGCCCCCTGAGGGACCCCACAACTAAGGGGGTATAGCAACCCAGTTCTCTTTCGTGCCTGGGGGGCAGGGGGCAGCACCGGGGGTCCCACTTGCATTAGAGCCAGCCGCAGCTGAGGAGGAAATGGAGGAAGGGGTAGCTGGGCCTTCCTCTCCCACAGAGAGTCTGGCTTGGGATGAGGGATGGCCAGATGCTTACGAAGACTGGGAAGGTCAGGCTGAGGCAGAAAGTGCTGATAGCAATGAATGTTATGAGAAACCGGGGGGGGGGGTACGGATCTCAGGGCTGTGAATTTTAAAGCGGCGATTTGGCAGGAACCAAAATAGCGTCCGCTTATGGGGGGCGTGTGTGATTCAAGTCCCCCACTTAGGGTTCGTTGCCCGGTAGGGAAACGAGGGGTCTCCAATCCTGACTTGTGCCGGGGTGTTGGCTGCGGGTCCGGGTTCTTTTCCCTCCCGTGCTTCATTCGATAATCAAAGGTGTGTCGGGGCGAAGATGCAGGGCTCTCTTAAAGGCACAAGCCTCAATTCAAGTCTGCGAATGCAGCTAGCGGCTGAGTCCGCGTTGAGGGTCGCGTTCCGCTTTGGCTGGGCAATGTGTGATTCCCTCTTGATGGGGGGATCAATGCCTATGGCAGGGCTTCTGTGGGCACCCGTGGGGGGCCGTTTCGCGGCGTCTCCAGCACCGCTTCTTCTGGGCAATTTTGGTAAGGCCGCAGACGTGTGCAGCAGTGAGTTCCAGATATTCTTCCTTTTCTCTGGGTTCTAAAGGGAGTGCAAACAAAACTGTAAGGGCATAGACCATGGCATGCATATGGATAGGGTCTCCCAGTCGAGGTACATACCTTTCCTGGTGCAATGTACATTTTCAGGGACCTGATAGATCGTTATCTGGCAGTGTATCTGGACGATCTGCTAATTTTTTCTCCCGATCAGGCGACCCACGACCGCCATGTGAAGGAAGTGCTCCAGAGACTGAGAGACCACGGTCTCTATGCCAAGCTGGAGAAATGCGCATTTGATCTACGCGAGGTGGATTTCCTGGGCTACCGCATCTCTCCTACGGGCATAGCCATGGATGACACTAAGGTCCAAGCCGTGGTGGACTGGGCGGCTCCTGCCAACAAAAAAGACATTCAACAATTCCTGGGCTTTGCCAACTACTACAGAAAGTTCATTCCTGACTTTGCCAAGTGGGCTGACCCCATCACTCAGTGTTTGCGTGGAACGGTGCCGTTCTGGTGGACACCGGAGGCGGACGTGGGGTTCCGGAAGTTGAAGCAGCTGTTCACCATGCAGCCGCTTTTGCAGCATCCCAACCCCCGCACCCCTTTCATCGTGCAAGCTGATGCCTCGGATGTAGCGGACTGGGCGGCTCCTGCCAACAAAAAAGACATTCAACAATTCCTGGGCTTTGCCAACTACTACAGAAAGTTCATTCCTGACTTTGCCAAGTGGGCTGATCCCCATCACTCAGT
This sequence comes from Anolis apletophallus, assembly GCA_030556195.1. NCBI lineage: Eukaryota > Metazoa > Chordata > Lepidosauria > Squamata > Anolidae > Anolis > Anolis apletophallus. The sequence goes on along the minus strand of JARBWK010000006.1, from coordinate 81,890,535 downwards.
GTTTGCGTGGAAAGGTGCCGTTCCGGTGGACACCGGAGGCGGACGTGGGGTTCCGGAAGTTGAAGCAGCTGTTCACCATGCAGCCGCTTTTGCAGCATCCCAACCCCCGCACCCCTTTCATCATGCAAGCTGATGCCTCGGATGTAGCAGTGGGAGCGATTCTGCTACAACCGCAGGGGACAGACCTTTTGCCCTGTGCCTACTACTCCCGCCAGCTGACGGTGCCGGAAAAGAACTATACCATTTGGGAGAAGGAGCTCCTGGCCATTAAAGTAGCTTTTGAAGTTTGGAGACACCTTCTTGAAGGGGCCAAGTTTCCGGTGGAAGTTCACACCGACCACCGGAACTTGGAGCACTTGAAGACTCAGCGCAAATTGAACCAGAGGCAACAGAGATGGTCCCTGTTCTTTGAGAGATCCAATTTCCGCATTCACTATGTGACCCCGAAGCAGAGCAAACAAGCTGATGCGTTGTCTCGGAAGCCGGAGTATGTCCGTGGAGGAGAAAGGCTTCCTGAGGCACGGCTGTCAAAAGCGGAAAACTTTGCCGCCACTGGCGCAGCCCCTGTGCCGCTCCCGGTGGTCAACCCAGCCCCGGGGGACAAGAGACCTTTGAGTGACCGGATTCAAGCTCGACAAAAGGGAGACCCTTGGGTGCAAGAACAGTTAACCAAGGGGGTGCAATCCCCTTTTCACGTCAAGAATGGGGTCCTCTACCACCGTGAGGGTGTTCATGTCTCTCCCGGGCCCGAGAGGGAAGAGATTCTCAGACTGTGTCATGATAGCCGGGCCGCGGGTCACTTTGGACTGTTCAAAACTCTGCAGTTGGTGCTGCGGGACTTCTGGTGGCTCAAAGTGTGGCGGGACGTGGAGGACTATGTCAGCTCTTGCCCTGTGTGCCAGCGGGCCAAGCAGCAAGGGGGCAAGCCGGCCGGCTTGCTCCAGCCGCTCCCGACCCCGTCCGCTCCTTGGAAGATGATCTCGGCCGATTTCATCACTGACTTGCCAAAGCCCAAGGGGTTCACCACGATCCTGGTCGTGGTGGACTGCCTCACCAAGATGGGTCACTTCATCCCCTGTGTGGGGGTGCCCACTGCTAAAGAGACTGCTGATATGTTTGTGCAACATGTTTCGCTTGCATGGCCTGCCTCAGAGTTTGGTGACGGATCGGGGCACCCAATTCACCTCCCAGTTCTGGCGGGCTGTGCAGAAGTTGCTGGGGATTGAAGCACGGATGTCTACGGCTCATCACCCGCAGACCGACGGGCAAACCGAAAGGGTTAACGCCACGTTGGAACAGTATCTGCGGTGCTATGTGAACTATCAGCAGAACAACTGGGCGTCATTGTTGTCTTTGGCGGAGTTTGCTTACAACAATGCGACGCAAGAATCGATCAAAGAGACTCCTTTCTTTGCCAACTATGGACATCATCCTCGGTTCTACCCTCTGGTAGACCAGTCGGGGGACGTCCCCGCAGCGGAAGATTGGCTCCAGGAGCTTACTGCCTTGCAAGAGATGCTGCTCACTCATTTGGACCAGGCTAAAGCGGATTACAAGCGGATGGCTGATCGGCGGCACCAAGAGGGTCCAGAGATCCAGGTGGGAGACAAAGTCTGGCTGTCTGCCAAGAACTTGCCTACGCAGAGACCTAGCCGCAAACTGGATGCGAGATTCTTGGGTCCCTACAAGGTGTTGGAGAGTGTGGGACCTGTTGCCTTCAAACTACAGCTTCCAGTGGACATGAAGATCCACCCGGTCTTCCACCGTTCCCTGTTGCGGCCGGCGAAGGGGGTGCGGCCTGATGTGACGCAGCTGCCGCCCCCTCCTGTGATGCGCGATGGGGAGGAGGAGTTCGAGGTACAGGACATCCTGGATGCCCGCCTTCGCTACCGGAAGTTGGAGTATTTGATTGACTGGAAAGGCTTTGGACCAGAAGAGCGTTCCTGGACACCGGCTCGGGACGTTCACGCCCCTGACATTGTTGCCCGTTTTCACCGCAAGTATCCTGACAAGCCCAAGCCTCGCGGGAGGCCTCGGAGGGGCCCTGAGGGGGGGATAGTGTAGCAACCCAGTTCTCTTTCGTGCCTGGGGGCAGGGGCAGCACCGGGGTCCCACTTGCATTAGAGCCAGCCGCAGCTGAGGAGGAAATGGAGGAAGGGGTTAACGAGTTAGCTGGGCCTTCCTCTCCCACAGAAAGCCTGGCTTGGGATGAGGGATGGCCAGATGCTTACGAAGACTGGGAAGGTCAGGCTGAGGCAGAAAGTGCTGATAGCAATGAATGTTATGAGAAATCGGGAGGGTACGGATCTCAGGAGCGAATTTGGGAAAACATGGGCGATGAGGTCATGGAAGCTGAAGAGGAGTTTGACTCTCATGAAGATAGTGAGCCAGGTGCTGGGAGGCAAGGACGAAGCTTTGATAGGAGACGGAGCATCGAGTCCAGTAGGAGGGAATGGCACCGCAGTCTAGAGCGCCAGAGAAGCGCTAGATCCCGTAGCACAGATTACTGCCGAAGCCTAGAGCGTCGGGGGCCTCGCCCCGGGGTTTAAGTATAGGATCCGTGGGAACGGATCCTCAGTACCTCGGCCACTTCTAATCTAAGCAAAGTGAAGCGAGCGAAGGACCACGGAGCCAAGCTGCCGGCTCGTGCCTTGCCAAGAAGTTTTCTTGGGCCTTGTTTGAATCCTGCTTTGTTCCTTGATCCGCTTTGTTTTGCGGAGCCTTTGCCAAGCCTTTGCCAAGACCTTTGCCTTTGGACATTACTATTGCTAAACCTTGCTTTTGGACTATACTTCGCATACCTTATTTTTGGATTGACTTTTCTATATTTTGATGGACAATTACCTTTTCATCTGTTCTTTATTATACAATAAATATTTAACTGATTACCGTCTGTGTGTGTGTGATTAAGAGGCCGGCCGAGTCCTTGCATTGTGACAGGGGGAGCCTCTCAGAAACCATACCTTCCCTCTCCACTCGCTGTCCCCGATCTTGGAGAAAAGAGGACACCCATTTAAGAGCAGTCCCCCTAACCCCTGTCACGGCTAGGCGGTGGGTTAACAATGTGTGGTCTACCGTATCAAAAGCTGCCGTGAGGTCCAATAACACAAGCAGCGCTGATCCCCCTTGATCCAGTTGGCAGCGGAGCTACCATTCTGCTGCCCTTCTAGTAGGCAGACAGAGAAGTCTGTTGGACAAACCAAATGTTCTCCAATTGCTTCCTTAAAAAATTGAATCAAGTAACTGCACAACTCCTTGGGTACAAAAAGGTGCTTATATTGATTTCCCCTAGTAATTTAACGTTTCCTTTTCTTGCAAGGCAAGGCAATTTTGCAGAACCTCCCACTCATGCATGGTTTAGCATCACTAAAATATAAAGAAGTAAAAACAAGTAAACAGAAACAAAATGCCATTTTCCCTTTAGGCTGGGTTACTAACAGGCCAAGGAGACTTTCTTTCACAAATTCAAGGATGTGTTTGTTTGTTTGTTTGTTTGTTTTGTGTTCCAGCTGAGGGAAATCCCAAACTTTTAAGTAATGAAACATAAATACAATATATGTAAATTGTTATGTGTGGTAATAAAGGGACACCAATATTCTTCTTGTAAGTATTGTTATGACAGGAGGTGTCAGTTTTTATGTGTGAGAAAGGATAGAAAAAAATCATATTCCTCAGTGTTTTGGATACATTTAAAAGTTTTTTTAAAAAGAAGTATCATGTAAAAGATACCTAAATACTGCAACTTCTAATGTAACTAGTGATTCTTTTTAACAAGTGATAGTTCTGTATAATTAATAACAGTTATTCCTTTTTTAAATTCCAAACTCTGAAAAAATCTTTTTTCTTTTTCCATCTGTGTGACAGAATTGTTACTCGGAGTATCACACATGAGGGGCTTGTTTGATGAAGGTATAATGATCTATCTCTGGCATAGTTCCTTGTCTTGAATGTTTTCTGAACAATCAGTGACCCTCTACTCTAAAAAAATATATAACCCATTTCTATTCACTAGCTTTCTTTGCCTCTTCCTTGATTCTGCCCAAAATTGGATGACCCACTCTTCAAAAGAGTTACACTTCAACTGAATCTACATTCATTTAGTGATCACCTGAATGGATTTTCCCTGGATTATCTCCTCCACCTTAGGAACTGAGAATTTCTTCATGAATGCCAAAAAGATTCACCAATTATTCTCTTGCACTCCTAATGCTGCTGCATTCTGGCACAGATATATCACAATAATTTTCATTCTGTCTCTCTTTTGACAAGCTCTTATCAAGAGGTGACATGATTGGAGCATAAACATCAACTGTAGCTGAAACAAAATGTCTTCTTCTGGGTAACCTATTGACTATCCTTTATTGTGAGACAGCATTCTCAAATAGTATAGGGATTTTCAGTGGAAGCTGAAACTATCAGCCTGGAAATAGTGTGAGTCTCACACACATGACAAAATAGGAAAACATGATGTGTCTCTTTCATCCTTGCATGGTTGCAACAGTCCCATAAGTAGACAGGGTGAGGCACCTTTTCCAAATAGTTGACATGGAGTAATGATAGAAGCCAGCAATTTGTTTAGTATTTGCTTTGCTTTTATGGGATGTGTGTTTGTGGGAGTGTCCAGAAAAGGAGTCAGTTGCTCAAGGAGCTTTCTGTCTTATGTGCCAGACTATATGTCTTGAGTGAATCAATGGATGTATTTGGACTCTAGTTAGTGAACAAAAAATTGGGTGATAATTTGTGGAATTTTAACCTTTCAAAATGTGCATAGTGTTATCTTAGAGCAGAAAATATAAAGCAGAAAATTGTATGTATTGTGGAATGTATATATGTGTCACAATGAACCAGCCTAACAATCAAAAATGACAAGAAAATGTCCACAGTGTGTTGCCCAATAATGAACCTAAGACCACTGCTGCATTAAATGGAATGACTGGTGCAATCAGGTCATTCATATAATCTGCTGAAAGGGAGTTAAGAGTACCTGGTGTATTGCCTCATCTATAAGGAGGAGATTAAATATTTTCTTAAACAGGGATTTATAAGCATATTTTATCTTTTGGGATGAAGTATGTCCACTTTCTTTTTATAATAATATTCCTAAATCCATTCAGGAAAGTAAGATACAGAAAGAAGATGAAATGCTTAAAGAAGTCTCTAGTCCTCACTCCGGTGACAGTTGATGACTTTCAGATCAGAGTGGTAGCTAATCCATTTTAGGCCTTAGTTCAAAGCAGGCCTGCACAAGCTGTGACCTTCCAGGTGTTTGGGACCCAACTTCCAGCTTGTCCAATTCTGGGAGCTGAAGTCCAAAACACCTGGAGGGTCTCAACTTGTGCAGGTCTGGTCCAAATTATTAAAAAAGCTATACAAAGTACTGAACTTTTTCCTAAATGAAGTTCAGTACCTTGGATAGCTCCTAAACTCACAGCAACCTTGCTCATGTACAGTTTAGTATTAGCTTTTTTTCTTTGCCTTTAGCTGTTGAGCAAAAAGGGAAGGAATTGCTGGTGAAAAATTTCCAACAGCTACTAACTACCCATGTGCCTTTCTCCCACCTTCTCCTGTGGAATTGAGAAAGCTGTAGCATATTTGCTTTTCATTTCAGTTACAAAGCACTGAAGTTTAATAAAGAGGTATGAAAAGAAAACTTCATTTTAAATAATATGGATTAAATAAGGTTTTAGGTGTCATACAATTTGGAGCACCTTTCTAACCAGTTAGTTGCTTAAGCTGATACAAAGATACAAGACCTTGGATCTGACAACCATCTAAGAAACATAATTTTAAAAAACCTTGCTTGAGTGGTATCTTTCAATGTATACAAATTTGATATGTTCTATGGTGAAGTTTTCTGTGAAGAGGGAAGCTAGTAGTCTGATCCTTTCATATCAACCTCTACCAGACCTTCAACCACTAACCAAACTGGAACAGGAGAGAGAAGGGGAGAGACCAAGAAAGAACAAAGGCATTTCTAATATCCTGGTTCTTTTTGACATCTCACTAGTTGACACAAAACTAGTTGTTCCCTTATATTAAGTGACCTTCTCTCTAAGTATAATCCAGCCCCGTGTTAATGGAATGTATTTTGTTCCACAGAAACTAGATAATGCATTGTATGGCAGAACCTGTCATCCTCCTCCCCTCAATAAGTCAGTTCTCCTTTGTCTTCTTCTTTCCCATTCTCTATATAACAGCATCAGCATTTCTGGTAGGGGATAACAATGGGAGTCAAAGAGAAAGGGGAGTGTAATGGAAAGCAGAACTGGACCACCTGCCTATCCCTATGTTTAATCTACCATAGTCTCCAGGATGTTGGAAGGGGCATTGAAAGAAAAGATATGAATTGACAATTACACATCTGTCCTTGGAGTTTGAAGTGGAAACAAGTTGGAAGGAGTACCTGGAAGAAGGATATGAGGAGGAAGGAGCTTAGAGTTCAAATTCAGAAACTGATCCAAAGTGTAAAAGAATATAGCAAGCTAGCTTGGTGACAGTTGTAATAAAGAAGCTCTTCAATAAAAATGTTCCGTGATATTTTGCTTCAGTCTAAGAGTGTGGAAGTGGGGAATGAAGGCAGCACAACACACTGCTCCTAGACTGCCTTTCAGAAGAACTTGAAGTCCCCCAGTTCCCCTCATTTTAAAACAATGATATAATTTCATGCTACAACCACATAGAAACCTTCATAAATACGCAAAAAGTGTAGAAAAATCCACTCATGACCCCGCCCCAGGTTCTTCTAGAAATTGTGAAAGCAAGTGTGCAATGTCATATTCAGTCTCCATGTTCAATAAGTATGTTGACATCCAGGGAAGTAGAGTCCACAGGAGGTCCAGAGGATTTAGTTTCCATGCACTATCTACCATTGGCCAAAGTTGTCTATGTGAGTTTGTGGCATGCACCATCTGGAAACCTAAAAACACTCGCTCTTATCTATACTTGAACCAACCTGATGGTTCCTGTAGTAAACCCAAGGAAGGGTTAAGAAGAGGTGGGAAGGCAAGTAACAGGAGCCAAGTTTTAAAATATAAGTGCATAAAATGGAAGGAACTCAAAGTCACAAGGGTCAGAGAAGAAAGGCCTCCCTTCTTTTGTCCTGTCATATAACCATTCCCACATCCAAGCCACAAATACATCTGTCTAATTCTGTAGACTGTTCCGAGTCGTCAGAGGACTACTAAATCCGCCACAGTGCGAGATCCCTGACGGCTCGGCGGTACGCTGCGAGGAGTTTGCTCGAGCCTTCGCAGACAAAGTGGCGCTGATCCGTTCCGATTTCGATACCACTTTAACAGCGGTCTCTGGGGATGTGACATGAGCATCTGCTTGTCTGGTTTTAATGGATTCATTTCAATTGGTTCAGCTCGAGGATGTGGACAAGATCCTTGGGGAAGCAAGGCCTACCACATGCATCCTAGACCCCTGCCCATCCTGGCTGGTCAAGGAAGCCAGAGGGGGTTTGGCAGAGTGGGTGAAGGTGGTGGTTAATGCCTCCTTACAGGAGGGCAAAATTCCAGCCAGCTTAAAGCAAGCTGTGATAAAACCGCTGTTGAAAAAACCATCACTGGATCCCACTCAATTAGTGAACTATCGGCCAGTTTCCAATCTCCCCTATTTGGGCAAAGTCATGGAACGTGTGGTGGCTTCACAACTCCAGGGATTCTTGGTAGACACTGATTATCTTGATCCAGCACAGTCTGGCTTTAGGCCGGGACATGGTACTGAAACAGCCTTGGTCGCCTTGGTAGATGATCTACGCCGGGAACTCGACAGGGGAGTGTGTCCCTGTTGGTTCTGCTGGACCTCTCAGCGGCTTTTGATACCATAGACCACGGTATCCTTCTGGGTCGCCTTGCAGATATGGGGCTTGGGGGTACTGCATTGCAGTGGCTCCAATCCTTTCTGGAAGGTTGCACCCAGAAGGTGTTATTGGGTGACACCTGTTCGGCTCCGCAACCTTTGTCTTGTGGAGTCCCTCAGGGTTCAGTTCTGTCCCCGATGTTATTTAACATCTACATGAAACCGCTGGGAGAGATCATTCAGAGTTTCGGAGTAAGGTGTTATCTGTATGCAGATGACGTCCAGATCTGTCACTCCTTCCCACCTGTCACCAAGGAGGCTGTCCAGACTTTGAACCGGTGCTTGGCTGCTGTGTCGGACTGGATGAGGGCTAGCAAATTGAAACTTAATCCAGACAAGACAGAGGTCCTCCTGGTCAGTCGAAAGGCCGAACAGGGCATAGGGTTACAGCCTGTGTTGGACGGGGTTACACTCCCCCTAAGACGCAGGTTCGCAGTTTGGGTGTGATCCTGGATTCATCGCTGAGCCTGGAGCCCCAGGTCTCAGCGGTGGCCGGGGGAGCTTTTGCACAGTTAAGACTCGTGCGCCAGTTGCGCCCGTACCTTGGGAAGTCTGATCTGGCTACGGTCGTCCACGCTCTGGTCACATCCCAAATAGATTACTGCAACGCGCTCTACATGGGGCTGCCTTTGAAGACAGTTCGGAAATTACAACTAGTCCAACGGGCGGCAGCCAGACTACTAACTGGAGCTACATACAGGGAGCATACCACCCCCTGTTGTGTCAGCTCCACTGGCTGCCGGTCCAATTCCAGGCTCAATTCAAAGTGCTGGTGTTGACCTTTAAAGCTCTATACGGTTCTGGCCCAGCTTACTTGTCCGAACGCATCTGCCGCTATGTCCCACCTCGTACTTTAAGATCATCCGGGGAGGCCCTGCTCTCGCTCCCGCCGGCTTCCCAGGTGCGGCTGGTGGGGACGAGGGAGAGGGCCTTCTCGGTGGTGGCTCCCCGTCTGTGGAATGTGCTCCCTAGTGACATACGATCAATTCCATCCCTCCTGACATTCAGGAAAAAAGTGAAAGCCTGGATGTGGGACCAGGCATTCACATAGTAGCACAGGACAGCACTTTAGTAGTTTTAATGGAAAGTTGGTGAATAGGGCTCAATGCTTTTATGGATGGAACACTGTTTTTAACATAGGTGAATGCATAGGATGTGTGAATATAATTATATTTTAATGTATTTTAGTGTCAAATGCTGGAGGGTTTTATATTCTGTTTTATACTGCAATTGTGATGTAGGCATCAAATTATGCCTTTTGGAAGCAGCTCTGAGTCCCCCCTCGGGCGTTGAGAAGAGCGGGGTAAAATGCCATAAATAAATAAATAAATAAATAGACTGGTTAGACTTGATCCAATTCTGTATTTTGTTTCAGATTGTAATCCAAGCCAGAGAAGAACTCTAGGTGGAATGACAGCAATTCTTATTCAGACATAGCTGTTCATCATAAAGGGGAAATAAACCAGAGAATGATGAGGCTACATCACTTCATATCTTTAACATTTTATCTACCCAAATCTTTCCTTCCTTCTTTCAATCACATTTGTGGGCAGGTGGTTTATAAAGATACATGACTGGCATGCTTAGCATCCCCATTTGAAAAGTAGATGTCCTTCAAGACTGAACTGTGCATTGGGTAAAACACACTGGGCTTCTTTGCTGCACAGCAATGCATTAAAAGCATTATTCTAAAAGGTAATAAAACTACAGCTAATATGGCAAAACTGGTGCATTCGACTTGGTCAGAGCTAATTGTGCATGTTCATGTGAAAGAGACTTCTGATAAAACTCATTACCATTGCACATTAAAGAAATTGGCAATTACATTATGTTTTTTCCAAGTGTCTCCTCTGTTGGCTAAATGTTAGTATTGTTAGAATTCTGTTTAGTGAACTCATTTTGATGGTGTATTGGATGTAATTCTGCCAAGCGGCTAGAAAATTAGTACTAAAGTAAATGTTCTCCTGGTTTAATTTTCAACTCAAAAGTATTGATTTCAAGGTGGACTGAACACACACAGAATAGGATTTAATTTTCCTTCTTTCTGCAGCTAGTCACAACTGTTGAACTGTTATATAAACACGGCTTTTCTTCTATGCTCTTCTTCAGCTGCTTTTTCTCTCTCCCCGCTCTCCCATTTCACTCTCTTTCAAATGATCTTAGCCAATCAAGAATCATGTACTGAATTTGTCAATATCACAGCACAATGTAATCAATCCCAATTAGTTATGAACTGATAAAACAATGATTCCTGCACCATAGCACATTTGTAATCAGGGACCATGCTACCAGTTTGGTCTTGGTTTTGTTTTTCCTATTTGCAAAAATCTGAAAAATTGCCCAAAAGGGTGGCATTATTTTTTTAAAAAACAATGTTCACATACTCTGGGGTGCAGTATTCAAAGGGATTTTGTAGCATTTTAGAGACTGACTCGGAGAATGAAGTTGGTAGCCAGACTGGGGGAGGGGCTTGAGGGGCTTCAGCCCTCCCTGAAATTCTCAGGGTGGTCCGCCAGAAGGCCTTACTGGTATGTGGCATCCTTGTCTGCACCTGGGCTCTTGGCACACTCTCTTACCCTTTTGGTGCCCCTGGTTTCAGCCTTTGGTGCTCAGGAGCCAAAGAGGATGCCGCCACACCACAGACCATTAAGAGGCCACAATAGGCCTTCATGCCCATGCACTCGGCAGGCCTTCACGCATTGAAATCTTGCCACACTTGTGGCTGGGAGTGGAGTGTGTCGAGCTCATCGACTGCCTTCTGGGACTCTCTAGAGCCAGGTAAACAACAACTCCCATTTGAAAAAGGGCTATCATTCCCCAATCCCTGCCTCTATGCACAGTTGGGCACATTGGCTCTATGTGCCAGGTTTAGTCCAGATCCAGCATTGGCTTGGTTCATTGCCCTCTGGATAAGGGTGCACCACAACTCCCAGATCCAAGGTCAATCACCCCCAATCCCCACCTGTGCTGTATGCACAGTTGGCCATGTTTGGTCCAGATATAATGTTGGCTGCCTTGCATTGAGTGATACATTTTCAAACTTTTCTGTCAGAAATTGTCTTGAAACAATAATAGAAATAACAAATTTCTTCAGAAACAGTTCAAGTGCTAACAATATTTTGTAGATTAATATTAGCATTCATTTTCCAGAAACAAAGAAAAAAAAGACTGACATGTTTATGTGAAACTCATTTCATTGAGAGGCATGACAGTGTATTGACATTCGTTGAACTATTTAAGACGATTGTGATTTCATTGTTAGCTTTTATTTGTGAGAAGAAATCTTCAGAGAAATCTGCCATGGAAAATCTGAAAAATATCATTTTGTAAAACCTCAGCTTCAAACATTTAGACAAAGAAAGAGAGCAGAAGTGGCACCCTTTGACTGCAATTGAAAAAAAAAACGTGATTTCATTGTTAGCCTTCCCTTATTTACCTATAATTGAGTGAACAACTTTTTTCTTCAGCCTTACTTTCTAGAATAGTCCCTATCAATTTTTCTTCAGGAAAAAGTCTTGATATGGCATCTTCTAGCCATAAACCATGCTAAGTCACTGAATTAACCTAGAGGCCCCGGACACGTCCACCAGAGAAATTTTGAGGGCAGATGAAAAATATCATTTTGTAAAACTCTTTGACTTAGCAAGAACAGCATCTGAAAAAATATTTCAAAGCAACTTGACTATTCCAAGGCAAAGTTCAAGACAGGTGCATTGGGCAAATCCAGGGACTAATTCTGTAGAAGATTATTTCAGAGTTGCGGTGTTCATACCATGTGTCGATTGACTAATACAGAACATTACTGATAGGTTCATGTCAAATGAAGACATTTTATCCAGTTTTCAGGTTTTCATGGAACAAGTCAGAATACGTTGAAAATGACGCAGCACTTGCTTCCATCAAGGCTGAGTACATAATGTGGTGTAATTTTACACCATCAACTAAGAAAGATACTGAGGTACTTAAAGTGTTGGAACTGTGTGACAAAACCTACTATCGGTCAATAAATTTCCTTTTGACTGTGTTAGCTACTCTACCAGTAATGACATGCAGTGTAGAATGATCGTTTTCAACCATGAAGTGAGTGAAAAGTGTATCTAGAAGTTTAATGACAGGCCAGAGATTTTGTGGACTAGCAATGATTTCCATTCATCGGGACATCACTATCAAGCCAGAAAAAGTAATTCACAAAATGGCTGAGGAGAAGAAAAGAAGACTGTTGCTGTAAAGTAAAAAATAAGTCCAAAAGTATTCTAAACATTTTGTTAATGAAAGTAAATAAATAACATTTATTGTTTAAACTGTTATGTTTATTCATATCATTATATGATCACTATGCTCAATATATCCCATATGCATGGGGGTATTGGGATAATGATACCAAAGGTTTTCTAGGGTAGATCCTCTCTCACTCAGACTCAACCCCCCCCCCCCCTCAGAATCAAAATCCTGGCTACGGGCCTGTTGGTAGCATAAGTATCAGTGCACTATAGCCAGGATTGATAACCCATTTACCAAAGATTATCCTTGGCCCTGAGCCTACTTCCTCAGATGCATGAAACACAGCACATAAGAACTGAGTTTCAAAGGCAGCATGCATGCTACAGAAATGCAAAACCTGTGTGTATGCTGATGGAGTGACAAGCTCAGTTTTGACTATGATCGTTGAGAGACAAGCACAGCAAGGAAGATGTTGCCATAGTTAAAAATCAATGTATCACCTTATCACCATACCCATAGGTTTTGCATTTCTGTGGCTATTCACACATACAATCCATTTATAAAGTACTGTTCCAAGGTGTTTCACTCCATATTTTTATAAAGATATTTCCACATTCACACTTGTTTCCAAAAATATAACAGTACACTATTATCAGGTTTCATAACCCATTTACCAAAGATTCTCCTTTTTGTATGTAATTTTGGCTTCTTTATCTCCCTTACAAACAAACCTTCTGCTTTGCAATTGAGTGATATATCATCTGCCGACACAAATGTCACTCTGAATAAAACTTTTTCTCCTACCAAAAACACATTCCACCCCTCCATCTCCGAATAAATATTTCTTCTTCCCCCTCCATGATCCAACATAATTCTCCTAGAACAACAACACTTCCAGAATCATCTTAACATCATCACAGTATGTAATTTTCCACCAAATTCAAAATTTAGTTCATAAATCAGCTAAGGTTGGCCTTCTATAGTCAAACACATATCTTTATTTCTTCTATCTACCTTTCTATTAAATGTTATGCTATTGACAGAACTCACTGTTTTGTTTGTTTTACTTGTAAAGTGCTATTTATATTGATGGTACTATATAAGATTATGGAGAAAGAGAAGAAGAATCCCTAGGTAATGAACAAATAAAAACCAATTAAAATATAAATATATAATCATATTTGAAACAATTCTAGAATCCAGTTTTGAAACCATTAAAACTGCAGTTTCAGACACTGAGTGACATTGTTCTGAATTCTCATCAGAACATTTAAAAAGATGGGGCCAGCTTAATTATCTTGGATAGGGAGTTCCACAGTCAAGGTACTATTACAGAGAAAGCCCTGTTATATATACCTATCAATCTAATTTCTTGAGGTGTTGGATACTCAGCAGGGCGTTCTCTAATGATCTCAACATTTCTGACAGGCTCTTATGGAAGGAGGTGGCCTTTCAGATAGCTTGGCCCAAGTTGTTTAGGTGTCATAATTTTGAAAATAATACAACACAAAATAAAGGTAAGGGATCTAATCTACTTGAGGCTTACCATATGCTTTAGAACATTTGTTTTTGTTTTATCACATGAAGCACTCTAGTTTTGGAACATGTCAGGTAATTAACAACTTTTCACCATTACATCACCTTTGCACCTTAAATCAGGTACTAATTGTAGTGCATGCAATTATGCCTTTAGTCTAGATCTAGCAAGCTGACTGATGGAGTGTAAAGTTTCCAACAGTGTGCATTCACTGTTTCCTAAGAGGGTGGGAGCAGTTGCCTTGTTACTTGTTCATCTTCAGTGTGTAGGATCCACCAAGGAACTTTAATCTGTCACTCTGTTCTCATGGCCATCAGTGAAGCATGGGATTACATCGAAGCATACTTTGGTTTCCCTTATGCCCCACTTTAAGGCTGTCCCTTATTTATTTATTTATTTCAGGATTTTACCCCGCTCTTCTCAACCCCCGAGGGGGGACTCAGAGCGGCTTACAGCACGGCACAATTCGATGCCACATCAACAGCGTAAAACCCCAAACCCCACAACATATTAAAATACATTAAAACATTAAAATACAATCCCTCAACAACATCCACAGTCATTCCAATTAAAACAGTATTCAACCCTAAAAACATTGACCCCCTTCCTCCCTCCCATTACAATCCCATCTCACATGCTGCCTAGTGCTGGTGTGGGGAACGCCTGGTCCCAGAGCCAGGATTTCACCTTTTCCTGAATGTCAGGAGGGATGAGATGGACCGCACCTCCATAGGGAGCGCATTCCACAGGCGGGGGGCCACCACCGAGAAGGCCCTGTCCCTCGTCCCCACCAACCGCATCTGAGAGGTCGGCGGGAGCGAGAGCAGGGCCTCCCCGGATGATCTTAGGTTACGGGATGGGACGTAGCGGCCGATGCGTTCGGACAAGTTTGCTGAGTGCTTGAGAAAGACAGAATACACAGATATGAAACTATAGGTCAACAGCCATGATAACAGAATCATGCCTGGAAGCCCCCCAGTTGCTCTTGCACAATGTAGCCAATGAAATTATTCAAGGACATACAGGATACTACAAGATATCCAATATGTCTGCACCAATATAACCATGGGTTACATCAGCATATGTTATCAACAGAATCCTGGTCATTAATGTCAGCAGACCATTACTCACATTCAGCTGAGGACTGTAGTTATGTGAGGAGTTCAATCAAGCTGTAATAAATTTTAGAGCACTTTCAAAATATAGAAATAAAAGGTCAATTTCTAAACAAATCCTTTCATTGTTACCACTAAAACTGACGTATGTTTTTACATCATAGGGACAATTGGTACAACAATAGAAATCATTGTTTCACATGTGATGGGTTACATTTTATCTGTTTATACTCCACATTGTTAATAGCCTCCTATGATTCAACCTGGCAAGATGATTATTCCCACAGGACATTCATGGTTTTGAATCGTAAATGTCACAAGCATAAATATCTCCAAAATGCTCTAATGAAGAGCACATACCTAACAGGTGTTTAGTGCTATAACACATTAGGGGGTTTTCTTGTACAATATATCAAAAGCAAGGAAAAAAGAATGAAAACAAAGATTTAGCATTATTGAAAGGGAAGGGTGGGAGAGTGCTAGGCATCCTATTAGTGGTGCTGATTGGGGAAGAGCAATTGTATCTTACGTGATATGGCACAGGAAGCTGTCTAATACTGTTATTTATTATTTATTTAAAACTTTTATATCTTGATCTTCTCACCTCCATAGAGGAACTCAGACCTGTTGGGAAATGTACACAATAGTAGTGGATCTTTCTAGCAAAGTGATCATATTCTCAAGGCAAGAATGGAACAACAAGCAGTTGTGCATGCACGCACATGGGTGTAGCAGAGAAAAGCTAGGTGTTCATAAAAATATGAAGATAACTAGTTTTACATACAGGTTTCTTATATATAGTAAAACACAGAGTCTAATGTAAGATAAAATGAAGAAAAAAATACTACAGATTATGTAAGGCAGACAGAGAGTGGGTGTGAAAAAACAAACAAATCACCCACAATCCCATTAAAAAGTCTTTAAGTGTACTTTGAGAAAATTATATGAGTATTTATATTATGAAGTAAAATTTACATGTTTCATTCTTATCTCCAGCATGAGAATTTGCAGCAGGAATTAACTTTATTATTCATTTGCTTGCTTGTTTAATATCCAGGCGTTCTCTAATATAAGATACAAGGCAGGTTGCAGTTTGGTTAAAGCAAATTAAAGATAAGCCATTTTATCTGGATATTTTGTTGCTTCTGTTTTATGAAATAAGAAGTTTAAAATATTGTGGGGTAATTCATGATTTTGCAGAGAGGAAGTGAAATTAAAGGTACTAATGTAGGCTTTCACCTCTCAGCAAAGGATTCCTCCAGGAAGTAACAAGCCACCCCTAAAAACTGTCAGACCATCAAATGCTAATCAAGGTGGCCAATTGAAAGATTCACACCGAGCTCCAACAGACAAGAGTTCTTTCTCCCACCCTGGACTTTCCACAGATATATAAACCCAATTTTCCTAGTTTTCAACGGACCTCACAACCTCTGAGGATGCCTGCAGGCAAAACGTCAGAAGAAAATACTTCTAGAATATGGCCATGCAGCCCCGAAAAACCTACAACAATCCAGCACACGTACTAATGTTTACAGCCACATTTATCTGTTAAAATGTTGTTTTTTTAAAATACCAGGAGCCCTTCTACACAACCATATAACACAGAATATCAAGGCAGTTAATCCGCAGTATCTGCTTTGAACTGGATTATCTGGGTCCACACTGCCATATAATCCAGTTCAATGTGGATTTTACACGGCTGTGTAGAAGGGGCCCAAGACGTTGAAAGGAAGATCTCTATATTAATGATAAAAGGTTATAACAATTAAAATTGCTACCCTAGTTTACATTACTAAACAAGACTAACAAAGATGGACATTTTTACCAGCATGTAGAATATGTAACATTCATTTCAAAAGTAAATAGATATGTGATAACTAATACAATTATATGTATGGGATTAAGGATTTTGATGTTAGTGTTACATATTACAGGTTTATATCAAGCTAAAATTATTGTTTTGTCCTTGTACTAAGTACATACTTTGCACACATAATCAGTCCTTTTTCTGTGCAGATGATTTTTAAACAGAATGTTAAGTGATCTACATGGAATAAGGAAAAGAAATGCAGCCATATTCAAAGGTTAGTGTTTCATCAAGATACTGCATACTGAGTCAGATTATGATCTGGCTTCCTCCCCCCCCTTATCTCTAAAAGCAGAGTAGATAGGAAAACAGCACATTTAGTGACTTCAGAGCTCATTTGGTAAAATAGATTTGATTCAATAAAATCTTCTTTCACAGGATATGATCTAGATCCATGAACAAACCACTAAAATCTGTGATTCATTCAATCTCCTGATACAAAGATGTGGTATAAATTATGCAACAATGCAATGTGAAGTTGAGCCTAATCAATTTGAATAAAACGTGTCTCCTACTAATACATCTCAGCTTTTCTGGCCATTAATAGCATTCAGAATGAGCCAATGGCATAATAACATAGATAATTGCCAAGCAATTGGATAGCTGTACAGTATATAATTGTTTTCTCCCCCTTCTTGCTCTGGAAGTGAAACAAATTAAAATGACTTGAATATTCAGCTGTGCTTCCAGCATGGAAAATAGACTGCTTAATTAACTGTACTTTGTGACCTGAATGTGTTTGACTAAGACAGAGGGTAGGTAGAAAATTACATACCAACTGAATTGCTATGCTTTCAACAAGACAGCTACCCCCATTCCTAGGTATGTAAACATGAAACATGTGATGATTATTTGCAAGGCATGGGTTTGCAAACATTAATTTCTTCTCTATTTTGAGTGATGTCTGAACTTAGTGTGAATAATCAAAAACTGAAAACTTCAGCTATTTAATCCATTACAGCTTTGTTCATCAAATGTTGCTATAAATGGTGTAAGTTGAAATCTGAATGAGGGCAAGCAAATTGAAACTTTATCCAGACAAGAAAGAGGTACTACTGGTCAGTTGGAAGGCAGATCAGGGAATTGATATCCAGTCTGTGCTGGATAGGGTCACGCTCCCCTGAAGACACAGATCCACAGTTTGGGGATACTCCTGGACTCAATGCTGAACCTGCAGGCTCAGGTGGCCAGGAGGGCCTTTACACAATTAAAACTTGTGTGCCAACTGCACATGTTCCTTGAGTAGCCAGATTTTGCCACAGCAGTACATGCTTTAGTTACATCCCATCTGGATTACTGTAGCACGCTCTATGTTGGGCTGCCTCCGAAGAGTGCTCGGAAACTTTAGCTGGTACAAAGAGCTGCAGCCAGGTTGCTTACTGTGGCTGGCTACAGCGAGTGGATAGTTCCCCGTTGCAGCAGCTCCACTGGCTGCCAGTCTGTTTCTGGGCACAATTCAAAGGCTAGCTATGACCTTTAAAGCCCTAGACAGTTCAGGTCCATGCTATTTGGCTGAACACACTTCCTTGTACAAACCTGCCTGGGTCCTGAGATCATCAGGAGAGACTCTTCTCTTGGTCCCTCCTCCATCTCAAGCCTGGTTGGTGGGAATGAGAGAGTTGGCCTTCTCTCAACTCTGGAACTATCTGACTAGGGAAGTCAGAATGCCCCCCTCCCTATTGTCTTTCCAGTGGCAGGCTAAAACCTTTTTATTCAGACAAGCTTTAAAAGATGAAGGTTTTTAAGATCAAGACAGGGGGTGTTGTGGTTTTAAACTTTGTATATGTTTTAATGGATTTTAACTGTAAATTTTAAATACTATTTGTGTATACTTTATTCCGTTTTAATGTTTGCATATGTGTATATTTTAAATTGTATGTTAATGCTTTTTATATTAAGCTGCTTTGAGTCTCTTTCATGAGAGATAAAGCTTGGTATAAAGAAGAAGAAGAAGAAGAAGAAGTCGTCAAGCCCCCAGGGCCGAATCAACTACATCCAAGAGTATTGAAGGAACTAACAGAAGTAATTTCGGAACAACTGCCAATCGTCTTTTAAGGTTCTTGGGGAACGGAACAAGTCCCAGCAGATTGGAGAAGGGCAAATATGGTCCCTATCTTCAAAGAAGGGAAAAAAGGATGACCCAAACAATTACAGTCTGGTCAGCCTCACATCAATACTAGGCAATATTCTGGAAAAGATCATTAAGGAAATGGTTTGCAAACACTTAAAAATGAATGCGGTCATTGCTAATAGTCAACATGGATTTATCAAAAACAAATCATGCCAGACTAATCTGATCTCTTTTTTTGATAGAGTTACAAGCTGGGCAGATGCAGGGAATGGATTTCATTAAAGCCTTCCATTATATTTCCCTCCAAGAGGCCAAGGCATTTAATAATAATAATAATAATCCATTATATTTCCCTCCAAGAGGCCAAGGCATTTTATAATAATTATAATAATATAATCCATTATATTTCCCTGCAAGAGGCCAAGGCGTTTTATAATAATAATAATAATAATATTAATCCATTATATTTCCCTCCAAGAGGCCAAGGCATTTTATAATAATAATAATAATCCATTATATTTCCCTGCAAGAGGCCAAGGCATTTTATAATAATAATAATAATAATAATAATAATCCATTATATTTCCCTCCAAGCAGGCCCAGGCATTTTATAAAATAATAATAATAATAATAATAATAATTCATTATATTTCCCTCCAAGCAGGCCCAGGCATTTTATAATAATAATAATAGGTCCCAGTGAATTACACTCCAGAGAAGAAGGGAAATGTTGCCCCTTGATTTGCCTGTGCTTAAAACAGTGTCAGTCCTATTTCCCTGCTTTGGACAATTTAGAACTAATTACAAAATTTTGTAAGTAATAACATATCAAATAAGAATTTTTTTGAAATTTTTTTGTAAGTCATTACGTTAAGCATCAAAAAAATTCCCCCCCCCCCCCATTGGTTTTTAGAACCGTGATTTTAGGGTTCTAAACCAGCCCTGGTAGTTATGGTGCAGTTCAGCAAAGTGCATCAGACAATTTTAAATACCTCCCAGACTACATATACCTGAACCATGGCAATTGTTTTCCAACTGGCATATATCTCTGTTGAAATCGATAGCAAGATGTGGCAATAACAAAATGTCAATCAGGCAGCACACCATATTATAATGAGTAATTTGCATATAGAGTGAGGGAGGGGGAGATCTGGAAACAGTAATATTAAAAAAATATCCTACCCCCTTTTTCTGACCTTTATCATTATCTGTATCTCAAAGTTGTGGCCATAAAAAATATCCGCCAAAGAATACACTATACATGAGACAATGTTTCAAAAAGTAAGCATTTCATATTACTTGTTCTGTCTAAGAGTATGGGGAACATGCTTATAAGTTAAACTATAAAAACAAAAACAAAAAATAGTTACAGCTATTATTTTCTACATGCTTTTCTATGAGAAAAATGCATAGAAAAAACAGAATTGGATTTAAACATATGTTCAGAGTCAAACAAAGGCAAAAGACATCTAGTGTCAACTAATTAGCTCAGAGGGAAAAATTACTGAATGATGACACCTTGAAAATAGAACTCCTCTACTAGAGTTGTTTTTAACTTGCCTAATAAGGTCTGTAATGTGGAAACACCTTTTATTGGTGAGAAAAAAGATAAAGAGACTCAAAGGTGCCTTAAAAGTGGCCCCTTTGCTAACCAGCAAACAGGGATTGGTAGATGCCAGATAAATGTAATTTCTGGTTGCTTGAGACTTGCTATTTAAAATAGGTCTAACTAATACTATTTCTGATACTATACCATACCATAAACTCTGTATTGACTCTAAATTAATATTTAAATGCAGTAATTAAAAGCAAATTAAACAAATTAAGACCAATTTAAATTAATGTTAAATTGATTACATGTAAATTATTATAAAAAAATAACTTTATTATTTAAAATATTATTTCTTTGATTTTTTTGCCAGTTGCTTGAGAGCTCTGTTTGCTTAAATTCCAGTTAACTGAGAGTCTGCTGTATAATAAAGTATTTTAGCAGTTGAAATACATTTGAAAAAAGTTTGTGTTGTTTATTTTTGTTCTGATGGCCTAAGAGAATTAGACATGAAATGCCTGATACAGATAGGATCAAACTGATTCTTACATTTACATATCTGAGGGTGCATTCCTGTTCACAGCAAAATTATTCACTAGTTATCAAATTTGGAAACTGCCTTGTACTGAGAGCAGTTCAGGATTAGATTTTACTCATGCCAGCTTGCTGCCTTTCCTCATCAACTGAATTTTACAAGGGTTTCACATGAGGTTGTTTTATACTCCCAGTCCTTGCTCTTTTGCCTTTTCTTGGGAAGATTTGTTAAGAAGAAAAATATCGAATGGTTGCATAGCGCTTTTTGACTGACAGTCATTTGGAAATACTCTTGAGTTAGACCACTGGTTTGTCCAATGCAATAGTACAGGGGTGGACAACCTCTGGAGACAGGGATCCTGAGATAGCAGAGGCCTACACCAACTACTTGCACCATATTTCCCCCTGCTTACAATTGTTTCCAAGGGGGTGGTCAATTGCTCTCAGATGTCTTGAGAGGAAACTTCTTTTTTTAAAAATCTAAAATTGACTGGGCAGTCAGTTTTGTTTTTGAACTCTCCCTTCATGAACTTAAAATACACTCAACTACACCTATGGCAATTTGGGGACCATTTATGGGTTAAACACTTAAAGGGAAGATATGAAGAAATGATATTCAGAACTACATGTGGTCCCTGGGGAAAACTTTGCCTATCTCTGCCATATTAGCTATTCCAATTGGTAGCAGCTCTCTAGAATCGTAGGCAAAGAATAATTTAAAACCCTTAAAGATTCCTGAAGAATTCATAGAAAACTACAGAGGTAGAGATAAACAACTATATGAAAGTCCAGAACCTCTATGGAGTTAAAGATCCTCACATTTGGCCTCACTCTAGAAAGATATTGCCAAGGAATAATGTAAATCACACACATAATGAAAAGTGTAGACTGGATATTAAGACCTTAGCTATAACATTCAACTGAATGATGAAAATGTAATGATGAAATATTCTACTCCAAATAAAAGCATCACAGCAGATGCATGGCTTTGTAGGTTGATTGGAAAACCTCCCTATAATTATCATTCAATGACACCACAACTTGGCACCCTTCCACACAGCCATATAAACCGGAATATCAAGACAGATAATACACAATATATGCATTTTACTGTGTCATCTGAGTCCACACTGCCATATAATGTGGATTTTATACACCTCTTGTGCAAAGGGCCATAGTTGAATCCACATTGCTACACTGCCTGATCTCAACCAGCCAGGATATTAGCTAAAGTGCAAAACCTACAAGTAGCAATAATCAGATAGTTAATGCTTTGTCTTGGCTTTTGGCTTTTCTTCGCTAACAAAGATTCAGGAAGGACTCATCCCACGTTTTCTACAAACACGTTGATGATTCGGAGGTTGGATGTGTCCTTCGAGCCTGTGCAATGGATTTTTCTGGTGGCACACAGCGTGCACAGAACTGGCCTCACCCTTTAAACCAAATGTTCGTCTGTGGGACCTAGCAAGCTGGGATGGCGGCAGCGAGATCCTCAGGTTGTAGGTTTGATTCGAGTTTCCTTCTCTTAGATGGTTGACCTTACAGGGTTAGACGAGCACCATCTGCCCGGGTTTGAAATCAGTTTTCCTTCTCCTAGGATGGTTGACAATAAGACAGAGATCCCATCTTGCCCTTTGACGCTCTTTGTCAGACCCTTCGGTTGTGACTTGTCTGGAATGGGAGGCCCTACCGGTGGCTTTTATGCCACCACTAGCATAGCTCACAACATCATTAGGGTATGCAAGCCTCTCCCCCACTGCAAGGGGGTGCCAACGGAGAGGTAATGCTTTGTAACCCAGTGTAAACTAAGTGAATTGCTGCACCTAGAATTTCCAGAAGAGACCATACACTATAGTGTATTTTTGTCCAGTAAAAAGGGCTACTTTGTTGTCTAAAGGGACTGACATTGTTTTTCCAGCTCTGAAACATCTCACATTGCCTACACCAACCACCCTCCAATATCGTACCTCCACATGTTTTGGGCTAAACTCCCAACAGCCCCTCGATCTTATCAGACGGGCTAAAATCGGCAGCATATACTGGATCCTTTCCATTTGCCTATGGAGCCCACTGACTCCCATCCCACAATGCAGAGATACTTCTGGTGGGGCTCTGTGTCACAAATGGAGAAGAACCATGTTGATGTTGCATAGGGATCAATTGGGGGGGGGGGTTGCAGAGTGGCCAACACTTTCCCCTGTGGCATCAGATAAGGGGCCAATGGACACCACTGGCCATGCTGGCGATTCCAGCAATGTGATAATGTTGCCAGTCAGTACCATTACTGACAGAACTCATAGCATCCTATAAATAATTACATTAGATGCGACACTGAACGGGTGTGGGTCCACAGCATTTTTGGGCTAATCTTTCCAGACCGACTTATCTGGAAATACTGAAGACTGAACCTTGGACCTTCTGCATGAGACACATTTTCACTGTGTTAAAGCTCTTATATTCACAGTTAAAGTAGATTTCACATATTTGGGAAGTGTACAGAGCAAAGGGAAATAAATGAAAAGCGAGTGCCATAATTGACAATGGTGGTATAAAGTTACACTGCACGATGTGTTTTTAGTTAGAAAAGCTGAGAACATCCATTAACTCCAGAATATTGTATTTGTTGGACCTATTATCAAAATCAAACCATATTATTCTAAAGTGTCTTAAAACATCTGCAAAAATGTGGCATTTATTTGAACACTTTTCTCTTAAAGCCTCCTTTCTGCAATTCTGAATACTGATTATAATGGATTTTCAATATATGGAAATAAATATATTAGATGTGTCTTTGGGAAGCTATTCAATCTTGATCATCAGAAAAATACAGGCCGTTGTTCTAAAAACCTTTCATGTGCAACGTACAAATTTGGATGAACATAATTATAAGCTATCACTCAAAATTTGCCCAAGTAGCTGCAGTCCATGGCTGCATTGTGAACAAGACAGGATGACGAAGTCTTCAATCCAGTTCGCTTTCAGCACAACCAACACTGCAATCTTATCCATGTTTGTTTTAAAAGAAGTCCCATTGACCTAAATGAGGCTTATTCCCAAAAAATGTACAGATGATTAAATTTCAAATGCTAAACAACTTGTTATCACTAAATGAGGAACTAAACATGATATTAAGGATCCCTTCATGCATCATGGCAAATCCAGCAGTGCCCAGAGGGGGGTGGGGGGAAGTAGTTCAACATCATCCGATGGCAGCTGGTGGGCTCCATCATAAAACTATAGAAGATCTGATGCATGCCATCGAATCTAAGCCCATCTGATGATGTCATCGATCTGTCTTTTCAAATTACATGAGTAAAAAAAAGTAATTTATTATTTATTTATTTATTTATTTACATCATTTACATTCCACCCTTCTCACCCCGCAGGGAACTCAGGGCGGATCACAATGCACATATACAGGCAAACATTCAATGCCATAGACAAACAACATATATAAACACAATGAGCTACACAATTGGTCGAGAGCTCACCCCGACCTGGGCAGGCCTCGAACTCATGACCTTCTGGTCAGTGGAGATCTTCTTCAGCTTACTCCCAGCCAGCTGCGCCACATTCCCGGTAACACTTGGAGAGTAAAATTCCAGAGGATAAAAAGGAATATTTATTTCAAACCACTGGCAATAATCTTTGAGAATTATTGGAACAACAGGAGAAGTTCTGACAGACTGAAGGGGGGGGGGGGAGAGGACCCAAGCAATTGCTGTACCAACCAGTCGGCCTGACATCAATACCAGGAAAGATTCTGAAGTAGATCATTAAGTAATCGGTCTGTAACCCCTAAGAAAAGAATGCTGAGATCACTAAAAGACAACATATCCTGATTTCAGTAAGGCATTTGAAAAGGTCTCCCATAACCCCCTTGCAAACAAACTAGTAAAATGTGGTCTAGACAGTACTACTGTTAGGTAGATTTGTAATTGGTTAACCAACCAAACCCAAAGAATACTCACCAATGCTTCCTCTTCATCCTGGAAAAAAGTGACTAGTGGAGTGCCGCAGGGTTTGATTCTCGGCCCTGTTCAACATATTTATTAATGACTTCGAATCTCTTCACTTGGGGCATTTTGATCCATTTTGCCACTTTTATGCATGGCTTGCATGGGACTTGCATTGTGCCATCACATTATGCACAGCAGGCCCCACCCATATTCCTCCCAAAGTGGAGGGGAAGTACCAAAAGGCGCTTTCTCTTCCACTATGGGGAGTAAAGTGTTATTTGGGTAGCTCTGATGGAGTTACACTTTCCTCTCCTTTTTGCCATGTGATGGTAGAAAGGGTGGTGAGGGAATGAGCATTCCCACTCTTTCTGTCATCTGATGGGGGGAGGGAAAGGGTACTAATGCACCCTGTACAATCCCCACCATGTGATGAGGGGAGGAAAGAGGGTGCATGGAGCTCCACAACCTGGCCAGCACAACTTCCCTTTTGCAGTTTAATGGCCCAGCCCGACAGGGCCATGTGAAGAGGTTGTAGGATAAAGGTTTAGAGGGTGTACTTACAAGTTCGCAGATGACACCAGTTTGAGGGGGATAGCTAGCTGTAACTAATAGTCCAGAAAAAATCATCAGAATTCAA
This sequence comes from Anolis apletophallus, assembly GCA_030556195.1. NCBI lineage: Eukaryota > Metazoa > Chordata > Lepidosauria > Squamata > Anolidae > Anolis > Anolis apletophallus. Next base: position 81,865,182 of record JARBWK010000006.1, on the reverse strand, counting down.
AACAACCTTAACAAATTACACAGCAATAAGATTATTGGAGAAAAGAAGATTACACCTGAACATTAGGAAAAACTTCCTGACTGTATGAGCGGTTGAGCAGTGGAACTTTTTGTCTCAGAGTGTAGTGCAGTGGTTCCCAACCTTTGGGCCTCCAGGTGTTTTGGAATGTTATTATTTATTATTTATTTATTTATTTATTTAAAACTTTTGTATCCTGATCTTCTTAACCTCTGAAGAGGGACTCAGACCGGCAACTCCTGCAGTTCCTAACAACTGGTAAACTGGCTGGGATTTCTGGGAGTTGAAGTCCAAAACACCTGGAGGTCCAGAGGTTGGGAACCACTGGTGTAGTGGAAGCTCCTTTCTTGGAAGCTTTTAAACAGAGGCTGGATGGCCATCATTCAGGATATTTTGATTTGTTTTTTTTCCCTATATGGCAGGGGATTGGACTGGATGTGATGACCCATGTGGTCTCTTTCCACCTCTATTATTCTATTATTCTATCTTTCCCACCTTTTATGCAGTGATCTTCTATTAGAGATATGTCATTGATGCAGCAGGGCTTGTTATGCTGTTAAAAGAATGGCATCTGCATCTACCTTTAATTTCAGACTGTTCCAATCTGTTGATGATTTTAACCATTGATTTCTGATAGTTCCATGTTACTGAGGTGGAAAATCTGTCCTGGTTTTAGCCCAGACTTTAAAGAATTAATCCAGGGTTCTGAATGCTAGCCCCCAAATAGGTTCGGCACCACAGATAGCGCCTTCAAAACAGAGCCTAGACTCTGGGATAGATTTCTCATTCCAGAGACATGAAGGCAACTACAGCTACTGATTTGCCCCATATATTTGCCCAATCAAGGTTTTCAACCTGAAGAGAGAGGACTACTACCACTTTACAATGCATATGTGGGACTCCTTTCCATAACAAACACTAAATCGTTAATTGCATTACATTGGGTGCTCCCCTTCCAATAGGGATGACAACATGTTTGTAGCTAATATTTATTTGAACAATATTCTTAACAACAGCAAATGTTCTGCTACTTAGCTTAGCATTGGCAAATATAATGGCTATCTAAAGAGAAATCATTTCAGATACCATTCCTCAGGAGAAATATTCTCAGACACACAGCATATGCTGTTTATGATGCAGCATCAGATGGATTAGCAAAATCCTTAGTACTCCCACTTAAAAAGCAATTAGATTATTATTTAGAGGCATGAATCTGCAATGATGTAGTTCCAATTTTATTTTGTTGCAGCTTATTAAAGCCAACATTAGTCCAAGCTATTTCGTGCATAATCTGGATTTTACAATTTATGCCAGACCAAATTTCTGTTCCAGAAATCCTGGAACAGATTTTTAGGGTGTTGGATGGGGAGGGGGTTGAAGAAAACGCCTGAAACAGAAGAAAACAGTGTTGTGAATTCTTTCAGAAACTGTGGAATCCAGTCTAAGTACATCATTGGATTTTCATCATACTTCTATCTATATGGACTGATTGTGCAAATGTAATCAAGGCTTGAGTTAACAAAATGGAATACAATACAATCTGAAACAAGCTTGGATAGAAATATGGAAAGAGGATTTAAATAATAATGTTTCAGACCTAGAATACTCAATTGATCCAATCAAAAATATTAATCATATAAAGATTAGAGAAACACAAAGGAAAATATTGACTAAATGGTACAGAACCCCAACTAAAATAGCCCACATAACAAAAACTACCACAAAACTTTGTTGGCACAGATGTGGAAAAATTGTTTCCTATTTCCACGTGTGGTGGGAATGTGATAGAGTACAAGAGTTCTATAACAAGGTAATGAAGGAAATGGAAGAAATAATAGGATATAAACTGTCTTTGAACAAAGTAGAATTTTTCACACAGAAATTAGACAAAAAAAGAAAGTATCAAAGCCTGGAGGGAAATTATAAAATACATGATAGCAGCCGCCCACGCAACTATGCTTTGGGGTGTAAAGATCATAGAAAGTGGGAGGTTAAAAGTGGTATGATTATTTAGCAGAATATATGCTTCAGGAGTATATCTATGAAAGAAGAGTTAAATTCACAACATGCCAATTTAAGAAGACCTGGGTTCAAAAATGGGAAAGACTGATAGAAAAAGTTGAAGGAAAAGAAAGATATAAAGTGCTAAACCATTCTCTTTTTGTGTTTGTTCTATTAAACTTCTACTTGAAATAAAATACTGTTCCCTGAGGGAGGAGGTGAGGGGTGCAAAATTATTAGACACAAGGGCGAGGTAAAGGTGGATTGTATAAGAACACTAAGAAAACAACATGTGATATATATATTTATAATTCAATAATTCAATATTTAATAATGGGGAATGATTGTGAAGTTACTCTACCTGTGTTGATAATATTAAAAACAAATTTTAAAAAGAGTTAACAAAATGCCCTCTAGAATTTAATTGTTAGTGCAGAACTACAGGCCTGATGATAAATAAGTATTTTGGAGGGGGGGGGCAATGGATAGCAACAAGCCCAGTGTCAATCTGATGTTTTTGCTACTTGGCACACACTCAATCTGCTTGACAGTAATACTGTGTTTCCTTTGGCCATCACACTGGGCACACCAGCAGCATCCAAAATTTTACAGATATAGATAAAAAGAATGGTGTTCACATGTATAAATCAAACAGCTGCAAGAGTCTAAACTTCGGGGGATTGTAAGCAACCTAATTCAATATATTCTGAAAAACACAAACAAATTCAAAGGTGATTTTAAAAATGAAATATACTTATATCCTACCATTCCACAAAAGACATGGAGAAGACACACATTCTACTTCATTTTGTATCATTCTACAGCATACCAATAGTAGAGTTCCCGGTAGTGCAACGGGTTAAACCTTTGTACCGGAAGGACTGAAGATCGACAGGTTGGGGGTTCTAATCTGGAGAGAGCACAGATGAGTTCCCTCTGTCAACTCCAGCTCCCCATGCGGGGACATGCGAGAAGCCTCCCACAAGGATGGTAAAACATCAAAACATCTGGGCATCCCCTGGGCAATGTCCTTGTAGATAGCCAATTCTCTCACACCAGAAGTGATTTGCAGTTTCTCAAGTTGCTCCTGACATGAAAAAAAGTGGTTGGTGGCTTCCATGAGTCTGCCTACACTGTAGAAATAATGTAGTTTGATGTATTTTAACTGCCAGTGCTCAATGTCATGAGATCATGGAAGTTGTGATTTGGTGGGGCAACAGTACCTCTTCTGCCCCTAGGGCCCGTAAAAATGGCTTTTGAGAGATGGACGTGAAAGCTTTGGGCTCTGAAGGCAGAGAAAAGCCTTCCCATACAAGAAACCCGAAAGTGTTTGAGTAATGAGTTCTAGACTTAAAATGGTGAACTCAAACAGGTTTATTGAATAACAACCAGTGAAAAACAACTGGTGGCCCAAAAATGCTTAGTTGGTTGCTAAGAAAGGGTCCTTTGAGAAAAGGGATCGATCACTTGCCTCTTTGTTTGCAGAGTAATGGTGCTTTCTTTGATTCCAGGTTTCCTGTTGCCCTCTGGTTTTGTAGGCCCACGAAGTCGTGTAAAAACCCCAAACTCCGCAGTCTATGTTGAGGACAGGTCCTCCTTTGCACTGCAGGCTCAGTTGAGAGCACAGGGCTAGCTTTGTAGGTGGACAAAAGTGCTTTGTCTCAGCATGGGTGGATTTCCATGCACGTCCATGCGGCTTCTTTCTTGGCATGACCAAAGAGAGGAAGTCCTGCCCCTCAGATGACCTCAGAAAGGGGAGGAGTTAGGGTGGTGACATCACCTTGGCACTCAACACAGCCCCTCCCAATGAGTCCGCATGGTTGAGGACAAAGAAATGCAGGTAAAGGTAACAAAGTTCATGATGCAGTACCAAATAAGCCCCGTGGGGTATAACAGCACCCTCTGACACAGAAAGCTAAAGTTCTAGTAAAACTACAACCCTCAGGTTTCCGCAGCATAGAACCATGGCTGTTCAAGTGGTATCAAACTGCATTAATTTGTCAGCACCGAATCTGCTCTGTATTTTAATCTGAAGAAGCAACCATTAATCACTTCCAGAATAGAATCAAGGGGTTTCTTAATGCCGCTGTGTGATGACTTCGGCTGCACCCAATATTCAAAACACTGCCACCAACTTAATTAACCTAATTAGGATTTTAAAAATTAACTAAGATGTTCAATTAGGCTCTTAACTAAATAAACAGCTATGAGGAAACTGTGAGGAAACACGATGGAGACTGTGGTAAAAGTTTAAATGAAAGTATTTATTAACTTTTACAAACAAACGAGGCACAAGCTTGATGGTTAACTACTAATGAGGCAACGAGCGTATGGTTATTCAATTTGAGGTAATGGGCGTATGGTTAACAACTTAATGGCAAAAGCGTATGTTTTCCAAAAGATCTAAGTGTGCTGGAGCGTATGGTTACAACAGAGGTTCTCTAAATCTTAGATCTTAAAACAGCTATTCCAGCCAGTTCTGAGTCGTGACTGGAAAAGCCCTGTCCCACTAAACTGCAACTAGTGCGAACAGATTGTTTCAACCAGGAACTCCTATCCTTAAAGTTCCATGAGTCTTGCTTCTGAATGGGGCTAACAGACTCCTGCTAGCTCCCCCAGTCTAAGAGCCCACCTTCACAATAGACTCCAAGGTGTATACCGGCTCTACCCTTCTAAGTGGCCCCCTGAATTCTATGCTGTCCCTAAGACCTGTCAGCTTAGCTGACCCATTAGTACAGACTAATTCCTAGGTGATCCACTAAAGAATAGACTGTTTCAGATTCACATCTGAGGCTTGGATGTTGCTTATCCAAAAGCCTCTTCAAGACTGCTAAGGATTAGATGTTTCTCAATCACAGCCTAGCACAAGACTGACAAGGCTCAGATGCTTCTCATCTAAAGCCTCTCACAAGACTAACTATTCCTATCAGGAATCCTCCCTCCTAGAAAGCTAGACTCCTCCCCCTATGGCTCTCAGCCAATCTGTTGGGAGTGTCTGTAACTATACAGAACAGCAACTAAACCACTCCCCCTGTCTCCGGCAACTCCCTCCCTCTAATGTCTGCTCTGCTGAACTCCCTTCCCAAGATGGATGCCAGCTATTTCCACCAGGGAGCCAAACTGCAAAACAGGCCCCGGCCTACCTAGAATGGGTGAGTCCTTACACTCTGCTACATAGTTAGCATACATCAATGTAGATAATATAATGGGTCATATAGGGTTCTGGCGCTCATTTGTTAAAGAGTACCTACAAAAGGTTACAGTTTTAGAGAAATAATTTCTTTATTATAACAATACCTGGGATTTTGGATTCATTGCATTATGAAGTTCAAAGTGCATCCTGTTTCTAAACACTCTTGTATTTAAGAAATGCTATAAAGAAAAGATGATCATAATTGAAAGGTGCAGCACGTAAAACTAACTTCAACTATAGCTTTTTCACATTGTTTATGATGACTGCATGAACAAGTGAAAAAGCAGATTATCAACTTGGCAGGGGAGAGTAGAAGATGACACTTCAGCTCAGCTTTCATCTGTCACACAATGGAAACGTCTCAAAGGAAAATCCTTCAGCACATGTTGCTTAGAGAAGACAGATGTTCCATTATAAGTGAATTTAGGGGAATTAGTAACTTGATCCTGGAATTACTGGAAAACAGTCAAGAAAGGACTAGCAAATATTCTACATTTTAATTCATTTTGTGTTTGTATATTATTTACCAAATGTGAAGCTCTTTGATAAATACCTGAAACACAAAATGCTCCCTCTGCTCACTTTAAATAAAAACAGAATGGAGAATGTGTGACTTCACCTCACATCATCCCTCTATGCTGGCTAGAATGACTTGGAATTGCAATCTAATCACATCTGGAGCAATTTCATAGCTAAAACGTGGTGATAACTTTAAGCTATACTGAATCATGAAGGCATGGCATATCTCTCTCTCTCTCTCTCTCTCTCTCTGTGCAAGTATGGGACCCAAGGTAGTTTGCAGTATAGGCTAACACACAAACTTTCATCACCAAGGACTCCATCACAAGTGCCGCCAGAATGAAGCTGTCTTGCCACATCCCAGTGGTAGTCATGCACCGCTCCACTCCATCATGGCTTGCCCCTTTTTTCGATGGCTCAACCCATCTTTCCCTGTGGAAAAACAGGGAGCCTGCCATTGTCCGCCACTGCCATTTTTTCAATGACAGTAGCACTTCAGCCATGGAGTCGTCCCAGAGGTTTTTCTCTGGGGTGTGATGGGGGCCATTTGGCACTATGGCTGAATGGGGGAAAAATCCCTTTGTGCTGCTGAAAATAAGGTAAATGTGAAGAGGTCTCAATTCTGCACATTATGGTTACTGGGATTCTAAACAACTACAAATAAATATGATGCTCTATTTGCAAACTGGGACAGATACGTCTGATAATCCTGGTGGCTGGAATCATGACAGGGACAGCCAAACACCTCATCATTGCATAATATTATCTTAGTGCGAGAGGAGTAATCTTAAGACCACAGCCTAAATCTGGTCCTTCTCGAGTTTCCCAGATGACCACACTTCAACACAACACTACCCTGAACAAACCCATCTTGAGTTTTCCAGATGACCACACTTCAACACAACACTACCCTGAACAAACCAACACTCATCTGGTTTTGGAATCTAAGCAGAATCTGGTTTGGTTGCTACCTGAAGGGAAGCCCACTAGAAATCTTTTCACATTACACAATTGCACCTCTAACATGGCTCCATCCAATGGAATCTTGAGATTTGTAGTTTGGGGACGGGCATTTTAAAAAGGCAGAAAAAATCTAGTCCTTCATCAAGATAAAAAAAACACACCAAATAATAGGTTTCCATAGTGTAGTGTAGATGGCACAAGATTACATGGTCAAGTATAGCAAGTCATTTATCCTTCAAACTGCATTTACCAGTAAGTAACCACTGGATTAATGGAGGAAGAGGCCCATTCCTCTATCAATTGAGAAGCTACTGGCTTACATTTTCACCCACCTCCTTCTGCAAACAAGTCACCAGCATGAGAGGGATTTGCAAAAAATCTGCATCTCCTCAACAGATGTTTGAACCAGTGACTACAAGAAAGAAGCTTGTTTCTGTTGGGATACTTTAGTTGTGAAGCTCCCTACTTCAGGATGCTGGGTAGGTTGGATAAGTGATTCTCCAGATACTTTTGTGCTTAATTTGCCATCAGCCCTTGACAGAATAGTTAATGGAGGGTAAATGCTGTCTGGTCTATCAATATCCAGAAGGCTACAGTTTACCATCCCTTCTCTAACAGAAAAGCTAGAATACATTTAAAATAATATAGTGTCAAACATGGAAAATGACTCAAGATTGAAATATATTCTCCTTAATCTGAGACTGCTTTTTGACTAAACATAGATAGAAGCTAATACATAATATCCCTTGAACATCTTTCCAATGGAGCTCTGCAAAGCTGCCATAAAGGTAAGGATAGGATGACCCAACCTCAATGATGTGTCAGGAAATGTCAAATTGGTATCTGAAGATGGAAACTGTACTCATCCGCACTGTGCTTATAGACTTTCTGAAAGAGGTCAGCCTCCTACTTGATAGTTATGGCCAGATACTTATTTTAGGATGAAGATAACAGGTTTGAAAGTAAGATAGCAGATGATTGCTAAGAGCCTCAGCAAATAAATTGCAGATGCCCTCAACTTGAATCTGTCGGCATTTTTATGAAGTCTGTGTCTGTCACTTTCCCCTATACCATCACTTGACTAATGCTACCTATTACCCATTGCAATTTTCTTTGGAGAAGTTAGAATTCCAAACCATGTTAACACCATGCTGAAGAGTAAATATCCATAGCACCATTTTCTACAGCGGAAGAAACACTTTGGTAATTAAATTTAACAGGGCTAGCTTTTCAGAGACCACTTATTTCTTGATTAAATCCAAAAGCAATTCTTGCCTTTAAAAAATGAAATGTGTGTACAGCACTTGACCAGCGCTGCACTTGTTTTTATAGACTCCATTAAAAAGAATAAACTTTCAACAGTGGAAACTCAGTAACCTCATGCTGTAGCTTAAAATCTTCGTTCAGCCATCTAAAACAGCAAGTCATTTACCAAAGAATGCTTTGGCTGTATTCATTTGCTATGCTTCAGAAATGAAAAGAAGTACAATGTCAAGACAGATTTCCTTAAGAGAGAAAGGTCAAAAATATCTGAACACTTTAAATGCACAGGATGATGGGCAATAAAATCTAAAGCTTGTAAAAATTACATTTCCCCCAGAACCTCTAAGTCAGCATGGCCAGTGAACTGAAAGTACAACATCAGTGGATTGAGAAACCTGCCAACTGCTCTCACCAGGGTAGGAAAGAAGTTTTCTTTTCATTTATGACTTATGCAACAACAACAAAATCAGAAGAAGAAGACTATGAGCAGAACCCACACACCAGTTAACATCAGCCTAACAGATTAGGTTTTTGATCTGTACATGGACATGCTCTGTAGGATTACAAGGCAAATTAATAATTTCATTTCATCTCAGACAAACATGATGCTATGTTGTTTGTTATTGCTTTTGTATTAGTGTTCATTCACTTGTATTTTGTGTTTGTACCTTTGAGTGCTTTTGTGAGCCACCCCGAGTCCCTTCAGGAGATGGTGGCTGGGTATAAATAACATTTTATTATTATTTATTTATTATTAATGTTTGTTGAAATGTTGTTGTTGTTTTTTAAAAAAACTGCCTCCTGGAGAACATCAAGAAGCTAGCATTCTGCAGAGTGTGGACTTTATTTCAGATCTCACCACATGTAGCATACAAAACCACTGTTTTCACATGTTTTTTCTTGCTATACCAAATATAATATGGGAATTGTCCTTAGAATTTTTAAATAAACTTTTTTTTACTTCTACTGTTATGTTATATGTCAAACCTCAGCACCATTCATTAAAGGCCCAGGGAGATAAGTCCATTGAGGGTAAGATAATGTATTAAAATCTCTTCCTTGGCAGGGCACATGACAATTTTACTTTCACTCTCTTATCACTCTTCATCCTGACATTTGTAAAAAAAATTACATAAAATGCTTTCATGGTCCCAATCTTCCCCCAATCTCACATGACAACATGCATAAAGCTAGCTCATTTTATAAAGTTAATGGAAGCACCAAAGTAGAAATGTTTCTGCGCTAGCACTTCTGTATGAACCATTTCTAAAGTACATAAACCAAGCTTGCATATACTGTAATCAGAGTGATGCACCCATGCACACATGTTCAGTAGCAAAACCGAATTTCTCTTTACTAGTCAATCATCTCCTGTCATTCTTGTATAGTGCATTAGACATTCACATTTTCACTTCCATCTTTACATCTATTCATTTATGTTGAATGATACCCCTGCCTTTAACAGCTAAAATGTTACTATTCAATTTTTTTCTTCCTTGGGGAAAAAAGTGGATCACACTAATTTTTGTTTTTCTGGGAGGGAAAAATCAACAACTACACCAAATGTGTAACAGAAATTGAGCAAATATGCTCAAGATAATAATTCACAGATGACTCACAAATACAGACTAAGAGTTGCAAATTGCTAGGACAAAGAAAATCCAAACTGAATTTTACATTCACTCCATATAATTAAAAAAGTCTGACAATCCAATAAAAAATTTCCTAAATAAAGAGGCTATCTGGAGATGATGGAGTGAGTGGGCTTTGTAGGGGTGGCTGATCCATAAAAATATTGTTTCTAAACACGTGGGGAGGGGAATTTTTGTTGGTGGGGCGTTATAGAAAGTGTTCCAAATTTTTTAAAAATAAATTCCGTAATTGAAACGTAATTAATAAAGAATTTTTGTTATTAGGTTGTTACTGGGGATTCAAGATAAACACTCTAATGTAATATCAATCCGAGCATGTAATCATGACAATAACATATCAGTATCTAAGAGAAATGTATATATTCAATGTTCTGATACTCAAAGCATATGGTATTCAATGCAATGATAAAGATATTACACAATAATCATGGAACACACATTGTAGAATGCAATGAGTCAAATATGCTCTGGAGTTACATTACCAGAGGAGTTGCCCAAGTTCTGTATCTTATATAATGTGCTTACTGGTAGTCCAAACAATGCAGTCTGAAGCAATTGTTCCAAAGCAGTTTATTAATATAAATAATATACACATGAATCTATAAACAAATGCATTGGTCTCCATTGGCTTATGTAATTTGCATTGAGATTTGGCCATCGCACCTCCCCTGGCTTCTCCCTCCAGTTTCCGCATACTCACAAGAAAACATCCAGCTTTATCTTAATCCCATTGGATTGTTCAACACTCGTTATCTGCTTTGAACTGGGTTATCTGAGTCCACACTGCCATATACACCAGTTCAAAGAAGATAATGTGGGATTTTCTGCCTTGATATTCTGGGGACCCTTGAGCTGGAACTGGAGGGAGAAGCCAGGGCAGGTGAGAGACAGACCGATGGCCAAACCTCAATGCGAATTACAAAAAAATCTATTCGACCTATAGGTGTAGATCCCAAATTATTAATTCGGCACAAAATTGAAACAAGAACTCTTATAAATTTAAATAGGGCTCCTGACGAAGGTAAGCTGAGTACCCAGGATGGCAGTTCCTCCAGATTACGAGTGGTGCTGTTTAAAGCCAGGTCAGTTAATGGCAAAACATCGATCATTCAGGATTTAATCCTTGAAGAACATGCAGACTTGGCTTGTATAACGGAGACCTGGTTGGATGAGGCTTGGGGGGGGGGGGTAATCTCTCTCAGCTTTGTCCACCAGGTTACGCCGTGCAGCACCAGTCAAGATCTGTGGGGTGGGGAGTTGCAATAGTCTGTAAGGATTCCATCCCCCTGACCAGTTGTCCCATCCCATAGTCTACCACGTTTGAGTGTGTCGGCCTGAAAGTTATATAAGAACATAAGAAGAGCCATGCTGAATCGGACCTCAGCCCATCTAGTCCAGCATTCTGTATCACACAGTGGCCCACCAGTTGTACACGGGGATCTCGAGCAGAAGGGAGGGCAAACCCCTGACCTGCTCCCGACCCCCCACAACCAGTACCCAGGGAAATCCTGCCTACCTCAACCAACCAAGTTGGTGACCGGGATAGGATAGGGATTCTGTTAGTGTACCTACAACTCCGCTGCACTATAGTTTCCCTACCTGAGCTAGCAGGAGTGGTCTCTGGCCTGGCATTGGAGTCACAACAGCTTGTTGTGCTGGGGGACTTCAATGTACATGCCGGGTTCCACTCTGTCAGGGGCGGCTCAAGACTTCATGTCTACCATGGCAACTATGGGCCTGTCCCAATTAGTATCAGGTCCTACCCACAGTGCTGGACACACACTCAATCTGGTTTTCTGTCAGGGTTGGGAAAATAGTGGTGGGGTAGAGGAGTTCACCATCGCTCCGTTGCCATGGACCGACCACCACCTGATCAGATTTAGATTTATCGCGCCTTTCCACCTCCGCAGGGGAGGTGGACCCACTAAATTGGTCCACTCCAGGAGACTTATGGATCTAAATGGATTCCTGACGGCTCTTGAGGATTTTCCCGCCTCCTCGGTAAGTGACCCTGTCGAGGCTCTGGTCTCTTTCTGGGATAAGGAGATGACCAGGGCTATAGACACAATCGCTCCAGAACGCCCCCTCTCAAGTAACCGAGCTAAATTGGCTCCTTGGTTTACTGAGGAGTTGGCAGCAATGAAGCGAAAGAAGAGGTGGCAAGAGCACGTGTGGTGTCGGAAAAGGAGCGGATCAGTCCAAGCACGTCTAGTTTCCTTCTTAAGAAGCTATGACGCAGCAATAAAGACTGCTAAAAAACATATCTTGCAGCCAATATTGCATCCGTGAAGAACTGTCCGGCTGAGCTGTTCCGAGTTGTCAGAGGACTGTTAAATCTGCCTCAGAGCGAGATCCCTGACAACTCGGTGTATCGCTGTGAAGCATTTGCTCAGTTCTTCATGGACAAAGTTGCACTGATCCATTCTAACTTCGATACCATGTTAACAGCAGTCTCTGGGGATGTGACACAAGCATCTGCTTGTCCGGTCTTAATGGATTCATTTCAATTGGTTCAGCTCAAGGATGTATATACATTGTATATACATATCATATTGATAATATTATAATGTAATACAATATAAGACTAATAACAATATATTATTATATATTTTATATTACATGTAATATTACTAATATTAATATTACTAATATTACAGTATAATTTTATAGTACAATGTAATATATAATATTAATATTGTGCTATGGCAATAATATAATATATTGTATTTACAGTTTACTTGTAAACTGCTCTGAGTCCCCTTCGGGGTGAGAAGGGCAGCATATAAATGTCGTAAATAAATAAATTTGTGCTAAGAGGGATCTCTACGCATTGTTTCAGAAATGAATCTTTCTACAGACAGTATTTTATTGACCAAATCCTGGAATCATCTTCACTGAAAAATATGTAATGCTAACTATCATCCAGTTTAAAACTCCTCTGAAAATACTTTGCCAAGAAAAACCCATGATAGATTTGCCTTCATTGTGTCAGAATTTGGAAATTACTTGAAGGCACACAACTACTACTACTAACAGTGAGCAAGGGCAGGGGCTTTACTGACAGGGATTTGAGGAAATGTAGTTTTAAAACATCTAAAAATAACACTTCCCCAAACTCTACTACTTGCTTCTACCACAATTCAATCTTTTCTAGTTATTTTTCTATCTCTCCCTGCACATTTCGAAATGTTAGGCATTTATTTGGGGGGGGGGGGGATATGAGCCCAGAATGTCACAGAGGAGAAAAATGCAAAACACTGTGACAAATGAACTGAGGCTTATGACTTTTACAAGAGAAAATATGGAACCACAGACTGCCTATGCAGTCAACACAAGCTACATTAATGGCACCTTTCCAGGATCAGCCCTATAGAAAGGTTTTAAACAAAAAATATATGCAAACACCAGACAGTTCTGACAGTTCCATTTGGTTAGGAAACGCCTTTTGCTTTCACATATTATTGTTCAACTGCAAGCAATTTTGCTGCTAAACTTTCACTGCCAAATGGAGTCACTTAAGCTTTTTTTCACCCCCTTGCTTATTGTCTTTTTACAACTTTTCAGAGATTTAGTACTCAAATAATAGTGCCTTTTATAGAGGTCAGTCTGTTTCGATCTGGACAGAAGGCTTAGCCACTTGTTCCTGGCCTTCAATACTGAGCTGATATTTTTAATACTATATTTATTTATTTATTTATATTTCATTTTTGTATTCCGCTCCTATACTGTGTTATCTATAGTATTTCTAATGTTGCGATAGTCTGTGTACATAAACATACATATGCAAATTGGTGGTTTCTTTTGTCCTCTTTTTTTTGGTGGTGCATATCCACTTCTGTGTTTGTGTGTCAGTGGTCACTGAAAAAGTCAAACTGGCCCCTCACAACCTACATGTTGGCTTGGATCCAGGCTGTGGAGAACAGTAAGCAGCACTTTTCATAATGGATTTAATAGGGAAGGATGATCTTCATTGCTGTACAAACTGCCAGTCATCCTCTTTTAGAGTCAATCAATATAATGCCACAGAGGAAGAAAGGGGAGGGAGAAAACAAGGTATACAACTTCTTTTTCCTGTTGATACTCATCCACAAAGATAAGGATGGCCCAGAATCTCCACAGATTGGTAATTGAAATGTTGCTGAAATCAAAGTGTCTCTCTTCATTATCTGATTCCAAGAAAGCTACACTGCTGTCTATTATTTATTTATTTATTTATTTATTTCGGGATTTTACCCCGCTCTTCTCAACCCCCAAGGGGGGACTCAGAGCGGCTTACAGTATGGCACAATTCGATGCCCACATAACAATATAAACCCCAAAACACTTCAACAGTTAAAATACATTAAAATACTCTGGATTAAAACAATGTTCAGTCCATAAAAACATTGGCCATAATCACCCACTTTCATTAAAAACCAATCTAAAATGCTGCCTTGTGCTGGTGTACGAATGCCTGGTCCCACAGCCAGGATTTTACTTTTTTCCTGAAGGCCAGGAGGGATGTGGTGGATCGTACATCAATAGGAAGCGCATTCCACAGGCGGGAAGTCACCACCGAGAAGGCCCTATCCCTCGTCCCCACCAGCCTCATCTGAGACGTAGGTGGGAGCGAGAGCAGGGCCTCCCCGGATGATCTTAGATTACGAGGTGGGACATAGCGGCTGATGCGTTCGGACAAGTAAGCTGGGCCAGAACCGTATAGAGCTTTAAAGGTCAAAACCAGCACTTTGAATTGAACCCGGAATTGGACAGGCAGCCAGTGGAGCTGACACAACAGGGGGATGGTATGCTCCCTGTATGTAGCTCCCGTTAGCAATCTGGCTGCCGCCCGCTGGACTAATTGCAATTTCCGAACTGTCTTCAAAGGCAGCCCCACGTAGAGTGCGTTGCAGTAATCTATTCAGGATGTGACCAGAGCGTGGACGACCGTAGCCAGATCAGACTTCCCAAGCTACGGGCGCAGCTGGCGCACGAGTCTTAACTATGCAAAAGCTCCCCCGGCCACCGCTGAGACCTGGGGTTCCAGGCTCAGCGATGAATCCAGGATCACTCCCAAGCTGCGAACCTGCGTCTTCAGGGGGAGTGTAACCCCATCCAACACAGGCTGTAACCCTATGCCCTGTTCGGCCTTGCGACTGACCAGGAGGACCTCTGTCTTGTCTGGATTTATTATCAGTTATGGACTGGACCAAGGTGAACAACTAGAACTTTAATCCAGATAAAACACAGGTGCTCATTGCTAACTGAAAGGTAGAATAGAGATTAAGCTTGTACTGGATGAAGGTACACTCTCCTGAATTTCCAGTCTTATAGTTTAGGAGTATTGCTGGACTAAACTGAGCATGAAAGCCCAGATTTCAAAGGTAGCCAGGAGTTTATTTTGCAATATTAATAGTGTTCCAGCTGTGCCCATTCCTGGAGAACTTGATCTGATGGAAATTGTTTAGAAACTTCATCAAACTGCGGTAGCCAGAGTGTTGGGTGAGGCCAAAGTACTGTCAACACATAACTTGTTTGTTGAAGTAGCTTTGTCAACTGCCAGTCCCTATCTGGATAAAAAAAACCAAGTTGATGGTTATAACCCATGGAGTCCTTAGGTCCAGATTATATGAAAGATTGCATTTATAACCCATGGAGTCCTTAGGTCCAGATTATATGAAAGATTGCATTCCTGTGTGTAATATTGCCAAAATAAGTCTCTTGCAAAATGGAGGTTTTCTCTCGGGACCTCATCAGATGGAGGCCCAGAATCTGGGGGACAATAGGGGAAACCATGGGGCAATGGGGAAAACTATGGGGCAGTATCCAGCTTCATCCCCTTACCATCCCATTGAATTTCCCGGGTGTCCCTGGCTTCCTCCAGCACTGTCCTCGGCTTGTTAAATTACTACCCGTATTCTCAGGAGCATGCAGCTGTGATGGACCCAGGATGGAGCCCCACTGGGAGTAGACTTGCATCATATTATGGCCTCCGGAGAGGTCTGTTCCAACTTCATCTCAGCAGCACACTAGGGGAAAAAACACTGTCTGGTGAGATCCTCAATCCCACCAACACCACAAGCCATCTTGTGAGGACATGGGAGAGAACAGCTTCAGTACTTCCATGAGAGGCTAAGATAGCACACTTCTTTGCTCTCCTTTTGCTACTAGGTAAAAACCTTAAACAAATATTTAAGGATTAAATAGCCACAGGTTGTGTTTCCTGTGGAGTACATAACTTTATTTAACTTTATCATTAAGATTTTAAAGTATTTTTCTCTATTTAAAGTGTAATTTCATTTTAATATGAGAACTTGAGTTTTATCATTTTAACTGCTTTTTAGTTTTATCTAGTTTTAGCCATGTAAGCAGTTCTGTATCCTTTGCTCAAGGTGTGTGTGTGTGTGTGTGTGTGTGTGTGTGTGTGTGTGTGTGTATGAAATAAATAAATAAACAGACCTTAGTCCTGACCATAGTCTGTGGAACAAGCAAAATGTACATAGGCCTGTTTGGCCAAAACATTCAGTCCAATCAATAATCCTTCTTTCAGAGTTGACACGGAAGGTCTTATAGAGAGTTTCTTGTGGTCAGCACCACTTTCTAAACTGGATGAAAACGTGCAGAATGAAAACACATTACATTTCCATGTCAATATAAAGTGGATTGGCTCCAGTATAAACTTCCAAAGATAGATAGAGGGATCTTTATCATTCATGTGTACCTTTCAGGCAGGAATAAGCATAAATTTACATTTCTACTGACAAATTAAATTTATCATTCAGGAAGGAAAAAAAAAACATTAGCACAAAGCATATAAAAGGAGCTCCACTTGTCATTATCTGTTCATAATCAAATAAATAGTGGAAAACTAGGGAAGAAAAAAATGACTGAAGATTATAACTATGTGGGCATAGAAAAGGTGTAGGAAACTAAACAAACATGAATTCACCATAAGTTATGTATTTTTTTCATTTTTTTCTGTTTTAGTTCTTCCCCTTTCACCCTTTCCTCCTACCCCCCCCTTCCTTTTCCTTATTGCCTTCTCACTCCCACATTACTTCGCTATCTTAAACTCCTATACTTTTCCTTCAACCTATTGTACTTAAAAACTTCAATAAACACATCAAAAATGAATTCACCATAAATACATGCCTTGCCTAGTAAGTATAGGCAGACTCTGACAGGAGACTGATCAGTTAACTCTTCAACTTTCTCACGATTTCTCTGAAGCAATCCATTAGTACAGAAAGAGGTTGCCAGCATTTATGTTCTTTGATCCACTTGTTATGTTTTCAGTAGCAAAAATACTGGTCTGAGTCCCTCTGCTGAGGTTGAGAGGATCGGGGTACAAAAAATTGAAATAAATAAATAAATAAATAAATAAATACACGAGATTTTCATTACCACATTGCATATCTTCTCAATACCAAAAGTAATCTCATGGGAACTTGAGGACCCAGCCAAAAATATGACATTGGGTAGTAATAATCTGCATTTTGATAAGGTTTGTTTTAATAGTTTTAAATGAATATGTTTGGAGGAAGGTCAAAGAAATGTGAGCTTCTGTGTTTGTTTTTTAAATAGCGAAGTCTTACAGAAGGAGACTTTTTGTTGCAATATCAGAGTTCTTTTCACCTCTTAATGAATTCGCAGAGAATGGGGTCATTCTAGACATTGTGTTTTAAACTGCAAGTTTTAAACCCACTGTCAAGGTACTTTACAAAAAGAAAAGGCAGTCGCCCACAATACTCCACCTCTTTCTTCCAAGAGGCAACCTGGGATGCTATGCACAGCCTGGATTTCCACTTGCTTGAGGTTGGAAAGGGTCACATGTACACACTGTGGAAAGCTAGCCTTTATCAATAAATACTACTTCATCACAGCTCATAAATGAACTGTAATTTCACACAATTGCTGCTTGTAAATTAACATCTTTAAAATAAAATTCTACATATGTACTTTTTAATATTTACTCATGATCCACTGATTACAATCCCGGACCCACTCACCTAACAACATATATACTAATGAAGACAACAACCCATATGTCTGTTGAAGTGGGTTATGGACGGCTTATAACATTTTTTATTTCTTCAGGAATGTGATTTTTTTGTTTTCCCTTTAAAGAAGATGAACATTTCATTTAATTGCTCCACAAAAGATTGAGAAAATGGGATTTATTTTCAAGGGAATAAATCATTTCACAAAGTATCCCCTCCCACATCCCAAATTTGGCTCATCTGTAAGGTGAAGTTCATAAAAGCCCACAAATACACACGGGACTCATCACACCTCTTTTCCTTTCAATTACAAGAAAGTTTTGACGAAACTACAGAAAACTTATTCTTTTTACATACCTAAAAAGCATTTTACAATTCTGTTTGACAAGTCATCTACTTGGCACGTAATAAGGGTAATTTTCATGGCTTTGTACTATACGCTCAAGAAATT
This sequence comes from Anolis apletophallus, assembly GCA_030556195.1. Taxonomy (NCBI): domain Eukaryota; kingdom Metazoa; phylum Chordata; class Lepidosauria; order Squamata; family Anolidae; genus Anolis; species Anolis apletophallus. Next base: position 81,847,143 of record JARBWK010000006.1, on the reverse strand, counting down.
GCTTGCACAATTATAGTATGCCTCCACTTTGCTTCTTGATTTATTTACCTGCAAAAGCATTGTGTACCATTCTGTCATAAATATCATACTCTACATAACAAGTTTAGTATGAGATTAAGGTTGAAAATGTTTCTAAAACATTTGTAATTATATTTTTACACAGCTACTCATACAAATTGCATAGTATTTTAAAAAGGCTCATCTTTTAATATGCAAATCTTTAAAATGCAAATAAGTAAATTTTTCCATACTAAAGAATGTTATAGTATTTGAAAACATTTCAATGAATAAAATGATCAAACACATAATTTAATTTTAAATTCAATTCATAATGGATGAAAACCAACCTAATGATGTAAGACAACCAGCCTTTATATTATTTGCACATTTTACACAGAGTTGTTCTCACAAATATAAACAAAGCAAAGTAATCTACAATATTCAGAAACAACTGATGGGAGTAAAAGAAGTCTAGAACTAAACATAAGCTTTAAGGCATAGTTTTCCCCATCAACACTGGAAGTGTACCCAACGTATAAAAATTAGAATTCTATCATGTTTTTTTTCTCCAGTCTAAGGAAATTACTTAGCAATATTCTACTTGTCAACTCTTAACTGTAGGTCTATCAGCCATTCTTCAATCATTATATTTCAGAATGTAATGTTGACAACCTAGTGGTTTCTTCTCACGATGGAAAACTAAAATCCCACATGAGAATTGGATAATCTGTAGTCCTGAGATTGCATGTATTCCCTGCAAAATTGTTTTTGTGGTCCTTAACCTCCTGCAGACTCCCCAAATAAGACTTAGCTGGCCAAAAACTAATAAATTACCTTTCTCGGGAAGCCTTCAAGAGTAGCCATTCATCTTTTAAATAAATTACAAATCAAGATAATAAAGTCCTTATTTATCAAAAACAAAAATGAATTTCAGGCCATTTATAGTTATGTTTGCTTCATGATGTTTATCTTTGCCACATCAATAAGACTTCAAGGGAAACCATTCAATATAATCTTAATCTAAAATTATAGCTGAACCCTAAATTAATTGTTCAATGTCTTATGTGAAGGGATTAAGAGAACTAATGCAGACGAATAGAAGCTGACAGCAAAAAAGGAAGAACGAGAGACTTTCCTCATAATATCTGAGAAATCAAAGAGAAATTTAAACCAAGAGAGGGGATACTCTACAATGAGACAGGAGACATATGATGAAATAGAAATAAAAGACAATGAAGCAATATATGGGAAAAATATGAAAGGATGAAACTATGTGAAGAGAAACCTCCAAGTTTAGAAAAGGAAATGGAAGCTGCATTTAGAGCACCTGGGAGAAATAAAGCTCCAAAAACAGATAGCACATGAATTGAGCTGTTTCACTCTACCAAGACAGAATCTATTCTGGTTCTAACTAAAATGTCAAAACAAATATGGAAAACAAAAGAATGTCAATATACATTTCAGTTCTCAAGGAAAGGGGCACCAGGGATTGGTCATGAGAAGACATCACTCATTAATAAATAAACCAATGTAGGGTAGAAGGCAGGAGGAAAAGAAGGAGATCACATTCAAATGGATATTCAATCAAGGAAGCCATCATTCTGAGTCTGTAAGACCTGAGCAGGATTGTTGATGATAGATTAACTTGGAGGTCTCTTAGGCATAGTGCCAAATGCGGGAGACTATCTAGTATATTATACTGGTTGAATTATCTCTATGCAGAACTAACATAGCTACTACTCCAAGGAAGCAAGTAATTAATCAAGTTCTAAACCATTATATTACCTATGCCTAGTTTTAAGCAAACATCTTATTAATGTAATGTTTTCAATGAATTGTTTTAAATTCATTTATGACTGTGTTTGGCATTTGAATGAATACTTGTTGTGATGTCACCCTGAGACTCCCCCCCCCCCAGGTGTGTGTGTGTGCGCGCGTGCGTGTGTGTGCGTGTGTGTGTGTGTGTGAGAGAGAGAGAGAGAGAGAGAGAGAGAGAGAGAGAGAGAGAAGGGGGTACAAACATGTCAAATAAATAAATAAATACATTATTAGTTATTTAGTCTAGTCTGCATCCATAAAAAGTGGACATTGTATTTTCTCTGAATGCAAGAGAGGTGATGTTTTTAACATTATAATAATTACTGTGAAAATTTAGGTTTGGGAAGGTTCTTTTCTCTCCTTCAGTACTAGTAAGAGGAAAAGTGACAGATTTAATTAAGAGGGGAATGTGTACATTTTGTCACATTTCTGTGCCATTTACTAATTACTAACACTTTTCACAGAGTGCTATTTTATAATGAACTACTCAAAAGGTTGTATGGGTGATGTATAATTAGTAAGAAAATTAAGGGCAGCTGTGGCAAAGAATGCAAGCCTATCTTGTCATGTTGATGCCTTTTCTTGCACCAGGATAAGGTTTCTTCTGCATGTCTTCAGGGCTGTTTGTTGGAAGGTTAATTATGTTTCCAGGGCCTCATTGTAAAAAATTGTCACATACAACCCCTGGCACTATATTTGTGCCCTCAGTTCCCCCAAGGGTTAAAAATGCTCCAAAATGCCCTCTGGGATAAGGAGCATTTTCACACATTTTGTTTGCTTCAAAATGCCCTTTAGATGATATATAAGAGGTTTTCATTACGTTTCCTTCCCTAACAATTAATGTCCAAAGACCTCCACTAATTTTTTTCTGTTAAGAAAGGCTTGGACTGGTCTCAAAAAAGCTCTGGAAATGCCTCAAATCATGGAAGCAGATGTATTAGGAGCATGAGGCCTTCCACAGTTGCCCACCAAGAATTTATTTCTGCAAGTGGGTCAGATGTAGAATATTTTCAAATTGTCACTCATCTGAAATTAGTCTGCCTGTAGGACATCAGCAGAGAATGTAGATGCTAGCAGAAAGCCATCTTCTGCTTATCTAATTTTCTATGTGCCTCCATATATTTTCTTTCCTATCTACCAGATAAAGTATACATTTCTAGAATATCATATGATTCCACTGAACATAACCACAAAGGATGGCATTTCATATGTAATATTATGTCAAAATTTTGTAATGTTTATTGTGTCCTTGGGGTGCCCCAAGGAGCCATCCTCTCCCCCCTCTTATTCAACATCTACATGTGACCTCTTGCACAGCTGGTCCAAGACTTTGGTTTAGAGTGTTATCAATACGCCGATGACACTCAACTTATTCTGAAGTTGGCTGGTCAACCAGACACAGCGCCATGCAATCTCCATCAGTGTCTGGAGTTCGTTATCAGATAGCTTTGGTCTAGCAGGCTGAAAGTGAACCCTGAAAAAACAGAGATCCTGTGGCTGGGTTCCCCGAGTGGTGGGACCATCAATTGCAATAATCAAAAAGCAGTAACGTTACTGGCTGTTATCTAAACTAAATATGCACACACAGGGATAGGTATGCTAATCAAATCTTTTTATATAACCATAATGGTGAATAAAGTTGAACAATATGCAATAAGTTTCAATCACTTTTAAAGTCCAATAGTAGAGCAAACAACATAAATAGTTAATTATGTATATCACAGGCAGTATTCCCCATGTTCCCCAGTTTGGGTACAGCCCCACAAGCGGCGGATTAACAAAATAAACAATAATACATCACCTCCCGGTACAATTCGTGAGAGAACATCAACATACAAACTGTAATAGTGAATGTCACACAATCGATATTATATCCACGAAGAGCCGTGATGGTATGGTGCAGATGAATCCAAAACTTGCAAAAAAATATTATAATCCACAGCCCGTTGGCCGTAACTCAAACGTTCCCTGGATAGGGATAAGCCACAATGGTTAGGAGAGTCGCGAATAGCTGTTCCAAGCCTCCAATGGCTAAATTTACTCTGTGTTGGTGCAATCACCGGGTAAGCCACCTACGGGTTGTAAAATCTACAGTACTGTCCCGTTTCGAATCATATCTTCCTCAGGGTGGTCCCAAATAGGTAGAAATACAATAGCACTCACTTCTGTAATATAAAATATATAAACAAGCTATAATAGCATCCCAAATTATAACAGCTGTAACTAAGGGTAGGAGAGAATATCCCTACTTACCAATGTATACATCAAATGGTCATATATATATATATATATATATATATATATATATATATATATTTGTCGCCTCTAAGGCGAAGCTGCAATGCAGAAAATAAATAATATAGCCACAATGGCGACAACCGAAAGATCCGGTGTAAAAGTAAAACTGAAAAGCTGCATTAAGTACACTGCTGTCAGCATAGCAATCAAGCACCTGTAACAAACTACTGAGGAATCTTCTTATGTTGTTTAAAGGAGAATGTCATGTAAACTAAGCAACTCATTTAAACCAGTTGGTTGTTGGCTGTTTGCGCGCGGATTATCCACTTTCTTTCACATCTGAGTAATGCGATCTGCACGTCAGCATGCGGACGTGTGGTGACTTTTTCCAATCCCTAAATTTAAAGTCTGGTTGTGACTCATGTGTCATTTTAAAATGTCTGTATAGGTAAGTGTCTTCATTCCCCGTCTGAATGCGTGATTTGTTTTCACCCAATCTTTTCCTCAGTGATCTTTTGGTCATGCCCACATGGCTTTGAGAGGGCCTTTATGTGGGCATGACCAAAAGATCACTGAGGAAAAGATTGGGTGAACACAAATCACGCATTCAGAAGGGGAATGAAGACACTTGCCTATACAGACATTTTAAAATGACACATGAGTCACAACCAGACTTTAAATTTGTGGGATTGGAAAAAGTCACCACACGTCCGCATGCTGACATTACTCAGATGTGAAAGAAAGTGGATAATCCGCGCAAACAGCCAACAACCAACTGGTTTAAATGAGTTGCTTAGTTTACATGACATTCTCCTTTAAACAACATAAGATTTCTCAGTAGTTTGCTATGCTGACAGCAGTGTACTTAATGCAGCTTTTCAGTTTTACTTTACACCGGATCTTCGGTTGTCGCCATTGCAGCTATATTATTTACTTTCTGCATTGCAGCTTCGCCTTAGAGGCGACAAAAAATATATATGACCATTTGATGTATACATTGGTAAGTAGGGATATTCTCTCCTACCCTTAGTTACAGCTGTTATAATTTGGGATGCTATTATAGCTTGTTTATATATTTTATATTACAGAAGTGAGTGCTATTGTATTTCTACCTATTTGGAACCACCCTGAGGAAGATATGATTCAAATGGGACAGTACTGTAGATTTTACAACCCGTAGGTGGCTTACCCGGTGATTGCACCAACACAGAGTAAATTTAGCCATTGGAGGCTTGGAGCAGCTATTCGCGACTCTCCTGACCATTGTGGCTTATCCCTATCCAGGGAACGTTTGAGTTACGGCCAACGGGCTGTGGATTATAATATTTTTTGCAAGTTTTGGATTCATCTGCACCATACCATCACGGCTCTTCGTGGATATAATATCGATTGTGTGACATTCACTATTACAGTTTGTATGTTGATGTTCTCTCACGAATTGTACCGGGAGGTGATGTATTATTGTTTATTTTGTTAATCCGCCGCTTGTGGGGCTGTACCCAAACTGGGGAACGTGGGGAATACTGCCTGTGATATACATAATTAACTATTTATGTTGTATGCTCTACTATTTGACTTTAAGAGTGATTGAAACTTATTGCATATTGTTCAACTTTATTCACCATTATGGTTATATAAAAAGATTTGATTAGCATACCTATCCCTGTGGGACCATCAATTGACCAACCCTAAACAGGGAGACATTGTGCCCTTCCCCTCGAGTGAAGAGCCTGGGTGTCCAATTAGACTCTCGATTGACGATGGAAGCCCAGTTGTCCACCATCAGTAGAACGGCCTTCTTCCATCTGCATCGTATCAGATGCCTGGCTGTCAGCTCACGAAAGTGTAGAAGAAAAGACCACACGAAGACTCTCGGTCGGTTCTAATTCTTTACTCTCGGATTCAAACGTGATCAAAGCCAAATGCAACATTCAGTTCCCCAACACACCCTTTTATACTCCCCTTTCCCGCCAAAATGTCAGACACTCCCCTTTCCCCCCTTTCCTTTCCCTGCAAAGATTTTATACTCTCTTTTTTCGCCAAAATGCCAGACACTCTCCCTTTCCTTTCCCTGCAGAGATCCAGACAGTTGGAATGTCAGTTATCATAGTCCCAGGCCAAGAAGGCCACGGAGCTGGGATTTGGGGGCTGACATGACACCTTCTTCTTCTCTTTCCTGCGGAGAAAGGAGGGCCCCCAAGTCTCCCATCAGAAAAATCACGCCGGAGTCTCCGGCGGGCAAAGATGGCGGCAGGACGGACACTCTGAGGCTCCTCAGAGTGCCAACTGTCTCCTCGACCGGAGGGCGATTTGCGCCCCCTCCCAGAGACGAAGCCACGTCTAAAGGGATCGCGAAGCCATAGGGAAGGTGCCGCCGACTCCAGGGATCGCCCTCTCCTCAAGAGGGGGAGATCGAGCGAGTCCGGCCTTCAGCCGTGGTGGCAAGCGGGTCGAGGGACGCGAAGCAGGGGATGACCCGCAGTAACTGCCAGCCCAGCCCACCCCACCCCACCAAGATCGAGGCCAAAAGACAAAGAAGAGACGGGCACGAACAAATGTGAGTGCTGGGGAAGTTAGAGAGGACAACCCCCCGGAAGACCTCACCGGGGGCAGCCATAGTCCTCAGGCAACGCCAATTCGGGAGAGATAAAAGGACCCCAGAGGACCCAAAATGGCGGCGAAGCTGCCATAGATCCGAGAACAGGGAAGAAGAAGAGCTTTTGGCGGGAGCGCCATCTTGTGGGAGGGAAAAGGCGCACTTGTGATAGAGGGATCAGAGAAGTAGGAATTTCCAAGGCCTCCCTTATATGCAACAAGGGATCCTTGCTGCCAAAGAGCAGAACAAATCCTCCCAGCGAATGGAATAACCGACAATAGAGTATGCCAACATTAAACGAATCAAACACAGAAGTAAAAGATCAAGAGAGAATGCAAGGAAGGTGGTCAGAGGAGGAAACAATAACCCTAAAGGACATCATTAATGAACTACAAAAATTAGGAGAAGCACAGGATGGATGTCTATAGAAGATCAATCTAATGATGGCCCGACAAGAAAAGCAATTTGAACTCATCCAGCAACAGCCGCAATACGCAAGGCTAGATTCATCCAAAGAAGCGACCCCCACAAGGCTGGAGCCAACAATCACCTACGAGGATGGAAAAGAAACCCCTGAGGTCAAGGGAAAAACGCAGCAGTACATGAAGATCTAGAGAAGAGAGTAGAGGGGTCACTAAATGGCAGAAAGCATCAGGAGAAAGAGAACTTTATTGCAAAGAAAGGGTGGAAGCCACACTGGTAGTCACTCAAATGACTAATAAGAATCCCGAAGCCTCTACTCCCCAAAAAGAAAAAGAGGAAAAGAATCAGGAGGTTGATTCATTGTCCAAAAGACCCACTCGGGGTACAAATAAGAATAAAGCTAAAAGGAGTGGGGGGCAACTCAATAGAGAGAGAAGTCGGAGGAGAACAACGCAACAAAAAGGAATGAACACCTCAAAGAAAAACCATCCTTACTTTCCAGGGATGTTCACAAAATATGGCCCCCCAAGTTGTGACGATCCAGAGGCGGATGAAGAAGGTCTAAAATCTCCCAAAGAGTACAGCTAGAAAGGAGGCCATGGCAGATGAAAGGGACGGATACGACCATACTATAAGACAAGGAACGGACAACAGAAATGGACACTCTTACCAAAGAATTGAAGGATCCTAAAAATTAAGAGAGGAAGACAGCAGACTGACTGCCCTGCAAGAAGGTGCCTGACGGGCAAACTGATCCATTCAACAATGTAAAACTGAGAGGGGCTCAACATAGGTCCGGGAAGAAACTACAACAGAGAAAGGTGAGAACACAGACAACTACACCCGACCAACACCAGAAGAGAAAGGACTTTGGGCTCCCCTAGAGACTGCTTTCAACCTCCCCCTCTCACACCTCGCCCGGTTGGGTCCCCCCCCACAACAGCCACCCTTCCCCGAACCCACCCAGGTCCTGGCTCCATCCTGACCCCCCAGCCTTCCTTCCCAGATACCTGTTCTTCCCTCGCCCCATCCCCTCCCCCCACAACGTTACCCCCTCCAATACCTGTGAAAACCTCAATAAAAAATATTTTTTAAAAAAGGAAAATCACGCCTACCTCCAAATCTATTCTATACCAATCTGACAATCTGCCCAGCAACCACTAACCCCCAAATCTACCAAACTAAGCCGACCTCAGTCTCCCCTGCACATTCAGTAAGCACACACAAGGAAACCAGCCACTCCTCCCATGCAGCTATCAGGCATTCCAAATTCCCCAAAGAAGGAACGAAACCCATTCACACACCGTCATCCAGCCCCTGCTCCATTTAGCAGGGCAAACGCAGAGCCCTCTCAAAGCCAAAAAAAACCCCTTTCAGTCACCACCAAGCATCTCAAAATGCTACAACTTTCCATCACAACATCCATCGTCCACACAACTACAACCTCCCACAAAACGCCAAGCCTCCACTCAAACATCACCAGGCGCAGCAAGGCCGCATCCACGCTGCACACGCAGGGAATCATCATTCCTCCTCAATTCAGCCCACAATTCATTTTCCAGAACACTGAAAGAATCTCACACACTAACACCAGTAACCAACTCTTGGACAGCACACAATTAGGTGGCCCTAAAATCTTATCTAAATTCACACTCAGCCAACGTTCGCGTCTCCAAGTCAATCACTCCACTGTAACCTCTCAACTCTGAAGCACCCTCTATCAGGCATACCCATTAACCCCTCTTTTTAGGGCATCAATTAAAGCATGTGGGAATCCCGCAGCACAACTTAATACAAACAGGGCGCAAAAGGTACCTTACTTAAACTTAACAACATCAATTTTAAACCATAACATTTCTAATAGTACAAGCATTCTATAAATCAATATGTAGTGGCATCTTATACATTTCTAATAACTGCAATAACAGTTTATACATCTAAAGGAAATCAAAGGCAAGATACAATGCGATTGAGAATGCACACAGTAAATGTTATTCACCTTTTGTACATATGGAAATAAACATCCTCAAACCTACAAATTACATAACAGCTTATAAACTCAAAAGCATGCACAAGAACTTAGGTAAGGCATATTTAAACTAACATCATTCATATACGGAGCATCATTGCAACATATGTATTTCGTTCCATGGTCAATTTAACCTCTAAACCATCCCAGCACACACATGGGCAATTTCTTCAAGTGACTCCAACCCCCAGGTAAATTTGATCACTTTGGCCCTTTTCAAAGAGTGACCATTTTAATAACTTCTCCTCCCTCAGTGGGTGAAACATTACAAGGCATAACATCAACCTCCCTCCACCCACAGGATTCACAACAAACAACTGTATGTTGGTCTCATTGATGAGGCTTTCAACTGTTGCATTCACAGCCCCTTTCACTGGGAACGGTGGCTCAGCATTCAGTTCAAACATGCTAGCCATTGGGGTTGGCCAGAGTTCCTCTTCCAATTCCCATTCGGGATCCCCACAAGGTTCAGTCGCAAAGATCTCGCCCCAAAGCTGTGCACAGTTCACAACCGAACCCCCACAGCTTGGCAGAATCGGTTTGGTCCCAAAAGGATGTTCCTGGACGCTTCCCCACTCCCAAATTATTCCCAGCAATACTGCAGCAGCTGCTAGCAGGGGCTGCTCCTCGAACACCCTCACCATCTGTCACAATGCAGGGTCTCGGCCCGGCCCCTTAATCACACACACACAGACGGTAATCAGCTAACTATTTATTGAATAATAAAAAACAGATGAAAAGGATAATTGTCCATAAAAGTATCAAAGTAGCAATAAAGGTAAAGTGTTCTTAAGTAAATCCAAAGGCAAAAGCTTGGCAAAGGCTCCGCAAAACAAAGTGGATCAAAAACAGACTTGGTCCGTGGCAAGGCAAACAAGGCAAAGTTCAAGAAAGCAAGCCCAAGAAACTTCTTGGCATGGTACGAGCCTCAATCCTGGCTCCGTGGATCTTCACTCGCTTCACTCCCTTCAGATCAGAAGTGGCCGAGGAACTGAGGATCCGTTCCCACGGATCCTATACTTAATTCCCCTGGTGAGACCCTCCTTTGACATACTCTGGCTTCCGAGACAGTGCATCAGCTTGTTTGGTCTGCTTGGGGGTCACATAGTGAATGCGGAAATTGAATCTCTCAAAGAACAGAGACCATCTCTCCTGTCTCTGGTTCAATTTGCGCTGAGTCTTCAAGTGCTCCAAGTTCCGGTGGTCTGTGTGAACTTCCACCGGAAATTGGGCCCCTTCAAGTAGATGTCGCCAAACTTCAAAAGCTACCTTAATGGCTAGGAGCTCCTTCTCTCAAATGGTATAGTTCCTTTCCGGGGCCGTCAGTTGCCGGGAATAGTATGCACAGGGCAATAAGTCTGTCCCCTGCGGTTGTAGCAGGATCGCTCCCACTGCTACATCCGATGCATCTGCTTGCACAATGAAAGGAGTGCGGGGGTTAGGGTGCTGCAGAAGCGGCTGCGTGGTGAACAGCTGCTTCAACTTCCGGAACCCCGCATCCGCCTCCGATGTCCACCGGAACGGCACCTTTCCTCGCAAACACTGCGTGATGGGGTCGGCCCACTTGGCAAAGTCCGGGATGAACTTCCTGTAGTAGTTGGCAAAGCCCAGGAATCTCTGAATGTCTTTTTTGCTGGCAGGAGCTTTCCAGTCTGCCACCGCTTGAACCTTAGTGTCATCCATGGCGATGCCTGTTGGAGAGATGCGGTAGACCAGGAAGTCAACCTCGCATAGATCAAATGCGCATTTCTCCAACTTGGCATAGAGACCGTGGTCTCTCAGCCGCTGTAGCACCTCTTTCACATGGCGGTCGTGGGTCGCCTGGTCAGGCGAAAAGATCAACAGGTCATCCAAATACACTGCCTGATAACAATCTAACAGATCTCGAAAGATATCATTCATGAAGTGTTGGAAGCAGGCGGAGGCATTGCACAAGCCGAATCCCATAACTCTGTATTCAAAACTTCCCCATTTAGTTTGGAAAGCTGTCTTCCATTCGTCGCCCTGACGAATACGCACCAGATTGTAAGCACCCCTCAGGTCCAATTTGGTGAAGACTTTAGCTCCCCTCATCCGCTCCAACAGCTCTGGGATCAATGGCAAGGGATATCGGTTCCGGATCGTGATCTTATTGAGCTCCCGATAATCATTACACAGCCGCATCTCCCCGGATTTCTTCTTGACAAACAAGATCGGCGCCCCGGCCGGGGACTGGGACGGCCGGATGAACCCCTTTCGCAGATTCTCATCCAAAAATTCCCGGAGAGCCTTACTCCCTTTCAGCTTCCATGGGCTCATCCTCCGCTGTTTCCCTGATCCTTTCCTGCGACCCGTAACCACCTGGTTTCTCATACTGATTATCGGAGTCAGTACTTTCAGTGTCAGCCTGACTTTCCCAGCTATCATAGCCATCAGGCCAGCCATCATCCCAGGCCAGGCTCTCTGTGGGAGATGAAGGCCCAGCTAACTCATCATCCCCTTCCTCCATGTCCTCATCAGCCACAGCTGGCCCTAATGCAAGTGGGACCCCCGGTGCCACCCCTGCCCCCCAAGCATGAAAGGGAACTGGGTTGCTACACCATCTCAATAGGCCTCGGCCCAACCAGCACATCTCTCGAGCTCATAACACCTTCCACCCGGCTGGGCCCCATTGGGCTCTCCTCCATCTCAGCAGCTGGCTTGCACTGGAGAATCTCAGCCCCATCTCTTCTGCCCAGCTCCACAGCCAACTTCTTCTCTCCACCCGCAGGGAAGGCCTCAGGCAACGTAGATCCTTCGGCAGTTTTCTCACCGACAATGGGACAAGCTTTAGGCAGCAGAGATTCTTTGGTGGCTTCCCCTACACTGGGGACCTCCACAGGCCCCAGACTGCTCTCTGAAGTTGGGGCATTACCTCCCGTTGCTTCTCCAAGCCCAAGCAATGGCTCTCCAGGCGTCTCCTCAGCTAGAGGCGCCTCTGCATTTTCAGGTGGCATTGCTGACACCTCCGATGACGCTTCAATCTGCTGGGCCCCTTCTCCAGAACACCAGGTATGGAAAATTACGACCCAAAGTATGCAGGAACTAAGCTGGAGCGACTGTAGTCTGCCTTCCACTTTCACTGCAACTTTTGAACTCTGCAGGCTTTTCGCATAACAAGGGCTGCAGGCTGGCTCATCCAAAGTGCCTCCAGCCGCCTCCCACAGCCTTTTTCCTTTCTCCACACTTTCACTTTCCAGGAGCGGAGACATTCCAACCATATCCTTTTCTGCCTCTATGAACTCCCGACCCAGCTCGGTTTCCAAAGCAACCAGAGCAAGTTGGCCCTTTCTCTTCAGGGCAAAGGTGTTTTCTTTGCTTGCTAGAAAACAACCCTCTGTAGTCAAAGTCTCTTGGGCCGACAGCAAGTTAAGTGGCGAATTCTCCAGCCGCATTGCACACTCGCTCACCTCGATCGCTTCGACACCGAAACCCAACTTCAAAGGCCCATCTTCCATGGTCGCCACACAAACTTGCTTCAAAGCAGCTGGACTGGGAGGAAGGCACTCTCCTTTCCTGGCTTCTCCATCGGGCAGGGCCCCTCTCTCTCCCAGAGCAAACAACAGGGTGTCCCTCTCCCCCACTGAAGCACGATACAGCATCGCCTCTGTACAGCGTCGCAATCTTTCCTCAGCAAACCCCATGCGCCTCATGAGGTCATCCACTCCATCTGGGGATCCACTGCAAAAGGCTTCCTTTATCTCTTGCAACTCAGCCCGGCACCTTTCCATTTCCCGGGCGATGTTGTCTTCTGCACAAAGGGAGGGCTGAAGTTCCCCTTCCACGACCACCTCACCACCTTCTTGAATCTCACGCTCCCGACCTGACTTCCAAAAGGCCCGCAACTCTTCCCCACATTCCTGGGACATGCTCTCCTCTGGAAACAATTCGGCTTGGCTAAGTTCCAAGGCGGTGAAGCCGGGGAAAGAGCAATCCATCTCTTCTCCCACGGGGGCTTCAGGGGCCAACACCTCTTCCTCCTCTCTGTACTTCACATCATCACACAGGGGGTGGCCGGGTTTCCTCCTTCCCTTCTGCCTCCGAGCCCTTCTTTGCTCGGATCTTCGGGAGAGGGGCTTTCTTCCTCCCTCCCCTCCAGTTCTACGGCTGCATGAATGCTTCTCCAACTCACGACGAAGCATCCTCGCCAGCTCTTCAGGACTGGTTAGCTTCTGCGAAGCTGCCTCCCTTTCCTCGGAGGCTGGAGAAGGGCCATCTTCTTCCCAAGGGAAGGGAATGCTCCAACATCCAGTCTGTTTGTCCCAGATGGCATTCGCAATTCCCACTTTACCGTCCTCATCTTCGCTGTCATTCCAGAAGTCCTCATAGCTCACCCACTCGATCTTGGGGAGCTCAGGCATCGCAGGTCCCACAGCCTTTTCGGCCTCTCTTGTAGGAGTTGGTTCCTCCGGCTCTGCTCAGTCAGGTGAACCGTATGGCATTTGGCTTTCTGTCAGCTCATGAAAGTGTAGAAGAAAAGACCACACGAAGACTCTCGGTCGGTTCTAATTCTTTACTCTCGGATTCAAACGTGATCAAAGCCAAATGCAACATTCAGTTCCCCAACACACCCTTTTATACTCCCCTTTCCCCCCTTTCCTTTCCCTGCAAAGATTTTATACTCTCTTTTCCCACCAAAATGCCAGACACTCTCCCTTTCCTTTCCCTGCAGAGATCCAGACAGTTGGAATGTCAGTTATCATAGTCCCAGGCTCCAAGGCCACAGAGCTGGGATTTCGGGGCTGACACCTGGCCCCCTACCTCCGTAGAGATGACCTGGCCACAGTGATCCAGGCCTTGGTCATCTCAAGACTAGACTATGGCAATGCTCTTTACATCGGCTTACCAGGGTCTACCATCCGTAGACTTAAATTGGTCCAAAATGCAGCTGCTAGACTCTTGGAGGGGGCCCCTGCAAGGTGCCACATCACTCCAATTCTACAAAAACTTCACTGGCTTCCGATCGAGTATCAAATCATCTTTAAGCTGCTGGTCAAGGCATTACATGCCCCAGCCCATTATATCTAAAAAATTGACTCGCCTTTTATCAACCTCAGAGACCACTTCGATCTGAAGATCAAATGCTGCTTGTAGTTCCCAGTCTCAAGATCACATGATCTACAAAGACCAGGCACAGGGCCTTCTCTGCTGTGGCTCCGTCTCTTTGGAACACTCTTCCGCTTGAAGTCCATATGCTCCAAGATTTACTAGCATTTCGGAGAGCATGCAAGACTTATCTGTTTAGGCAGGCCTTCCCACCTGGCTAATCAGGTTTATGTTTTACTGTTTTTACTATTTTATTGTATCACTCATGTCTGATGTAAGCCGCTCCGAGCCTTCGGGGAGTGGCAGTCTATAAATTTGAAATAATAATATAATGTTTATGTGGTATCATAATCAATAGCATCAAATTATAAAGAATATATAGTAGGCATGAGAAAAAAGTTATGAAAATTAAAAGAAATCGTAAGTGATTCGTATGTAATGGGACTTTCTAGTTTATACGCATCACGGCAGCTAACCAGGAAGTAGACTTTCTTTTACGGTCCTTGAGGCCAACAATTTGCGTTATGATCGTAATAAATTCTTAATTATTGTACTACTCACTTCTCCCTGTCTTCTCCCCCTCATTTCCTTCCCGCCTTCATTCATCTTCTTCTTTTTCCCGCAATTCTTTGGGGAACTGGAAGTGACGCTGCTGCTAGGCATTCTGGAAAGCGCAGTCCTCCACGCTTCTCCCCCCCTCCCTTCTCTTCCCCGTTGGTCTGTCTTGCCCCACCGCACGGGCCAACTTCACACACACACACACACACACACTTCTTCTCCTCTTTCTCCCTGCGCTCTCTCACATGCTTCTCTGCCCCCTCCTCTTTCCTGGTGGCTTCTCCCCCCTCCCTTCTCTTCCCCGTTGCTCTGTCTTGCCCCACCGCACGGGCCAACTTCACACACACACACACACGCTTCTCCTCCTCTCTCTCCCTGCGCTCTCTCACATGCTTCTCTGCCCCCTCCTCTTTCCTGGTGGCTTCTCCCCCCTCCCTTCTCTTCCCCGTTGCTCTGTCTTGCCCCACCGCACGGGCCAACTTCACACACACACACACTTCACCTCCTCTCTCTCCCTGCGCTCTCTCACATGCTTCTCTGCCCCCTGCTCTTTCCTGGTGGTTCTCCCCCTCCCTTCTCTTCCCCGTTGCTCTGTCTTGCCCCACCGCATGGGCCAACTTCACACACAAACACACACACACACACTTCTCCTCCTCTCTCTCCCTGCGCTCTCTCACATGCTTCTCTGCCCCCTCCTCTTTCCTGGTGGCTTCTTCCCCCCTTTCTCTTCCCCGTTGCTCTGTCTTGCCCCATCGCATGGGCCAACTTCAGCCCTCCAGGTGTTTTGGACTTCAACTCACACCATTCCTCACAGCCTCAGGCCTCTTCCTTTTCCTCTCAGCCTGGGCAAACTTGGGCCCTTGCTCCCTCAGGATCGGGGTGAGAGAGAGGCAGCGAGGAGCGAGGGGGGGGCTCCTCCTCCTTTTTTTGCTGCTTCCAAGAATAGAATACCCCCCTCCCTCCTTCCCTCCCTCCTTCCTATTTGGAGAGTCCCATCTAGAATTCAGTGTGATTTATTCAAGTTTTGGCCTACAACTCCCAGAAATCCCAGCCAATTTACCAGCTGTTAGGATTTCTGGGAGTTGTAGGCCAAAACCATCTGGAATGCGCATGCGCTGGCATACGAACTACTAACGAATTTCGTTAGTAATTAAGTTACATTTTAGAAATTTATGGAAAATTTTTTGTAAGTCTTTCTTTTACTAATAAAAAAATCCCCCCCCCCCTTTGGATTTTTCGATTTCCTATTTTTGGGTTCTAAACCATGCCTAATATATAGCCATGTAATTTTGTGTGTATGTGTGTGTATTGGTTCGATCCTCTTCCCTTGTCAAATCAAGCTACAGACAAAAAAATGATGATTATTATAACTTACAGAAGGCAAAAACTTACAAACCATATTTTCAGAATTCTGCATGTAATGCTTAAAAAATTCCTGCACAAACTTTAAATTCTCAAGAGAATTACGTAAACATCAGCCTCTGTTCAGTCAACTGCTGCATCCTGTTAATTACATAAGCAAGCAGAAGTTCTGGTTATGGGGAGATAGCCAGGCATCTCTCCAATTCCCTCTGCTCTCCACTAGTGGACCCATCTCTATATCCCTTCTCAACTGACAGACATTTTTGATGTCTCACTTGAAGTGTTGTGTATGTTGCAAGACAGATACACATCACAATACTTGCTACCAGCATAATTTCCAACTTGCAAAACTCCATATAAAAATCTGTTGAGTATTACATTTCAAAGTACACAGGAAGCCCCCTTTTGACAAAGAAAACAGGATGTCACCATGAATTTCTAAAATGGCAGCTGGTCTTGACAGATGCCACAGGGAGGCTATTTCAGTTTGGATTATCAAAGCATCCTTTCCACAACAACTGGAGTCCTTTGCTTCTGGAAAAAATTAGAAAGAGCTCTGTCAAGAAGTTGCTTTGCCTCAGCACTATTTTAATATTCTTTGCATTCCATTTCACTGTCCTGTCACATCATGTCATGAACACTATGACATGCCATAACACACAATGACAGTGTGTACCTAACACACTGCAACAAGAGAATTAGATTGAATCTTGCCAGGTCTCAGGGATTTCTCCCATTAATGAGTCTCCATTAAATAAGAAACATAATGTATTTATTTTCCTTGTGGAAAATCAGCATATTACATCTACAGTAGTGGAAAAGCCAAGATCAATCTCCAACTTCATTTTGTGTGTTTCTCTCTTATGCTGATATTTAAAAAGAAACAGTATTAGAGAAATTTCCTTCCATGCTGGCTTCTGTTCCTCTTCCCCTCTTGTAGTTCTTATACTTAAACTTCTCTCAAAATGCCATTCGAATTTGCATGACCATTCTGATTTCTACCTCTTTGTTCAAGTCTCTAAACTGATGTTGAATGCAAGAAAAAATGGCCATAGTCGGTCTTAGTCCTTGAGTTCTATATCTGATCCTCCTGCAATTTCTTTGAGTCTATCCCATTTCTCCTCTTTCATTGCTTTGTCTCAGGTGGGCTATCAGAATAGTTCTTCTCATTCAGCATGGTGCCAGTCATCCCAGTTCTTTCAAATATCAAGTCTATGGGCTCCTTTGTATAAAACAAACATAAAGCAGGAATGAACAGGTTAGATTTGCCTTATGCATTTCCCTTGAGCTTCAGGAGGATGAATGAAATGGCCCCTTTGTGTAGCTCTGACATTTCAGTGTAGTTTTAAAGCAAACATAAAGCTAATGGAAAAGATAAGGTTGGCTCCTCTACAGTCGTCAGTGTTAAATCTGCCCACAAAAGCTGTATGACATTACAAGGAAGTATCAACTCTAACCCCACCTAGAGGTTGCAGTTTGGTTTTGAGTCACCTTCCCTAAGAGAATTCAGAGCACAATTGAGTTTCTGTCAGCAAGAAATCTATGAACTGCCTGTAGAGATGGCTGGCCAAGGGACCAATTACTTCCATATCTGATGGCAATTATTGGATATCATCCAACTGCACCCCAGACTTCAGCATCTCATTGGTCACATGGGATACTCATCTTGAAAACTGAACATAGAAAATAGGATTGTTTAAATACAGTAGCAGCTGGTACCTAATTAAAGGTATGGTGGTGAAAATATCAAAGTCTGGATGCAAAGAAGAAAACAAGTTGTCCCAGAACCCCAAGAGAACATTGGGCTTCTGTTTCTCAAAAAGTAATCCCCTGTACACACAGAGACACACATGGGGAGCATCTCTGGAAAGTGCACGAATTCCAAAAGCAATTTGTCATAGTGCACATCAGATCCAATGTCCAAACTGAAAAGGCTAGCATGTCTTTGGCACTGGATATGTTCACACCTCTGGGAGAGTGGGTGGAAATCAGATTACAACCCACCAAACTTCAGGTAGGATAGCAAAAAGCCATGCTGATTGGAGCTGATGAAGGGGACAGTGTTCCAAAACTGTAGTCTGACAAAACTAACTTTTCTAAGCTGTATATATAAGTAAATCCTGTGTAAGATTAGGGTGGGTTCTATATCCAGTTTCATGGAAGATAATCTGCAATTTGCATGATTAATAAACAACCACCATTTATTTAAAGTATCCTTCATTTGAAGAATTTTTCAGTCCAAGTCCAGAAAAACAGTTAAGAATCATAAGAAAAGGGAGCAAGGGCTCGCAAGTTGCTGATCATCAACAGTTAGGGCCAGGCAGAAGATAAAGTAGGCCCAAAGATTACAATCTTCTCCATTTTGGGTAAAAGTAACAGACAAAGTGAGCATTTAAGTCCACCGGAACTCTTCTTCAAACTTAGATAGTACTAACTGCCCACACTGGAGATGGAGTATGTGCTGTCGCTCCTGGGCTATCAATGCCTTGTGAAAGGGCAAGGATGTGGTCTATCTATCCCGGGGGATTGCTTTTTTCCCCTCCCTTTAAAGGCTCAGAGCTCCAAGGACCAAACTGGACACTTACTCAACACTTTATTGTTAACTCAATAAAGTGTTAACTCAAACACTTTATTGTCCATTACATGAGTTAACTTCACTCAGGCACTTTGCTTAATTTCCCCAAAATAACAACTGGTGATATAGTTTTCAAAATAAGGTTGAAAGGTTGAAAGGTTCTTACTTTAATGTTTCTTTGCTGTATTGGTCCAGGAAGCTGAAGCTGAAAAGCTCCGAGTCCTTTTTCTTCCAATGGCTTTGAGGTAGGAACACTCGCAGCCCCAGTCAGATGGCAGAACTTGAAGTCACGAAGTTTTCCTCTGGAGACTAAATGACTAAATCCAACTTAAGAACAAACCTACAGAATCTATCTTGTTTATAACTTGGGGACTGCCTTATATGGCAAGCATAGATTCCTATAGTCCTTTTCAATGTAGTTAAATTGCATTATATGAATCTACACTAATCAATTCTGTTTCAAACTGAATTATATGGCAGTGTAGATGGGACCTTAGATAAATCTGTCCCTTCTTGTCTTCTTGTCTGGTGATACACTTTTTTCAATTTTAAGTGTTTGACACAAAATACCTAGAAAAGTGATACACTTACAAAAACAAACTGTACCTGAGCATAGATACTTACCTTCATTCTTTCATGATAAGAGTACATCAAAAGTGTGTCTGCCTTTCCATTGATTTTTGTCACATTTACAGGTATGAGCTGTACTACTAATGTGGCAAAGACATACTCTTATGACAGTTGTCTAAAGTTAATGCAAAAATCATTTCCATGCAAGCCTCATGAACATCATTTTACATGAAGCCACATTTGTCTGATAGTTCACAGAATCCATTCAGGTCACACTGTGTAATGACCCTTCAGAGATGAGCACAAGTGTCTTTGAAAAGAGTTACGTTGGTTATAGTACAAGTGCATTAACGTAGTTAGAGAACAGTTCCTGTAGTCTCACATTTGAAAGGTTCCTGTAGTCTCACATTTGAAAGGTTCAATTTTCCTCCAAAGTATCCCAATCAAATTTTATTTGCCTTGTTCTTAGAACTCTGCTGTTGATATTAATTAGACATCTACATAATTGCATTATAATGCAAATTGTTTTATAATGTGCAATGGATGAGAAAGCAATCCATTTCAATGAATTGCTTTCTCATTCAGTGGCAAGAAAGCAAGTGTTAGAAAATGAAAGGAAGCATCCAACACTACATATTTTATATATTTGTTTGCAACCTACAGCCAATAGTCATTCCAGCAAATGTAAATGTTATGATTCTGAACAGTCATTTCTGCCTCAAAGAGTGGTTTGGCACATCTTCAGTAGTTATAACCATCCCTGCTTGGAGAGAAATAGCTTGCTTTCAGTGACCATAGAAATTTCTCTTTTGAACCACTGAGGTGGCAAGGAAGTGTCAGGAAATTTCAGTTGGTGCAAAACAAGGTTGTAAGATTATTAATTGGGCCTGAGAATTGCAAACTTGCCTGTACTCTGGTACCTTCAATCGGTTTATGAGTTCAGCTGAAAATGCTGCCTTCAACTTTCAATGATCCACATACATGGAGACCACATAGAAATATAAGAAGCTATCTATTTATCCATCCAGTTAAATATTTGTCAACTCTGACTAGCAGCACCGTTTTGGGTAAGGTGATTGGGAATGCAGTTGCCCTCCAGCTCCAGGCAGTCTTGGATGACACACACTTCCTTGGCCCATTTCAAACTGGTTTCAGAGCAGAATAGAGACTTCTCTAGTTGCCTCAGTGGATGATCTCCACCTTAACACTGACAAGGAGTCTGTATACTTAATGGTGCTTCTAGATCTCTCAGTAGCTTTCAATATCATTGACCATGGTATCCTTCGGTATGAATGGGGGAGAGGGGAATCGGAGGCACTGCGTTACAGTGGATCTGATTATACCTCTCAGGCAGATCCCAGATGGTGGTGCTTGGGGATAGCTGCTCCTCAAACAGGGGACTGTTATATGGCATGTTACAGGGTGCCATTTTATCCGCGATGCAAAAGCAGGTAGCATGTACATGAAATCGCTGGGAGAGATCATTCCGAGGCATAGGCGGGGTGCTATCAGTATGTTGAAGACACCCAATTATGTTTCTCCATACCTTTCGAAACAACTTTAGCTAAGAATAATATGTCTTAATATGTCTCCTCTGAATGAATGTCTGAAGAAGCTAATGGTATGGATGAGGAAAAACAAACTGAAACTGAATCCAGATAAGACAGAGGTGCATGCTATTAAAGGTCCTAACCTGGGGTGAAGATGTGTCAGCCACTTCTGGATAGGGTTATGCTCCCCCTGAAAGTCTGTATCCACAACTTGGGAGTGCTCTGGCTCCATCTCTCCAAATGTCAGCTGAGGTAGATGCGAAAGTCAGGAGTGCTTACTACCAACTTCAGTTGAAATACCAACTGTGCCCCTTCCTAGATTTGGAGAACCTAAAGATGGTAATCCATGCACTGGTAACCTCAAGGTTGGACTTCTGCAATTTATTTTACATTGGGCTACCTCTCTGCCAATTTTGGAAAGTTCAATTTGTTCAAAATATGGAAACTATACTACAATCACTCCACTGCTTGCCAGGTAATTTCCAGGTCAAAGTACAAAGTGTTGGTTTTGACTTTTACATCCCTGGTTTTGGTACAGGTTATCTACAGGATCACCTTCTATATAATCTACCACAGACACTTAGTTCCTGTGGGAGGGAGGGGGGTACTCTAGCCAGCCATAACCCAACTGGTGACTGTCACTCAGAGGACCTTTTCATCAGCCGCCCCAAGATTGTTGAATAGCCTGCTGGCAGAACTCCAGCAGCTAAATAAGCTATTGGAACACAACTGAAGACATATCTCTTCTGGAACACCTATCCAGTCAATTGTAACTTCTGAATTTAACCTGTATTTTTCCTGTGTATATTTGTTATATGTATTTTAATTGCATGTGCTTTTTATCTTGCTCTTTTTACCATGGTGTACGCACCTCGAGCCACAAGAAGAGGTAGATAATAAATAAACAATTGTTGATGTTGTTCTTTTTAATAGTAGTAGTGACAGTCCAACTGGGCCAAATCAATCCTGGTCCAACTGGAACATCTGGACTTTGCCCCCACTAGTGCCATGGCCTTTTGTGCAACTATGATGAGCTGACAGAGCTGTTAGAAGTTGTTATGGGTAGTGTCCTTTTTCACAATTGTATAAGCCCTGTTACACAAGTGTAAATGATTGCACAAGCTACTTCACAGTCAGGGAGATATAATAAAGTCCTTAGAGGTGGATGGGATACTTAATCAATTGATGTGTACAAGGCTGTGTTACCTGTTGCATAGTGGTACAATTTAACAAGCCAACAAGTAGACAATATCGTAGCCTAATTGTCATTTCATTGCAATATTTTAATCGGTTCTTTTGATTCTGGGAAGCACCCAAAGAACTTCTTGTTCGAGGATAGTATTAATAATGAAAAGAAAGGAAAATTCTGGAGTCTGAGCATGACAAATCCTTTCACATAATAGGCTACATTATCCAAAGCCGTTTCTGCTGTACAACCATTACCTACTTTCTTGCTAGTTAATGGGGTTGTGTGAACTTTACCACAAGGGAATTGGATACAGAAGTACACATAAATCAATATTCATCTGAGGTCTTTTACATATATACAAGCTTATAAGCAAGCACACCACAGGAAAAAAAATTCTGTAGCCCATTAAAACATACTTTCTGAGATATCCGAGACATTATCAGACTCAATACAACTCTCATGAGGTACATCTTTCTCTTGTTTTTAATATCATGTCAATGTTAGGGTTGCTGTGGGCAACTGGTAGGGTGATTCACTGAGGATTTGTTGATACTAAACAGGTGTATTTTTCTTTATCTGTTGTTCTGCTGAAAGAAATGCATAAAGTTAATCCAAACAGTATCTGATTCCACATCCACAATTAATGCTGTAATTTCCTTGTCCTTTGTATAAATTATATTACCCCATAGAGTAAAAAATAACTTTTAAAAATCTTGTTCAGTGAGGAAATGACTCAGATGAGGTCTTTCTTAACTTCATTCAGCATGATATCGCAAATAGGATTGCCAGGATGGGACAGTTTCAGGCCCTTAGATTCCAGCACCAAAACCTGATAGCTAGGGATGATCCCTAAAGATATCAGCCCTAAAGAAGCCAGATTTTGGTGGCAATGCTAATGTTATTGCATAATTTCAAGTAATTTCCTACTTACAGTGACCTTAAGGTGAGCCTATTACGGGGGTTTCTTGCAAGATTTTCTTAGAGTGGTGATGTTACAAAGATGATACTACAAGAGGACATCACAATTGATCTCAATAAGCATTATACATTAAACATTAATCAAGTATCCCATTTAATTGTTTTTCAAAAAAAAGTTCAGCAAATAAGGGATATACCTATACAACAATGCTCTCACTCTAAGATCCCAACCCCTAACCCCCATTGTGCTGAGGAACTTCAACACCCATATGAAGAAAGGTCTGTCAGGAGCAGTTAAAGACTTCATTGCTTCATTGCTTGACTGAATAATATCTGGTGCCACTTATGTTGTGGGCTATATTCTAGACTTTGTTTTCTGTGCTGAATGGGATGATGGTGATCTGAGTGTGGAGAAACTTTCCTTAGTTCCTTTAATGGATTGCCAAGTGAGATTTTTACTCTCTGGGATTTGGAACCTCTGCGTGACTTGTGGGGTGGGAGTATAATAACCATAATCAATACTAAGAGGACGAATTGTCAAAGCCCTGGCTGACTTCTGGAATGGAGAAATGGCCAGTGGGGAAAATGCTCCTGATCAGTCCATTTCACAGAGTGGGGGTCAAGTGAGCTTCCTGGTTTACTAAGCAGATGGTGGTGATAAAATGAGTCGAAAAGAAATTATAGCAGCAATTGTCAAAAATTTAAGATGAGCACATTTAAACAAAAGCTGGAGTTCATTGAGAAACTTATCTATTACTGTGATGGTAGCAGTGGGAGAAGAATCTTTCTTCTTTGCTACCATTGCTTATACACAGTATCATCCAGCAGATATATCTGTATTACTCAGAATCTTCTACATTCTTCCACTTAAGAGCAAAATGTAGGCTCTTCAGTAGTTAACTGTGAAGCATTGGCAAGGTACTTTGTCGTTAAGATCATGTGAATTCTCTTTGAATTGGACTCTGTCATTGATACAGGTCCAGTGGATTTAAACAAGTGGTTCCTACTTGTGCTGTATTATGGTATATATTTGTTTGTGCAGCTTGAAAATATGGACGCAATCTTTGTACATGTGAGAATCACCACTTTCATACTGGAGATTCACAATTTTCCTTGCTCTTAAAAGTATCCAGAGGAAGACTGGTCATTTGTTTAAATGAAGTAGGAAATGTCTCATTGTAGCAAGGCAGGCTTTCATCTTACTCAAAAGAGGTAGGGGTGAGGACCTAATACTGATTTTTTTTTTACTGAAAATAGAAAAAAAGATCAATATTATGGTTCTACAAAATGTAAATCACTGAAAAATAAACATACTTAAAGAGAGTCTGATTTCCTGTTTAAGAAGTTATTTAATATTTTTCAGTAGAGCAGGTGAGATATGCAGAGATTACCTATCCTCTGCTCTAGGAGAAAGGATATGAGAAAATAGGAGGCTTCTCAAAACATGGAGGAAGAATCTAGTAATAAAGTAAAATGGCAATATTTATTAGAAAACAAGCTCTGTGCTTAAAATATTTAATAAAAGACCGAAGCATGGAAATATGCTTTAATATTGTTTATATACTCAAGACATTATCAGGAGACCAACTTTGTTTTATGAGCTGCTGATAAAATGTTGGTTGGAATTTTTTCAAACTATACCCAAGTGGTAGAGTGTCTTAAAAAAACTCGATGTCAATTCTGCCTCTTACTCTATTCTATCCTACATATATTCACATATGTGTGTATGTGGCGGAGGTTACAAAGACAGCCGACAGCCTCCACAAGCAGGCTATAATTCCAAGTGCTGAGAAGCCTCCAAAGGCACTTCCTCAACTGACATTGCAGGTTATAACGAGTGCCATGAACATGTAGCCCAAATGCTGCCAATGTCCTCCCCAAACACTAACTACCCAAGGAATGCTTTCATTCAGGGATAATTTCATCCCGGATTTCATGTGTTTCTTCCACCACAGGCAGGCATCCCAGGGTTCCTTATGTGGATTTTGCATGACCCCACCCACTGCCTCTCCCTTAACCTTCTCCTACCCTTTCCTATAGCACACAGTAAAAACAGAGGAATTGATTAGCAACTGAACAGACTGGAGGGGTTTGGGGACTGACCCTACAAGATGGAATTTGTAGTTCAGTCACTTGTTTTGAATGTAGGGGGCTCTGGTGGTTCAATTCTAAAGTTACTTCCAATTTTTTCCGAAAAAAGTCAGAACTTTTAAAAGCTTCCGAAACTTCCGAATGGATTTGTTAATGGTGGATGCAATTGCGCAATATGCGGAAAACAGCACTGGCACTGGGGAAACTCTAGGGCCTTCTCCCTCCCTCATTTTTACATCAATCTTGAAATTTGATATACTGCTACAACACATCCTCCTCTGTTAGCAATACCAAATTTCAACATGTTCAGGCAATCCACCAATTTTAAAGATTTAAAAAAAACAATTTTACAAATAATTTATTAAAATGAAAGAGCTACCTCATTGAAATTTTAAGAAAATGACAAAAGGTTCTGGGGAGTAACTCCCCGCAACTTTCAGACACATTCACACTGTTGAAAGTCACCATTTGTGCAGCTGAG
Organism: Anolis apletophallus; assembly: GCA_030556195.1. Classification (NCBI taxonomy): domain Eukaryota; kingdom Metazoa; phylum Chordata; class Lepidosauria; order Squamata; family Anolidae; genus Anolis; species Anolis apletophallus. The sequence continues at coordinate 81,821,681 of JARBWK010000006.1, read as the reverse complement.
GCACAGCAAGTTTGGGAAATGTAGCATCAAGTACCCAAAAGACACCCCAGAAAAAAGGGAGAGACCCCAATAAAAATAGCAAAAATTTAGTGGTGAGCAAAAAAGAAGTTTGCAGAAATGACTTTATTAATTTTACCCTCTCCCTGCCTCCCAAACAAACTTTTTCTTCTTTCTCTCTCTTCTCTGGCCCCAAACCCATCCTTTCTCCTTTTCCTTCCTCTGTTTTGAAAAACTGCTTTCCTCTGGCTCCAAACCCTTCCCTTCTCCCTTCCCTTCCTCCATTCTCCAAACAGACTTTCCTCTGGCTACACAAACCCAATCTCCCCTCTCCCTTCTCTGGCTGGCAATGAGCCTTCCAGCCATGTGCTTGGGTTTATATACAGCAATGGTTGCCAGACGTTGCAAATCCCTCCCCTCTGAACACATAACTCCTGATTGGCTGGGAGGCAAGCAGTTTAGGCTTCACCTCCCAGCAGGCTTAGTTGTGTTAAAAATGCTTCATGATAGTTACAACTCACTTTTGCATCCCTGAAATCAATAGCGCAAGGCGATTCGAAACTATACTGGACTACAGCCTCATGGAAAGTAGCAGAACTTCCTTTGGAAGGCAAAAACTTTCGATTTTTTTTCAAATTACACCACATCCGAGTGAACCTATCCAACCCGTGTGTGTGTATGTGTGTATAAGCAAAAGGAGCAGGAGAGAGCCATGTAAATCACTATGGGGTAGGAGAGGCCATGAATATTACCTTAGGCCCCTTGCAGGAAAATATAACCCATTGATTCATAAACATACATTTTATTATTTTTATTCTAGCTATGGCAAGCCAACTGCCGAATTGTTCAAGGCCAACTGGTTTACTTGTTCCAAAAGAATTGGCTATTTCATAGTTGCTCACAAAGTCTGGATAACTGTTTGATCCAAAATAATTTTAAGCAGAACTGCTATCAAATTTTTCGTTTGGGGAGGAGGTTTTTATGTGTCAGTTGAGAAACGTTGGGTTGCCCATCTGAGGATGGAGGGCTAAGAAATTAAGCTGCTCCAAACATTTAAACATTTCTTTAAACTGATGTAAAAGAAATCAGTTCCTGGAGTTAAGAAAATCCCTTGTGAAGAGGTCTCTTATTTTCAAGTTTTTGTAGACTAACTATTGCCCTGAACAAATGACATCAGCAACAAATATGTCAATTCTCTTATCAAATCTTTAGAAAAATACTTGGAGGTGAATGTTATTATACCCTCTTAAACGCACTTGGAAAGCAGATCTACTGGACCAAAAAAATTACAGCTTTTAAGATTTTCTTGAAACAAACCTGAATTTCCATTTTAGACATCTTCCTGAGAGATTTAGTTGCAAATTGTCATTTGTTGTTCTACTAACTTCTGAAATGCTATACATGCTTACCTGAACCCCTACCAACCCCAGAGATCACTTCGTTTGGAAGATCAAGACCTTCTGCAAATTCCCAGTTTTAAGATCTTCCACCTGACGGAAACTAGGCGTAGGGCCTTTACGATTGTGGCACCATCTTTATGGAATGCTTTGCCTGCAGATTTTTGGGCCCTACGGCATCTACCAACCTTCCGTAGGGCATGTAAAACACATCTGTTTCGGCAAGCATTTGAACTTTTCTAATGTGATTTTAATCTGGTTTTTAATCTGGTCTTATTGTTATTGCTGCTGTTTTGTGCTGTGAACTGCCCCGAGCCTTCGGGGAGTGGCGGTATACAAGTTTGAATAATAAATAAATAAACACAATGGAAATTATGTATCAAAGGTTGTGGCACATTTCACATTTTCTCCTGGACTTCTCAGTACTTAATGTGTAGTAATTATAGGAAGCTCATGTCACAACTAGTCTGTTTACATAGTATACGACATAGAATTGCTAAAGAAAACATTAACATGAAGAATTTGCAAGTGCGTGTGTAAAAATATTCTGTCTGTTGAAGGAGGTATGGCAAGTCAAATGGTGATTAGACATACTGGTTGAAGAATTCTAGAAGATTGAAGATGGTATTGCATAAACCCACTATTCCACTATAAAAATGTTATTATTGATAGTGAATACATATCATGATGGCCATCTTCAATATTGCACTGCTCTTTCATAGCATAAATTGGACCAATTTACCAATTCACAGACCTGTAATCATACTTCCACATACTCCCATACCATGTCTTTTTATTATTTCTTTTTTTATTTCACAATTCCAGCTTTTAAAAACAAAAAATGGACTATAATAATAAAATAATAAAACTATAATAATAAAATATTAAAGAAAAGAAAAACAGCCAGCTTGGAAATAGTGACAAGGAGGGAGAAGAGAATGAGAAGAGGAGAATCTCACCTCCTGGTATCACTTTATTTCCAGCATATAGGCACAGTAGTGGAAGGGACACATTTTAGGAAAATTGGGCATTATGAGAAATAGCATGATGTAATGGTTAAAGCATTGGAGCTTGGATATTATTGCATACGGTAGGCAAACTAGCATTGCAGTTGGGTTGCTACCTTTGGCTTCTGTTCCCACAAGCTGAAATCATTTCCCCAAATACTAATCTACACAGGCAAGATAATATGCTCTATGTTGATGTGTTTATGTTTATCTTTGCTGTTTTTAATATTGTTTTTGTACCTATACTGCTGTTATTGATTTTGACTGGACTTTAGAATGCCATTGTATTGATTTTTTGTAATGATGTTGTTAGCTGCCGACAGTGCTTAATAGGGTGGGGTATAAATTTGAAAAATAAAATAAATGAGCCAGCTGTGGACAGACAGATTAATAAAAGGCCAAATGTGGCTGAAGAAATGAATATGTTCGAAAGTTGGGCAAGGAAAGAAAAATCAACGTCAAGAAACAGAGTCTGAGCATGTGCACACTGCTTTGTTGGCAATATTTTCTAAAATTAAAAAAAGCAGTTGTTGTCAAATCACAATGACGTTCCCCCCTCCCAAGATCTATAGTTAGCCAAAGGCTCCATAATAAATATATTATTTTTATTATTTAAAATACTTTCCCAAACGTTTGCTATACTGAAGCACCGGAAATAGGGAATAGACCAGCGGCAGCTATAAACCTCTTTATGAAATGTAACAAATTGTAGCCCAGATTCAACCACTTCTCTTTAACCCTGCTGAGGATTTTCCCTGAGAACAGGAAGATTGGGCAAAACCCTACAGCTGTTTCCCAGCCAGGCAATCATCAAGAATCGATTGTTCTTGTGTGCAGTGGTAGATAGTTTCCTGTGCCAACACAAATAAGCCCAGGATTATCTGTCTAGATAGTGGTTTGCTTGAAGCTGAGAAATTGCTAACTACAACAATTAAAATCCACCAATTAAAATATGGTATAATGGTTAATATAAAGAAAACACAACTGAAACCTAAGTCAAGATGGTCTTAAACCCCTGTTAATTTAAACTACATAAATAAAAAAATCTTCATCAATATATTAAAGGGCAAAAGTATTTAAGGTTTTTAAATACACATATGATGGAATTGTTTCTCATACTCAACATTTTTGGGAAGTTTGTACTTGAAACCACTGACAGATCATGTACAGAGTGGAGCTGTCTCATCCCACCACATTCACCTCTCTGGACCAAATATAACTAAATCCTTAATAGCATTTCTTAGGCATGGTTAGGTTCGGTCGGAATCTTTGTAATTCAGAATAAATTTGGAAAGATTTGCTTTTTGAAGCGATTTCAAAGTTTTTAAGGACACCAGAAGTCCCTTTGCCCTTCCGAAGCCTTTTTCACCATTTCTGTTATGAAGCAGTAAGTGAGTCGGAAATGATTCAGCGTTTCCCTGCTTCTCTTCCCTGGTCTCGGCTCAAGCCTGGGAAGCCGTGTTAAAGAAGAGTGGACGAATTTCCCCCCTCCTTTCCTCTCGCATTCTGCCTGGGTCCTGGGAAGCTGTGTTTAAGCCGCCTGGATGAATTTCCCGCCTACCTTTCTCCTCGCATTCTGCCTGAAGCCTGGAAACCCGTGTTAAAACAGCCTGGATGAATTTTCCCCTTCTTTTCCCCTTGCATTCTGCCTGGGTCCTGGAAAGCTGTGTTAAAGAAGCAGCCTGGATGAATTCCCCCCCTTCCTTTCCCCTCGCATTATGCCTGGGTCCTGGAAAGCCACATTATGTATATACTCAGTGATGTAGACTTCTATCAAGCAGTTTAGCTGCCTTCTATGAGTCTCCATAATGCATAATGAAGTAGGTCCACAGTTTGAATCTGGTTTAGCAGTTTTAATCCGGTTTTGCAGTTTGACACACTGGCGGGAAGGTAATGGTGCTCCATACAGTCAAGCTGTCCAACAATCTTGCTGTCTTAAAATGTCCCACTCAGCTTCTGAATGTGTAGAAGGCCAATCCTGGTCCGTGTCAAAACCCAAAAAAGTACTATCACCAGAGTCTGCATTACATACATCTCTCACTTCCTGAACTAATGATGGATCTAAGTCCGTATCACTCTCTTCTGACTGTAGTTCTGCATTGCCAGGAAACCCTTCAAAGGTGTCTGAATCAGTAGGATCCCTAAGTATGTGCTGGATCTTTCTCCTCTGTTCACTGCCTTCCAGGCTTGAGTCACTAGCAACTCTTTTGATCCCAGCTGCAGGAGCCTGATCATCCAGAGCCTCACCCAAATCCATGCTACTGTTTGATGCTATTGATTCAGCATCTTCCCCAATGCTACTAGCTGTAGTAGCTGAAGGCTCAATCACAACACTATATCCCAGAATATCAAGGCAGAAAATCCCACATTACCTTAGGGTGGACTCAGATAATCCAGTTGAAAGCAGATATTGTGGGATTTTCTGCCTTGATATTCTGGGATATAAGACTATGTGGAAGGACCCCCAGTGGGATAAGAAGGAAGCAGGGATGTGATCCAGACTTTGGAGGCAGCTGCTTTTAGCTCAGTTAAGGAGAAAGGAAGAAGGGTGCATTTTCAAATACAGTGCACCAGTTTTTCACTTCCCCTTGGAGTTCAAAGCAGCCGGATCTTTTTGGTTTGATTTTCTTAACCTTTCCCTTCCCTACCCATTGGTAAGAAACCTCAGCAAAACATCTTATTGGTGCTTGATATCTGCCACTGGTGGAATGGACATATGAATAGCAATCTTATAGGACTTAAGTACACAAAAGCTGCATTACACGTATGCATACATAAGTCCATTGCAAGAGGCTGGCCATTATTGTTTATGAAAATGTTTATTGATAATTGACTTTATTTTTATTTTCCCTGGTCAAGGACCTATTTATTTTTTATTGGATTTTATTAACAGGGCATGGCAAAACTGACACCATAGAAAAGCCAATACACTCTCTACATCATTGTTGGTCTACAAGTCTCTATGCAAATTGTCACATGTACTTGAATGGAGTAGGTCTTTCACTTTTAAAAAATGGGGTATGTGACTACTACAAAACTTGAAAAATCATGAATTAGAAACGACTTTTTAAAAACCTAAGAGGACATCTAACTAGAAAGTTCTAGGTCCTCCAGAGAATGTTTACTATAAGTTCACACTGGAGAACTTTAAAATTCATAGAAATACTATTTTATTCCAATCCACAAAAATTAACCCCCATAAATATGGAGAGCTAACTATGCTATTTTTGACTTTGCTTGTGTGATGTCTGTTTACAGCATTAACTTGAAAATCTAATTGCAAAGTAGATAATTGTACCTCCATCATGTATTTATTCAAAGAGAGCAATTTATTTTAAGTTATGAATTATACACATGCAGATCAATAGACGAAAGCGAAAGAATAAGTGTAATCACTCCCCTTTAAAAACAAAGCAATGCCCTTAGAAATGGCTACAAGCTGTGCAATTTTTAACTTAAGGTTGCACTGGGAGTAATAGTTTTTCCACTTTGGTGCAAAGTGAGGAATGATTGATTGTTTTATTTGAAAAAATCAATTGTGTTATTGGTGAAGAGAGAAAAACAAAATAGTTGTTTGGCTTAGTAGTTCAATAATGACATAGAAAGCTTTAAAAGTTTCTGCAAAAGAAATAATTACACTGAGCAGGTTTCATTAGCTACGATGTGACTTGGGAAGAAATTCCAGTGTCAGGGGTCAATATTTTCTTCAACTTTGACTGCTATTTGTCAATTTTGTTTTTACAACAGGGAGCAAGAGAAACTTTAGTGCAGCAAATCAACATTGGTTAAGCGTTGTAATAAATATTTCTCTATCATTAGGATGGCAAGCTACATCAGGTTAGGTGCTTATGGCAGATAATTTATCAACTGAAATATAAGGAGGGGAAAAGATTACCACTGCAATAAACACTGCAATGCACAATAAATTTACTCATGCTAAAAGTAACCCTTTGGAATCAATCAGACTCACCTTGGCTGTAATTATCTTATGTTCAATTAAATTAAAAGGGACTAGTCACCATGGGAGTGGTAGGATTGTGTGTTTCTTTCAGACAAGAGCAAAAACACCAAAGGACTGGAATAATTATGAAAATGCAAGAAATATATATTCTCAAAGAGGAGAGGGGGGGCTTATACCCTATTTTATCCAAATAAATAACATATTGTACAAAATATAACATTATACAACGTTCTTGGTCACTTATATATACCAATACCTCTGGGATGCTAGTGGGTATATATAAGTATATGCATTGGTATATATAAGCGACCAAGAACGTTGTACAGTATAATGTTATATTTTGTACAATATGTTATTTATTCAGATAAGATAGGCTATAAGCCCCCCCCCCCTCCTCTTTGAGAATATATATTTCTTGCATTTTCATAATTATTATAGTCCTTTGGTGTTTTTGTACTTGCTACTCTATAGTACCACTTGTGTTTACTTCTTTCAGACAAGAGGCTATGCTGACAGTAGCAGTTCTTGTAGGGTCTCCCATGACAAATAATATTTTGCTGAAGAGACATATTAAATGTGCCAAACAGCTACTGGGCAGCAGCAGTACTAGGGGGTAACACTGGCAGTGCTTCTCTCAAAAACAATGACAGGAATACAATAGCTCACACTTGTTAGTGCTCTGCAAAATGAGACACCAAAAGCCCCCTTTGAATGTTTTTACCATGAGACCCCTATGATAAGACGATGCAACATGAGACTCCCAGGTTAGAAGCCATCAACAAGCTACTAGGGTATAACAGTGGACAGCTACAAGTAGCATTGTGATTAATAATGCAGTTAGACTCAGACCAAAAGGACATTCAGTTCTTGATCTGGTCAGAGGTGAAAGAAAATACCAAAACTTTACAGCACATATTATAGGAATATGGAATGCAAGAAGTGTGAAATAAGAAAAGATTTACATATTAAAAGAAGAAAGTGAGTGAGGGAGCTAAAGTGGATAGGAATGGGATATTTTGAGTCAGAATTAGACAATGCTTTACTCAGCAAATGAAAATCTAAAAAGAAATGGGGTGGCATTAATAGTGATGAGAGATGCAGCAAAAGCTCTCAGAGCATATGCAAACTGGGTATTCCTTATTCAAAATACTTGGGACCAGAAATGCTTTGGATTACAGATTTATTTATGTATTTCTTTTTGGATTAGGAATACTTGCATTGGCATATATGTGCATCATGAAGTATCATGCAGGTGGGACCCAAAGCTAAATATGACATTCATTTATCTTAATTTACATCTAATATACATAATCTCATGATAATTTTAAATATATTTTAAAAATTATTTTGTGAATGAAATAAAACATTATACCAGCAGAAAATAAAGGTGATACTTTCCCAGCTACCTGTGCAAACAATTTTGATTTTGGAATATTTCAGATGCGGAAATTCTAGATAATGGATACACAGGCACCTTCTACACTGCCATATAAAATCCAGATTATCTGATTTGAACTGTCAGTGTAGGGATTGAGAGTAGCTGATCCCCTTGTTGCCTCTTTTACCTTCTGGACCATAACATTTGTTTTATGCCAAATTTATACAGTTGGAGCATTGAAACCTTCTTCCAGCTATGTGGCAGCTATTCTTTAATTAGTCATTCCCATGCATCTTGAACATATCTGAAGAATACTTTATTCAGACATAAAAGATATCTGTTAAAATCCACACATTTTTAAACAACATTTCAAATTGATGAAGATGGTTAGATCCCTACTTTGAATCGGCCAGTCTCTTGAACACAAAGCAATTCTAGTTATGCTTTTAAATTCTGTCTCTCTATTACAATTTCTGCTTTAAGAGTTTGGAAGTTATTGATAAAATTAAGCCCTTAAGTCATTTGAGCTTTGTCAATAGTGATTGTTTTGCTTTAGGCTTTGAGAGTCCACCCTTAATTCATTATGGATCTTTTGGTGATGCTGCCAGTCAATGAGCAAAATCATTTCAAGTGCCATTTTAAATTGCAATGCAAAACCTGGTAGCTAGTAGAAAAGCAGTCTTCAATATTTTCACATGCTGTTTTGGCTGAGATTGAGTGAAGAGGAGTTTTTTACTCTACTGGCATTGCAGTTCTGTTTTGGGAATGGCATATTTAACACTAGCAAAACTTCCAACTGTAGAAGTATTCTATATACTATAGAGAGGATGCTTCACTTCCATATTCCCATAACTGCAGTGCTCATGTTGTCAATGACTGTCTTTCCTGAGTTAATATCCAGGAGACTGGGGACTATTTCTGATCTTCACTTTACATTTGTAAAGCAACTGCTTGAAATCCATTTAACTAATACCAGCCATGAAAGGTGAAGAGAATTTACTAGGTTTTTTCATAAAGGGAAAATAATAACTTGCCAACCAGGTTAAACCTCAGACATGGACAGACAAGTCAAGAAGCTCATTCTCCATGACAAAACTACTATTATTTTTTAAATGAATATATTTTAAAAGCTTTTCGGCCCATCTGCCACGTCCGATGTATGTATGTATGTACTGTATGTATGTGAGCTATGTTGGGAAGATAGCTATATTTTAAAATACCATATTTCACAGATTGTAAGGCAAGCACCCTCTTTTGGCAGTTTAGGGACTCCAGAAACTTGGTGCACCTTACAATTGATTGTGCCTTAAATTTTTGTTTGTATGTTTATTTTTAAATGGCTTTTCTCTAACAAAGGAGGAGGAGGGACCCCAATTTCAAAAAGCTCAAGATGATTTTGAAAAATGATTACCTCTGAAAGAAGAGGGGAATAAAGATAACAAGAAAGGAGGGCCCCACCCCAATAGCTCTGCCAGCTCCCACCATTTTGTCCTCAGACAGATGGCTGTTTAATGAACTGGCTGAACTAAGCACAGCCTCTTGATTCCCTTGCCCCCCTAATGGAGCTACTAAAAAGATGCATGCAGACAAGATGAGTACTGAGTAGAAACAAATCAAGGCATTGTGTGCGCAGAGGAAATTCTAAAAATAATTTTCAAAGAGAATTATTTTTTGAAAAATTGAAGCTTCAAAGGGGGAATGCATCTTACATTCAATCGTGCCTTAGATTTGGTTAATATGGTATTGAAAAATATATTAAAATGTTTCTCAAGAAACCTCAAAAGGAGATTCATTTATTGATGACTATTTCTCTATTTCTAACATATTCTGCACAAAAAGGTATACATTTTGCGGAGAATAAATTCCTAACTATAGCATTTTCTGTACAAAAGCAAGCATTTTCTATACATACTATTTTCTGTGCATGGAAAGTGTGGACAAGCAAGAAATTAAGGCAAGAATATATGAACTAAATGGAATGAACAAAATCTTATTTTTAAGGATAAAATAAACTAATCTATCATAAACTTTAATAAATTAAATGGTTCAGCAAGAGCTGTCAATGACCTTACCATTCCAAATTTAAGTGGACACAAATTGCAAAAAGACAAATTAAACTTAAGTATTTAATAGATGGAAGTATGTGATCACAGACCAGCAAAATGACTCAGTAGGATAGTGATGGTTTTGATAGGAACTTTAATTTGGAGCCAAAAACTATACAATTACATTCCATAAGAATGGGCTACTGTCCAATTTCACTTTCATTTAGTTTCGTTCATCTAACATTGTTATGATATCCATTGCTGTCAATTATGTAGTCCCAGCAATGCTGCTGAAACAATTTGCATAGCTTAAATTGCTAGTTATTTGGAAACAATTTTCTCATGGCACATGACTCTAAATGTACAATAATTGCATCTGATGTTCTATTGGCAGATCTGGTCTTTCATTTCTTTGCTTCCCATGGTGCTCATATTACAAATATTCCATAGAAAATCTTTTTAAATGAACATGAGACAGTTTGTTTTAGAACAAGTAGTATTTGCTGTATATTCCATAAACAAGTTCATAACATAAAGTGTTTTAGAGAAAAGACATACAAAGTATATATCCTAGTAATGCCCAATATTTAAGGCTAAATTGTACACAATGTAGATCCAGTAAAATCCCAAATGCGCAAGCCATTCTGTTCTCCACACAGATGGGTGTAACAAGTCCTGTGTTCACTGAACATTTCTTAACAGGAAGAACAGAAATTCTGCCTTCATACTGAAACATGTTTCAGCAAGTGGAAAGGGACATATCATACTCCTGGAATCTTGAGTTGGTCCTATATTTTTGTACATTTATATCCCACCTTCATCCCGTTATAGAGAACCAATGCCAAACACAATTAAAAACAGATCCAACTAAAAAGACAATCAATTGTAGTGTTTGAATACAACTAGACACGTGTTTATATTAAAATAATTGGATTTTTTAAAGGAATGATTACTTAAAATGTATCAGGGGAGAAAAGGTATAGTATCTCCTCCCCAATAAAAATATCTTCTACAACAGCCAATCAGTTGTGAAAAGCCTGTATAAATCCAAAAGGGTTTTTTTTAAACATCATAGAAATATTTTCTGTATTAGATAACAATGGAAGAAGACAAACATGTAAAATGTTAAAAATGTTCATGTTCTATATCCACTCTTGTATCCTTCCCCATTCCTTATATATTTGCAATAAAAAATATATGGAAAAACAATACCAGATATGACCTTCATAGTAGTTGCTACCAGGTTATGTGAAAGCACTGCAACAGATATTTTTTTTAATGACAAGGAATACCAAATTCTATAACTTTGAAGATATTCTTAAAATAATAAAATACTACATTTTGCACTGAGTGCAGAGCTGCTAATGCCCTCAGAACAAACTTTAAGCTACATACATATACGCTTTCAGATGTGCCTAAAAATCATTGTAAGAGTGATTTTGTCATACTCGATGTTGGCTTCACCTGAAATGTAATAATCCATCCCTGAGAAAATTAAACAGAAATGTGCTGCACCAAATGTTTATTAATGGATCGCTTTTAGAAAGGTTTTCTAAAATATCCACAAGTAAAAACCTATTGATATTTTAATGTAAAATGAACTGAGGAAAGAAGGAAGTGTTTGATTAACAATTTGAAAATTGATCTCTATCATCAGCTTGAGTGCCTATTATATTACAGGTAATTACTGTCCTGTAGAAGCAATCTGGACTTAATAGTTAGAGAAAATTCTTCTGATGTCTAAACTCATTCTGCATACAGACCCATAAATGGATTTTGCAGTAAATGGAAGCAAAATATGATGGAGTTTTGATAATGCACAGTTAATTTTTTTTCTTTTGTACAGTTTGCACACTGCTGAGTGCCACCAGAGGACTGGCAAATAAACCATGAATAGAATGTGTTTTACAATCTCTGTGTCTTAGGACTTTTCCTTGAATAGCAAGTGACTTTTATGTACAGTATATACTTATTTATTTATTTATTTATTCAACTTAGTAGACCGCTCTCTCTGGAGCTCAGAGCGGTTTACAGTAATAAAACCAGATAAAACACATAAAAACAGCATTATAAAACCAATTAAACCCTGCTCCCAACAATAAAATCCCAGCAGAATGACAATAGTGCAGTGTATAAGCATACCACATGTAGGGCAGGCTTGGGAGCCACAATTATTGATTTTGATATGACCCATGGATATGTCAAGGCTCATTCGACAGAGAGAGGAACACACCAATATTACCTCAGAGAGCTAGCCATCCCTGTGCCCACTGCCACCATTTGAAATGGCCAGAAGCACCACTCAAATATTTATTTATTTATTTATTCACTTCACTTGTATATCACTTTTCTCATGCCAGCAGGGGACTCAAAGTGGTTTCCAACATAATTATGGCAAAATGTAATGCTTCAGATACAGAAACCTAACATAATGAAAAAAACATGCAATTATCAATTAAATCATTATTTAATGATAAAACATGGAATTAAAAACATATCACTATAAACATTAAAATCACACTACCCAACAATCATAGTCCAGGCCATTACAAAGACATCTATTGAACATAATCCCTGATCATTTCTTGCACTGCTTACTTCCCAAAGGCTTGGCCCCATAGCAAAGTTTTTACTTTTCTTCTGAAGGCCAAGAGGGAGGGTGTTAATCTAATTTAATTGGAGAGATAGTTCCATAGCTGAGGAGCCACCCTGGAAAGGCCCCATCTCTCATCCCCACCAATCACACTTGCAAGGGAGGTGGAACCGAGAGCAGGGCCTCCCCATATTAACTTAATCTACGAGATGATTAATAGAGGGAGATACATTCCAACAGGTACATTGGGATGGAACTGACAGGGATTTTATAGGCTAAAGTCGGCACTTTGAATTGTGCTTGGTAGCAGACTGGCAGCCAGTGGAGCTGGCATAACAGGGGTGTTGTATGCTCCCTGTACCCAAGTCTAGTGAGTAATCTGGCTGTTGCTTGTTGGACCAATTGAAGCTTCCGAACATTCTTCACAGGCAAACCCCTTTTAGTTATAATAGATAGAGTCTCTTGCTACTGCTGAGTTCTGGGAGTGCTAGTTCATTTAAACTGTAGTTTGTCAACAAATCAGATTGTTATGCCACATTTTTATACTGGCTTGTATGAACATGGTTTGGATGTGATGATGATGATAATAATAATAATAAACAACTTTATTTGTATACCGCCCTATCTCCCCTAGGGGACTCAGAGTGGTTTCCACGTATGCAAAATAATACAAAAATATACAATATAAAACAAAAAACACAGACATAAACTATTAACACAACATATACATTAAAATAAATTTAAAACCAGTTCCACTCTCTTCTTCTTGCTAGTTACGCTGCCAGGGGCAAAGATTTCAATAAGGAGCCTGGACTATTTGGAATGGACTGGGCCAAGTAGAAGGAAAAAATGGGGCTGGCTGAACAAGGATCAGTCTCAGCAATGGCCTTACTAGGGGACAGGTGCCACTAAATTCTAGGGCCAATTAAAGTACTATAAATAAGGTCTGGGCAGGAAGAAAAGGTTCCCTCAGATGACCAGGAACTGGGGAATGGACAGGGCCGGCCTTCCCCATTAAGCGACCTACGCGGTCACGTAGGGCGATGTTCCTGGAGAGGGGCGTGGCCACCTGGGAGGGGCGCCGCTCCGCCCCGGCGCCGTGTCGCCGCAGCCAGCCGGCGGCGCGAGAGAAACGGGGAGATGGGACTCACGGGGCGGGCTCATGGACCCGAGGAGCAGGAGGGGGCAGGCCACGAGGGCGGCCCCACAGGACGCAGCAGCAGCAGCAGTGCCCCCGGAAGGGCCCGGAGCCAGAGGCGCATCTTCGTGACGTCACTTCGTCGTGCCTCTGCCGAGGAGGAAGGGGAGGAAGGCCTCACTGGCCGCGCACTGTAAGGACGCCCGGAAGGAGAGACGCCGGAGGGAGGGAGCCCTGTGGAGGCACGGAGGCCTCTTCCTCCTTCCCTCCCTCCCTCCGGTGTCTCTCCTTCTGGGCGTCCTTACAGCGTGCGGCCGGCGAGGCCTTCCTCCCCTTCCTCCTTGGCAGAGGCGTGATGAAGTGACGTCACGAAGATGCGCCTCTGGCTCCGGGCCCTTCCGGGGGTGCTGCTGCTGCTGCCGCTGCCGCTGCGTCTCCATGGGGGCCGCCCTCGTGGCCTCCCCCCCTCCTGCTCCTCCTCGGGTCCGTGAGCCCACCCCATGAGTCCCCTCTTCCTCCCCCGTTCCTCCGCACTGGCGCGCTCGGGAGTCTGCGCATGCGCGGGCGCCGCCAGGAGCTGCCAGGAGCCGCCGAGGGGGCGCGAAAATAAAGTTTGCGTACTCCCCCCGGAGAACTCGGGCCGCCCCTGGGAATGGATGGGGTACAAGGCCAAGTCCTAACTGTTGGACCAAGGGCTTGAGACTAGTCATTATCATAGGCCTGATGAAACCAATAAAGTTTGGCTATCAAAGAAGTGAAGCATTCCAATTTTCTTCCAATTATACCAGTTATACCCAAGGACTATGGCAGCATAAATGTGTATCTCCATGCTACTTGTGCATGAAATGGTAAACCATTGTTTAATTTCACATTACATCTGAAAAGGTAACAAAAAGAACAGTTTCATTACTTTAAGTTGCTTCTCGGCAAACATACACATTTTCATATTCCTTTCACGGAAAAAAATTACATTTTCCATGGTCCTGGCCCAAGGTGAGGAAAACTGTAAGTCAATTAAATGAAAAGAAGGAGTCAGTGCTGATAAAATGCAAATAGATTTTGAGTCACCAACAGATTGAGTTACAATTGAAACATTCCTTGTGTCCAACTGGTAATTCTATCATTTCGTGAAAAAAGAACACCATCAAATTATGTTAGTAAATATCACATTTTATTCATATAAACTAATTTTGAGTGATGAAAACTGAGCATGCTTCGATAATATAATTAGGTGGTTAATTATTTTCTCTTCCCTTTTGCTTGCTGAAAATTGCCCTGTGAAACTAAAACAGAAAGACATACCTTTCCAAATTATTCATGATAATTATGCTGAAAAAATAAGACATGTCATGCATTCCCTACACACATTGCAGCAAAAAGAATGGTAGTATATTCAAAAAAACAACCAGAAGAGAGCCATGAATAGGTGTAGTATCTGATTGAGAAAATTAATAAACCTGTTCTGTATAGAAAAACAGGAGCTTGACAAGAAATACAACCAACAAAAAATAGGACTATATTATTAAATATATGCCCAAAAAAATGAATAGCATTATGGGGAAGTTACTATGATAAGAAGAAATAATTGTTTTAATTGAAAATGAAAGACATAACCTGCCTTTCTCCTTATCACTTTTTTTCAGAGCATTTTCCCCACCCTGATCGAATTCACCATTCCTTTTCCCCTTGTCTAATTCTCTGACAGAAATTATACTATGAGCAATGTGAAAATGTTTGCATCAATAGAATTAAATCTACATTACTTGAGACGGAAGTTCTGCTTATGCAATGCTATCCTAAGAAGAAAGGAGAGGTTATTTCTAGTAGTTCCTCTCTTCTTTCCCACCTTGAAAATTGGGGAATCCTCTATAACATTCTGGGTCCCAACCCCAAATGATGTGGGAGCATGCATTCTGGGTCCCTCAATGTGGGAGGGACCCAGAATTTGGCAACAGTAAAAGTTTTATTGGCTGTTTTAGATATTTATACACATCTGTTGTGCAAGGTTTAATACTGGGTTCTGCAAAAGATGCTTCAACTGTACTTCATAAAAGGAAAAATTATCCTGTTTACTAAGCCTTGCAAATTCCGATTTGTTACCAGCAAATGTTTGGTTTTTATACTTATTTTATATGTATCTGGGGTCACATAAAAATTTATTAGACCAAAAGGGGTCCATATGGAAAAGTTTAAGAAGCCGTGCCCATCAGAGTAGGCTTGCTCTGAGATGTAGGAGAAAGAGTCACCCCAAATTTCATCCTCTCTCTAGTTTTCAAGACTCATAAGGCCACAATCCAAGGAATCTCTGTGAAATTACTGTATTTTCTAGCATATAAGATGACTGGGCATATAAGACAACCCCCCAACTTTTCCAGTTAAAATAGAGAGTTTAGGATATACTCGCCGTATAAGACTACCCTTCTTCCAACACATACCAAATAAAAATTTTTAAAGCATTAGATTTTATTTCAATATGGTAATTTTCCTATTACTGTACCTCCTTCTCTCCCTCTCATATATCGCACATGCACACCTGCACTGCTTCACTACAGTCTTCAGGAGCGAGATCTGAGAGGAGGAGGTATGATAATAGGATACAAAAGTGGACCAGACAGGTAAAGCAGGTGTATTTTTTTTGGGTCCCAGAGCCATTCTATCTCTTTTTTCCATACCACGGGCGCCTGCAGCTTGCTCTGTCCTTCACTTACACCTTCCCGGTGAGGTGCTCCTTCACCTCACCATCGGGACTACATTAAGTCCACGAATCCTGATGAATGGATTTTCTTCTGTATTTGTACAGCGTCGTCCTTAATACTTTCATACAGTCTCTGCATACAACAGGGATGCAGTCACCCCCTTTTTTTAGCTCCCCCCACCATATGCGGCAACCACAGATTCTCCAATCCAGATTGAAGTTTCAGCACCCGCTCTATAAGACAACTCCTGGCATATAAGACTACTCTCGCATATAGGACTACTCCCACGTATAAGGCTATTCCTGCATATAAGAGGACTCCCACTTATAAGACAACCCCTGACTTTTGAGAAGATTTTCTAAGGTTAAAAAGTAGTCTTATATCCCAGAAAATACGGTACTTCTGCTCCAGCAGCATACTTTTAACCAATTTTTGACCAACAGACTCATAGTAAAATCATTTTGAAATGTCTTTAGCACCCTGTGCCTCAAAGTATACATTCTATATGCTTCATTCACTTGCAGGCATAGTCCCTAATTTCTGGTATTTCTTCTTCATGAAATCCTATCCTGAATTTTGCTTGTTGTGAGGATGTTGTCACATTTAACTTTCTCTTAGTGTATGCTAGAATATAGCACAATTCATGCATTTTCAGTTCACCTCCATGCATACCCCAAATTTAAATCTCTCAGAAAAGAAGCTAGAGGAAGGGAAGATTATGCTGCTTGAATGTACATGGTGTTACATGGAACCAAGATGCCAGCACACCTTCCCTATCATTGCTTCCCCATTGCACAACTGCCTATACAGCAGTAAATGCTACTGAATATGTTTCAGTTGCAGCTTGTCTATAATATGGCATCCAAGTTTATCATGAGATTAAATATAGTGAACCTTTTACAAAACTAAACTGCTCTACTGTGGAACAAACAGGAAAGAGCCTTGAGCAAGGTTTAAGCAACACTGAGATAGTGATCCTTGCTATGCTAATAGAGTTGTTTACAAGTATACGAGATGGTTGCTCTTTTCATCCATAAAATGCTAGGAGGTATGACAGCCAATTATCTTGAAATGACCCAAGATGGCAAAGAAAGTGGTCAGATTGTCAATGACTGGCAATTCAAAATTACAATTGTGAACCAATCTCTTAAACTCAAATGTGGCTGGCAAGGAAAACTATCAACCATACTATTCTATTTTTCTGTTTTATTACAAAAGGGCCAGCTATTGGTCTGTACTATAGACAGTCCACACAGGTAGTTATTAAATGCCAATTTCTATAGAAGCATGAAGAAAAAGATGTATTGAAAGAGACACGACACTATCAATACTGGTTAAGGGGGTGCAAGTCAGAGAAACCCAATTCTGACCTCTGCAATGACAGGAGAAAGAGGAAGGAGGAGGAAGAGAAAATAATCATGACATAATTTAAATTTACAATCTTGTAATTCACTAGCAATGTGCCAGTCATAGTTGGTAGTGAAGCTATCTTTGTGGCCTTAGACCCAGATTCTCTGGACTGCTACCGAAAATCAAAGTAAATTGCTAGTCTTGGAAACCTGTAGAATAAGTAATACGAAATGGGACCTCTGGATCCACAGGCTCCAGTTCTGTTCATTTTAACTGACTGTGGATTATCATGTCTCATATTATTAAACCAGATTAATATTTCTTGCCACAATTTTTCCTTTTTTCTTTTGCAAACTGTGTGGCCCCAGAAAGTCTCAGGGACATGACATCAGCTTCATTGGCCTGACACAGTTGCTTAACTCTGAGTTAATATGCTTTTGGTGTTGAAAGGAAACATAGAAGCACTGCCAAATACTGTAGGATCTGCCTGAGATTGAGTGGGTTTGCTTGGAAGGTATGATTTGCATAGAATGTATTATTTTATATGTTTTAAATGGGAATGAAATGTGAGGGGAAGATGCAGCTACTTTGGAACAAATAATAACTGTTATAGTACATGAAAAACAATTTAATGAAGGTGTAGGTGATTATTAATTAAACCTTGATGATACTCAAATCCTCTGGGCTGAAATTATTCCAAAATTAGTATGATCTCATTAAGAAGCAAAACTCAGGTGTCCCAGATCCATTACATAATTGTCTCTTAATAGTAAAACTTTTGAGTTAACTTCATCATACGCTTTTTGACAGTGTTTAACCAGCTACTGCCAAGTTGTGTTCACTCCATATATAAAAATGTTTCCTCCCTCATTACTTGATTATTAACAAATTAGATATTCTAGTATGAAACTACAAACTCAAATTACTTATAATTAATTAATTATTTAATTAATTGAACTAAAATATTTGTTTCTTACATCTCATTCTGCCAGAATTTCTTGGAATGACAAAACATTTTATCCAATTATCTTTTAACTAAAATACAGTTTTCAAAAAACACACATAAGTTAGAAGTTGTAAAAACCAGTCCTGGTTTCAGGGAACCAGGGCCATACAAAATAGTGCCGCTTTCTGTAAGCTCAAGATGGACAGAGACAACCTGATTTCCTTTTCTAAGAAGTTCCACAATTGCACTTCTGCTATTGGAAAAAGGTTGGTGGGACATGCCAGTGGATTTGTGGATCTAAAATTCTGTTCATAATCATAGAGTAGAAGACAGTATTATCGCTCATGATGAAAAAATATTCAGGAGTTTCTGCCTAAAGAGTCACTGAATTTGGTATTACACAATTTCTGTGTTGTGGCATTTCATATCTTATTGTTAAGTTTCGTAGATTTGCTACCACTCTACCCAAAATGTTTCTCACTCTAGCCCAAATGATTGGATGCCATATTATAGACAAGCTGCAACTAAAACAAACAATTTGCTTTCTTGATATGAGGCACATGTGAGTTCTAGCACTTTTAGTATCCAAAAAAACCCCTTTGTGTTAATGTTTTTCCATAGTATTAATGTTTTTCCATAGTATTAAGCAGTTTGATTCCTTTCTCTTTAGACAGTTGATTTCACTTCTCTTTCCATCATTCCCATTCTGCTATTGTTCTCTCATAGGGCCTCATCATAAAGTCCAGGAGAAGCATCCCACTTCACCTGGCATCAAAGAGGAAAGAAGGATCAGTGGTGAGATGGAGACAAATTTCTCTGCTGTATTTTCTGCCCAAATTGCACACTACTACAAAATATTCACTGCAGTGGCTTAATAAATACCATCTGGTGTATCACCATTATCAGCATCAGCAATCTGATTCTATTGTTTTTACTAACAGCATCAGTTATGAAGCAATGAACTGCAAAGGATTATAAAATACTTTTACATGAGAATTTAATGAATTTTCAGCTGGATTGAAAATGTTATTATTCACTGATATTCTATATTGGGTCTTCAATTATGTATGCCCAACTAAGCAACACCTCCTGACCAGACCTCCCCAAAAGCCCACTTTAACATGCAGGAACCACATTTGGTGAAAGAAGTCTTTTTAGCTACCAGGATGATATTTCTTACTTCCTCCCACTAGCAAACAAGAATACAACAAAGAATTGTGAGAGGAGCTCTCCTTTGGATGGTCACAGGTTCACACACTGATTGGAGAGGGATAAAACCATCCTAGTGGCTGGCTGCACAAACCTTTCCCCAATGCAGCTCCTGGCTTTTATGGTGGGTGGGGAGGAATAGTTATATAGTGTAACTATATACAAACCAATACAAAATATGAGAACAACAAAATTATTATTTTATTTGAAATAGTATTGTGACATGTGCACACATGTGTGAAAACAGACACATGAATTTCAACTTTCCCTAGAGTGTTAATAAAGCACGTGAATGGAAACAAGTGACTTCTCTTTTTAAAATGGAATTTTAAAGCTGTGCTCTAAGGGTGCTCAAAAAACATGACATCCAACTTGTACTTTTCATATTATTATGACACTTACAGGTGGCACTGACCCAAATAAAATTTCCATTTCCCACCAGATTTCCATTTCTCTCAAAAACACTGTGAGAAGGTTCAGAGGCAGCATAGAGGTGCCAACTGTAAAGTTTTGTATGTAGTTATTGATAGTAGCTTACTTTACTTCAAAAGTTTTTTGTAGCTTATATATTATGGAACACTACAGGTTGAATCTCTTTAATCATAGTGAAGACAGCCAACATGCTGTAGGATTGGCAGTTCTCAGGGCACCTGATGAGGTCTCAGGAGATTGCTATGCATTCCTGGATTTCCAGAGAGGAAGTCAAATCTCAAGGTGAGTCATACTGGAGGAGGTGAAAGTTTGAGATTAATTTAAGTTTACATTTAAACTAAAATGTAATGCTAGGCAACACCTGCTGCTTCTAACTATCTTGTCTTGTGAAGGTATAATATATGTGTTGCATCCATGTAAGAGAGGTACACCATGAGATTTACAGGTGTGGGAATATCCCAGGTCTGAGCCAAAAATCCACATTTTCAAATGTCTGTGTGTCCTTACAACTGGAAAACATAGGATTTGTTATCTGGGTTTGTTACCGGGTTTTAGGTGTTTGTTCCTGATCGGTCGGTTCCTTTAAAAAGATGACAGTTGTGTGCCAGAAATTTCATGAAACTTGTGGATGGCACATCTTCTTTGGCCAGGACAAAGTTATGGCCCCCTAGTCAAAACTGTAAATCTTTTCACAATAAGAGCAATCAGGAACAGACATTTATAACCCAGGAACAACACCCTATTTGCACATATGGCCCTATAGCTTATGTAACCCAGGAACATAACTTATGCAATGATTCACATATTAGCATGTTCGTATCTCAAGTATTTTTTTAAGTTTCCAGTGGAAGTGCCACAGTGACAATCTTGGGGGTGCAAAATCCCATGACAACGCAGCAAGCATGGACAACAGAGGTAGAAATCCCAGGACCAACAGGTCTGTATCTGGGCATCTTTTTAGGTTCTGGGTTTTTTGTTTTGTTTTGTTTTTTGCCCCTGATTAAAGTGCTTAGTTTGGGTCTGTCTGGAACTGCCCAAAGAAAGGCAATTTTAAAAAGCCTCTTCTAGTCAGATCTCAAGTTGAAAAGTGAGGAGAATTTTTTAGCTTAAACAGTGAAATGCAGCATTATCTACTACCATTATGGAGACTTGTTCAGTCATTTGCAACTGAGAAAGATAGTGTGCATTAAATGGATTTGTGATGCAGGTGTGGTGATGAAGGGGTTTTTTTAATAAAAAAAAGGAACAGGAGCCCAAATTGATGGATGCATTTTGCTGTAGTTCCCATTAAGTACAGCTCTTAAGTGCCAGATCAAATCTTTGTCAGAAAGTTTAGTTTAAAGAGCTATGATTAATGCTCATGGTAGAGATCACTAGTGATCACTAGTGAAGATTCTCAGGTGTCTACCACTTTCCAAGTGTGGATTTAAGACAGGAGTTTGGAATCTTGGTATATATTTTTTCAATTCATCCCCTTGTGTGTAATTTGTGAAGTTGGCCCATCGATATACAAGGGCAGTCCAGTAATATTCCTTACTGCTATAATGAATTGAGACCGCAACTGGACTTCGCCGCAAACAACTCTCCGGTTCATTACTCCTTTTGAATTGTCGACACGGCTTGCCGATTCCCGCACCTCTGACTCCCCTTGGAAGGAGAGTCTACCCGCTGGGCTCGGGCACAACCCTTTGGTTCGTGCTCCCCCCTTTACCTACGAGGACATCTATCCCTATTCAATGAACCCTTGACGCATTGGCGTTTCTTGATTTTTCCTATGGACCTGAATTACCTTGGACATTGACTGACGTAATTGTCGCATAGGGTAGGAGCCCACTGCGGGCGTGCTTGATATACTGTATGAATTTGTTATTATGAAATTGTGATTTTGATGTTGATGAATGTGTATTATCACTTTTGAATACTAAATATTTGCTATTACCACATATTGCTTACACTCTTGTGTTGTGTTAATTTGTGAAGAAGACACATGCAAGTGTGGAAGGCCAGAGCTTGGAAGTTGTTGTTCAGACTACAAATTTTAGAATTCTGTAGATCAGTGACTATTGTTTGGTGTTTGAAATAGCTCTCCTGCATCTGTCTCTTTGAACTGGCCTTCAAATATCATAGGCAGCTCCACGGCTTATTTATGGAGATTGCAAACAGCCCACATAAAAATTCTGTAAGCATTTGCACTTCCAAGCTTTTCTTCTCCCCACCCCAAAAAAACCTTAAAGTAATATGCATCAGGGCTACACACATATTTATTCACAGCATTTCTACCCCGCCATTCTCACCCCCCCCCCAGGGGGGAACAACACACATCAACCTCATGCATATTAGGACAACTAAAGCACAAGATGCATCAATATCTAGAAGAAGGCCTTCTGCTACAATGATATTAGTACTAAAGCAATTATTTAGTTCAGCTAATGAAGGGCTGTCCAACAGCCGGCCCGCGGGCCGTACACGCCCCCCCAGCCTGTTGGACACGGCTCCAGCTACCCTCCTGAAAGAATTTATTTTAAAAAATATTTTTTTAAAAAAAAGGCGGCCGGGGGGAGGGGAGAGGGGGGCAGGGAGGAGGAAGGGAGCTAGCTCCTCCTCCCTGCACCACCCCCTCCGTCCCTCTCTCCACGCCGCCACTGCGAGATCACAGCGGCGGGGGGGGAGGGAGGGGAGGAGGAGGCGGGGCAGGGAGGAGGAAGGGAGCCAGCTCCTCCTCCTTGCCTCGCCCCCTCTGTCTCTCTCTCCACCCCACCGCTGCGATCCGGTTCGCAGCAGTGGGGGGGAGGGAGGGGGGAGGAGGAATCCTCCCTTCCTCCTCCTCCTCCTTTCCCAGGGCCGAGGCGATCGGGACACCGGCTGCGCCGGGAAGGGCGGGAGGGAGCGAGGGGGTGGGCCTCCTCCTCCTTCCCGGCACCGCTGGTGTTCCAATCGCCGCGGCGGCGGGGGGAAGGAGGAGGAGGAGGAATCCTCCCTTCCTCCTCCTCCTTCCCCCACCACCGTGGCGATCGGGACACCGGCTGCACCGGGAAGGGCGGGAGGGAGCGAGCCTCCTCCTCCTGCTTCCCGGTGCCGCTGGTGTCCCAATCGCGGCGGGGAGAAGGAGGAGGAGAAGGAATCCTCCCTTCCTCCTCCTCCTCCTTCCCCCCGCTGCCACGGCGATTGGGACACCGGCTGCACCGGGAAGGGCAGGAGGGAGCGAGGGGGCAGGCCTCCTCCTCCTTCCTGGCGTCACTGGTGTCCCGATTGCCGCGGCGGAGGGGAAGGAGGAGGAGGAATCTTTAGCAGGAAGGGCGAAGCCGTGGAGGACTCCCCTTGGCTTCGCCCTTCCTGCTAAAGTGTCACGTCAGTCTCAGAAACGGGCGAAATCACCCGCTTCTGCCGCCCGGAATGACACTTTAGGAGGAGGGGGCGGGGCCAGGCCAGGGGCGGGGGCGTGGCAGGGCGGCCCCCTAGGTCATCAGTGACCTGAATTCCGGCCCTTGGCCGGTTAAAAGTTGGACAGCCCTAAGCTAATGCATAGTGACGTAGAAGTGCATAATTATGATTCACTATAATAAGGTAGCTAATGAGATATCCAATCAAATATTTATTAGTCAAAAGCATTGAAATTCATATTAGCTAGTTTCAGATTGTTCAGCAATTTAAAAAAATAAGCAGCATGTGAACTTGTATTGTCGAAGTCCTTCATGACTGGAATCACTGAGTTGTTATAGGTCAGGGGTGCTCAGAATGGTGATCGGGATCACCAGGGTGATCTTTGGGCCTCATCCTGGTGATCTTCAAGCCCCTGATGAGGTTTTTTGCTGTTGGTCCTCTTCATGTGCCCCTGCACGCTGCAAAGAAGTCCTCCGTCGTTGCTCCTCCCTGCTCCCTGCTTGCGTGCCGCCTCCAAAAGCTCCAGAGTCCAAGAGGCAGAACGGGTCCCTCTTTTGGCTTCCCCTCCCCCCTCCGTCCTTCTCCAGCCACTCAGAGTCGTAGGAGACCAAAGGGGGAGGGCCTGGATGACGCAATGCATGGCTGGCCCCGCACGCATGCGCAGAAGCGCCCATTCTGCCTCTCGGACTTCTCGTGAGCTCTTGGAGGCGGCACGCATGCTGGCGGCGTGGAAATAGGAGCAATGGCGGAGGAGGAGAAGGATGCTTTGGGGTCACTTCCTTACCGCATCTCAAAGGTTGGTCTTTTTACTTTGGGGTGGGTGCTTGATTGTTCTGTGGCATGTCTCTTTGCTTATTTTTAATGTTTAAAAATGGCCTTTTAGCTCAAAGCCTCTCTGCTTGCTCTGTTCCTTGAGAAATATATATTGGGGAATATGGAAATGTGGGAGAAATGGGGTGGTTGGATGTATTTTTGCATGCCCCTTTGTTTACCTTGCTGAGTATTAAATGGCCTTGCAGTTCAAAAAGCCTCTCTTCTTACTTTCTGGCTGATAATATGTGTGGTAATATGGCAGTGTGGGAGAAATGGGGTGGTTGGATGTATTTTTATGCTCTGTTTTATATTGTTGTTATTAAATTGAAATGTTGATGTTTTATAACTTCACTTTATGTAAACTGCCCCAAGCCTGCTGGGAGGAGCGGTATATAAAAATGAATAATAAATATAAATAAATAAATAAGAAAATAGTTATACATTTTACATTTCTGGGTACGTGATCTTTGGGACGAGGTTTTTTAATCAGTAGCTCCCATGCTGAAAAAGTGTGAGCACCCCTGTTATAGGTTTTTCGGGTTATGGCCATGTTCTAGAAGCTTTCTCTCCTGATGTTTCATCTGCATCCATGGTAAGCATTCTAGAACATGGCCATATAAGCCTGAAAAACCTACAACAACCCAGCATGTGAACTATTTTATATAAAGATAAATAAATCATTTTCATGAGAAAATTCTTCACTTGACTTATTTCCTTATGCCATCTCATATAACATTTGGAATTTTTAACTTGCGATTTCATGGTGAGGTTTGTGTGTGTGCACACAAAATAAGTCAATATAAAGCCTCAAAACAGAGCAAACTGTAAGCACAACAGTCCCCATTATAAAAGCACTGTTTGGATGTTGCATCAATCTTCTTCGCTTAATTTCCTCTCTCCGATATTTTCAGTTTATCATTATTGTAGTTTTCATGTGAAGTCTTGTTATTGCTAATGTAGCTATTCCTTTTCTTTTACATTTGGATTTTCTACTCTGCTTTACAGTACCGTCCATGGATTTCTATCCCATCAGTAAGTATTAGGATCTATAAACCTCCAAGGACTGAAGTGAAATGAATATTTATATTCTGCTTCAACTTGAGAAAATTCTTTCCTGAGAAAGTAAACAACTTTGTTTTTGCCCTGCTGCAAGAGCAAATAATTCAGTATTCTAAACCCTTTAGAAAAGAGAAAATTTTAACTTGTAGCCTAAACCTTTGGCTCTTTTCCAGACATTTGCATTTCACATGGATTTTAACATTAGAGAGGGCGGAAAACCTGTAATGTTCCTTCTACTTTGATGGTTTCTAAATTAAATTATTCATGGTTTTCTTGTCTTTCACCTCTCCGCCCCTCTTCATTTTTTTTTAAAAAACCAAAATGTAGGCCCTCAATGTTTATTGTCAAGGAAAAAAAAACTGAAAATATCCAGTTTGCTGTTAAACACAGAGCAACCTTATCAGCGTTTAGATTTGATATCTTTTAAAATTCAAAATAGCAGGCTCTTAATATTTAGGCTTTTCTATTGTAAGGAGGCAAAAATCAATACTTCTGCTAATCTTGTGTTCTCTGTTTGAAGCAATGTATTCGTTAGAACAAATATGCACACTTAATATCAGCTAAGGCACATTTGCACAATAGCTGTGAGTCAACAGGAGTTGTTGATATCCCACAGTTCTCATTGATTCAAAAACCCATTCCTTTTCAGCCTTTCTTTTCCTCTTTCTTTCTATCTTTCTTTCTTTCATCACACCCTTTTCAGGAATCCAACAGTTGTGGGCATAGAGAGAAAGGAGACTCACATATCAGCCCAACCTTCCCTTTGCTGGAGTCCATTTAAGTAAAAAGTGAAGCATGATCAGTAGCTTTGAGAAAACAAGGTTCTAGGCTGGGGGTCCCTAAAATAAAGCCTGCAGCCTTTTGGTGATGCGGCCTTTTTGGTGATGTGGACCTCCAGTTATTTACCTGTCCTGCACCTTAAACTATAGATATAGTGTCATCCTAAATCTGAAACAACTTGAAGGAAAACAACAACAACCCTAATTAACTTGACTACCTTATCAGCCAAAAGCAGGCCCACATTTCCCATTGAAATACTGGTAAGTTTATGTTTGTTAAAAATATTCTTTATTTTAAATATTTTACTGTTCTTTCATATATTTTGTTTGCACTATAAACAGGTTATGTGCAGTGTGCATAGGAATTATTTCATGTTTTTCACACTATAGTTCCAACTCCTTCACTAGAGGAAATGAGGCTGTGTGTGTGTCTGTGAGAGAGCGAGAGAGAGAGAGAGCAGCCCCAAGGTCACAACCAGCCAAGAAGAACAGGCTACTCCAAGGCAGAGTAACAAACAGATGGTAACAGCATTGTCAAGAAGTAGTAGCATTGTCACACAATCCAAACATCATGCCAGGTGGAAAACAGGATGAATAGAGTCGTCAGTCAGTCCTTACGTCAAACCAGGAGGGATGTAAACAAAGCAGCAAAGTCAAGTCAATCCGGAATCCAAAACAAAGAAGCAGGGAAATCTAGCACAGAAGGGATTTAAGGCAGAGTAGCCAAAAGCAGGGTACAAAGATGTGGAAGCCCACTGAATACAATACCAAGATCCAGAATTCTACATCCACAGTCAGTCCAGAAGCGACCCAGCACGGAAGGCAATGGCCTGGATAGCAAGAACAACGCCTTTCCAGCTGCAAGGAATAGTTAATTGCAAGCCCTCTTTATTCAGTCCTCCTCAGGGCTTGATTGCACCAATGCCCCTTCCCCATTTCCTTCAGCTCCCAGCATTTCCTCCCATGCCACCCTTTGTCTTTCTCTCCAGGTGATCCGTCTCCTGCGACGACTCAACTCTCCCCAACAGTCCCCATGAGACCCATTCCCAGCACTCCAACTCCCATCTCCCGTGATCCCATCAAACAAATCACTGTTAGTGGGTTCCAAGCAGACATCTTATATTTGTTGCACCTTAGCCCAATCCATCTCATTAGAGTCTCCTTCAGTACTCTGTGGACCCTCATCCATACCTCCTGATGACTGCTCCTTGTCCCCACTCCCATCATCCTCCGAAAAACCTAGAAATGTTTCATTCCCCAGAAGAATCGCTAAGTATTTGCCTCAATTTCTTCCTTTTTTGTTCCTCATCCGACTCTTGCTCATGAGTAGATCGCTTTGCATTTCTAGCTACAGACTCTTCTCTCTCAACCTCAGGCTCAACTACAACACTGCTTTCCCAACAGTCCAAAGGACTGTGAACCCCTGTTCTAGTTATTCATATTTAACTTGAGTTAAAGAGACAGAGCTAGAATACACATGTACGCTGTCCTTCATCAGTGGTGTAGCCTAGCCACAGGGGCAGCAAAATGAAGTCTATAATCCCACAACATTGAACCATGGCAGCTAAAGTAGTTTCAAACTGTATTAATTCTATATTGTAAATGCACTAATTGTCCCCTCAATAAGAATTCTGCCACATATTCCTTCAGTCTTCAAGTTTCTTACATTTCAGTAACTTGAAATTTCAGGTATCATTTAGAAATGAGGAAATAGCCAGGAAAATATTACCAAGGGTACACAAACACACAACAAATATAAGAGTTCTACATATGAATAATGTTCAATGTCTCATTCTGCAATGCTAGACATTTGGAGTCTGATCTAAAAAGATCATGGAAGGCAGAATTGTTATTGGGGACTATTATTATTATGATGTGTATGCTGCCACTCCCCGAGGGCTCGGAGCAGCTCACATTCACATAAAAGCATAGAATAGTAAAAGAAAACAGAGAATATCAGTTAAAAGTTGAGCAAGTTATGGTTTTGTACTCACTACACCCCCTTTTATTCTTTCAGTTAAACCTGAAGAAAAGGTGATTGAGAGATGATTTATTAGTCATCTTAAAATATTTGGAAGGCTGCCAGTAGATGAGATGAAGTAACCTTATGATCTCCAAAGGGCAGGACAAAGGAGTGGGAGGTGAATCAGTTGAGCAGGGGCTAGAGGGCTAGAGGGCCATCTCTCTAGCTCTGGATTTCCCATTTAGGCTGGGGATGATTATTGAGGTCACCTACAAATCCATAATCTTTGGTTCCAATTTTCAGATGTTCAAACACAGCTTTCAAGAAAAATCTATACACACACACCCTGTCCCCAGAATAGATAGAGATGAATATATGAGAATGCCAACATCACTTCATCAGATTTTTCCTCCTCACCCTAGAGATATATGGTGCTTAAAAAAGAACTGAGACAACTAGTATTTTGCCCTGCATGAATAATTGAAATGTAAGATTTTAGCTTAAGGCAAGGCCAGGAGTTTTCACATTCAATGATCAGTTGGATTTTGCAAATCAGAAGTGTTTGCATATAAATGTTTGAAAATCACACCAGGGTGGACCATCTTGCCAGATACTCCAGACTAGACCTATAGACAGAAAACATTAGGGGGGGGGTTGAAACAGTGGGTGTTAACAACCATCACATACTTCTGCAATATAACTACCTGTGCTCCACTAATATGACCACTCATATTAACAGCTCCATCATAACCCTGACAACACAAGTATTGGAGGTTCAACCCAAGTTTTTCCAGTGTTTTCAAAATAATGCCTGCAAATCCTCCACCTGTTATATCACTTATCTTCATAAAGTTCATAAAGTCTTCTCTTATTCCTGTAACTTCGGCATCAATGTACCTTACCAAGAATCACACCTGTTCTGAGGTATTCACATCCAAAGTTTCATCTGCCAAAACAGAGAAACATTGTGAGTCTACACTACCATATACAGTGTTCCCTCACTTATCGCGGGGTTACGTTCCAGGACCCCCCCCCCCCACGATAAGTGAAAAACAGTGACATAGGGATGTCCCCTTCCCTCCAATACCCTCTTTACCTTCCTCTTCCTCCTCCTCATCGACTCTGGAGTCTCTTGCCAGCACTTGGGCCCTGCGAATGACAAGGCGGCTGAGGTGTTTCAGGGCTCAAGCAGTACCAAGAGGCCCTGGTGGCGACGAGGAGGAGGAAAGGGAAAGTAAAGAGGGTGAGGAGGGAAGAAGAGCTGCCCTCTTTCCCCATTTACCTTCTTCTTCCTCTCAGCCAGCCCTCTTTCCCGTGGTGCCTCATGTGGCATGTGTCTGTTGGAGAGGAAAACTCCATTGGCAGCGAGTCCCGCGCTTTCTGCCTCGATCTTGCGCCTTCTCCTCTTTGCTTCCAAGATGGCTGCCCCTCTCTCCCTGCTGAAGTTCAGGGCTCCAGCTGAGAGATCCGTCTGCCTCCTGTTGCCCCTTGTGAACCCCACGAGAAGGTCCCTCGTCCTGTCGCAAGGTGAGTGCTTCCAGTGGCACATCTGCACTGCAACGTTAATAAGCCTGGTAGACTGTGAGAGCAACCCAAAGGAGGCAACATTTGATACGAAGAGGGCAGATATGTCAGGATCGCCACCTGGACTGGGGAGTTAGGCATTCTGCCAGGATAAGAGAAAGAAAGAATTTGAAAGATATTTCTCAAGGGAATCGAAATGCTTTTGCCTAGGCCTTTTTGAATAAATATAGGGTCTCTACAACCCTGTTCTTTAGTGAGTGCAGCATCTAGCTTCATGCTTGATCCATGTACATATGTATTTCATGCTGAGACTCTGGTAATTTCCTGCTCAAGATTCATGTTCGTGCTGATATTTTTGGGATTATTATTTCCTGATGTACGTATTGCTACTGGATTTTGATTTGCTCAAGCTTGCTTTAGACTTTTCAAGGGACTTTGGCTTATTTACTCCTTGGATTTAAGGATAATCTTCCTGTGGACTTTTCTCTGGATTTGAGAACTAAAGTGGTTTTCTTTTCTGGAACTTTGCTGGTTAAACCTACCTATTTGGATTGCTGTAGGAACTTCTTTTAGATTCCTTTTCATTACATTTTACCTTTTGGCATTTGTTTTTTCACTTAACAATAAACTGCTTGCTTATTAAAGAACATTGGTGTGTTTGTGGGTTTAAAGGTGTGCATCCCAGCTTTGATGTGTGACACCATCCTCTATGTGATGAGGTGTGTTATTTGTGTGTTAATGCATATGTTATATGTTAATCACATGTTTGTCTAAGTGTCTAAAAAGAGCAGTCTTTAAAAGCCACAGAGAGTAGGCAGTAGAATGTTTGCGGCAACAAGCCTCAAACAGAAGCTGTTGCCATGACAACGAAAGCCACTCAAGCTTTAGCATGTTCACAGTTTGAAATGACAGTTGGGATTTGGCAGTTGGGAGAATCCAGCTGTCTGTTAGAGCTGCAAGTGTGCAGTTCAGCTCTGTGTGTGGGGTTTAGGGAAACCCAAGTGTGTGGGACAGCTTTAAGTCCTAGTTAGGGTTGAGAGTAACCCAGTAGTAAGCAGTTAGTAGTAGAACTGCTGGTACTTGAGCTATTAACTGTATCAGGGGAAGTTAAAACACCAGTGTTAAATTGTTTGGAACTTCAAGTCTGTACCTCTTTGGAGTTTTATGAAACCACCTAAGCATTGTACCCATTTGTGAAATAAATTGTTAAACACTTTCAACACAACATCTGTGGAAGTCATTTATTAATAAAGACCTTCACATCTAGTGGTCAAGCTTTGATAAATGGTGACAGCAAGTTAAAGAGAAGAAAAGCCTTGATAATTGGTGGCAGTGGTCAGTCGTCCACAGTGATTCCAGTACTAGGCTTTGAACTTCGTTACATTTGGTGGCAGCGGTGGGATTGGAAGGATGGCCTGCCCTGCCATGGTTTAAGAAAGTACGAACGGTAAATGTTACATCGTTACACTCCATTACAAGCCTTGGCTGGCTCTCCCGGTGTGTATAAATGACACACCAGGAGAGTTGGGGGGGGGGATAGCTCCCCCCGGGCTCTCCTGGTACATAATTTATTACTCTTCTAAGGGGTCTGGGGTTTGGGCGAGATGCTTCTGGGATAAAGGCCTGTCTGGATCCGACCCCAGTGTAGTGCCAATACAGTGTATTAGTTTCATATGCTGGATTAGGATCTGAAACCAGGGTTTGAATACTTGTTGAGCCATGGAAACCCACTTGGTTGTCTTTGGCCAAGTTGCATTCTCTAAGCTGCAGGGTAACGTAATGTCAGACCTGTTCTGAACTAAGGGTGCACTTACACTGTAGAATCAAAGCAGTTAGATCTAATCTAACTAGCATGTTTCAATGATATAGGATCATGAGAGTTGCAGTTTTACTGGTTCCTCTCCAAGCTTCAAATCTCAGGATTTCATAGCATTGAGCCATGGCAATTAAAGTGGTCTTGAACTGCATTTATTCTTCAGTGGAGATGCACTCTAGCCTTCTGAAGAAACTCTGTGATGGAATCATCCTAAGGTCTCTATTAGGCATGGGTAGGTTCATTCAGAATTTCTGTGATTTGGATTAAAATCAGAATAAATCCCTTTTTGAAGCAATTTTGAAGTGATTTGGGAAGTATCCTTGCCCTTTTGAAGCCACTGTCACCATCTTTTTTCCGATTCAGGAAGTGAATTGGAAATGAATCAGCATTTGGAGGCAAGCAGCTGCTTGCATGCTGGGATGCTTGCCTCCAGCCAATGAGGGGAAACCACCTTGGGAGGGGCAGGTTTTCGGCACGGCAGCCATTGCCCTTTAAAAAGGGCTGTGCATGCCTCATGGCTTATTGAAAACTGGGGACACAAAGGGAAAGGGACTAGGGCAGGCTGCTTGGGTGGGAATGGTGCCACGCCACTGCTTTTCAAGGGAAGGACAGGGTTGGGAACAAATAATTTCCTTGGGGAACCACACAAAATACCAGTAAGGAGCCCCCTTTGTCTGTTTTGGGTTACACGTTGTAGTTTTGGAAACTAAAAATCTACTACAATCTGCTTAATAATTCCCTTCCTGAAGTAGGGAGTACAACTTTTAAGAGCCTTTCCTCTCCTGGGGTTTGACTTCTGTGCTTTAGAAAACCAGAATTCCCCGTTGCTACTAATAATTCCCTTCCTGAAGCAGGGAATACAAGTTTTTTTTAAAAATGTATTTATTAAAGATTTTTCAGTTGACAATAAAAGTGGTAGAACAATTCTTGGTATAGAATAGTAGGAAAGGAAGAAGGGAGGGAGAGGGTGTGAGGGATGTAAGAGAGGGGGGAGGGGGAGGCGATCTCTGGTGTGTGTGGGGGTGCCCGGAGGGCTTAGAGGGGTAGGGTGGGCGAGGAAAGTGGGTGGGAAAGGGTGATGTGGGACAGGGGGGAGGGGAGGGGGGGTAGTCGATCTTCGGTCTGAACTTGCAGTTTCCTTTGTCTAGTTCTTTCAATGTTCCCCTGTACAAAGGCAGTAAGGGGGAGGTAGGAGGGTTTGGAGGAATGTCATTTGGCTCGTGGGGGGAGTGTAGAGGTGAGGGAAAAACCGCACTTGAGCTTTCAAACTTGTTTTTGTCTTCTGGATTCTTTTTTCCACTAGACGTCTTGGGAGTGCTGTTTTGCGGTTCTGGTTTGTAGGTAGGCTCTAAAGAGTGCCCAATCCGTTTTGATCAGTCCCTTTCCTACCTCCTCGCTTATGTAGTATGATAACTTGTCCATACTCATAATGTCCTGAACCTTACTTATCCAATCTTCGATCCGAGGTATTTCTTTCGATTTCCAAACTTTCGCGTATACCATCCTCGCGGCTGTGGAGAGGTACATGCACAGGCGTTCGGCGTTTCTATCTGCCAGCTCCTCCTCGTCTACCATCCCCAACAGGTAGGCTTCTGGCTTCTTTTCTTTTTTTAAAAAAAAGATTTTTATTGAGTATTTCAGGTATAAAACACAAAAATTAGAACTTATACATATAACCATTTGAGTGTGCGTCTCCAGAGCTAGCTGCTCTGGCAGACAGAAAAGGAAAACAGAAAGTCCATCTTAGAAAGCAAGATAAAGAATAGCGAGTGTTAAGAGTGTGACAGAAGCTCGGGATTATTTCTCCTCGAGCTTATACAGAGTGTTTAACAAAAGACAGTTGGAGGTTTGACGGGGTTTCCTTTCATTTCGACTTCTGTGGCTGGTTGCCTTTTTTTCCCTTCTTATAGTTTTCCACAGTGGATAATTGGTGTCCTCTATTATATAAGATAAAAAAATATGGAAAAGGGACAGCAAGGACAGGAATTCCAGACATACCTCTTCTATCTGACTTCACCCCTGCCCCCTTATCTTTATGCTTCCTTCTTGGTCCCCTTTAAATTATTCCTCTGGCTTCTTTTCTAGAGTGGTCTGGAGTATTTTCTGGGTGTGGATGTGTACTTCTTTCCAATATTTCGAGGCCTCCGGGCAGGACCACCACATGTGGTAGAATGTGCCGACCTGCGCTCCACACTTCCAGCATTTGGTCTGTGCGCTTTTGTCCATCAGGCCCAGCTTGTGAGGGGTCACATACCACCTGAAGAACATTTTTTACCAGTTCTCCTTGAGGTCTATGGCATACACAATTTTTATCTTCTTCTTCCAGATTTTTTCCCACTCCTGCACGCTGATTGCGCGGCCGATGTTTTGAGCCCATTTGATCATGCATGCCTTCACCTGCTCTGTTTCTGTCGACCACTCCAGAAGTTTTAAGTAAGCCTTTGAGATGAGTTTCTTCTCTTTTGTCAGAAGTGTTTTCCATAGTCGGTCATCCTCTGCGAACCCCAGCTGTTCATCTTTTCGGAAACACGTCCTGATGCTTAAGTATTGAAGCCATGTGAGGGATTTATACTGTGCTTGGATTTGTGTCTTCGACTTCAGGCACCTCTTCTTCCCCACTTTGACCGTTATTTCCTCGTAGGTTGGCCATTTGCTCCATCCTAGTACGGTCCTTTGGTGGGCTTCTATGGGCGATAGCCATAGGGGTGTCTTTTGTAAGAACCTCCCTTTGTATTTATCCCATATATTCATTAGACTTGCTCTTATTGGGTGATTCTTGAAGTCTTCTTTCGGTCTTCTCTTTCCGTACCACAAATGTCCGTGCCATCCTGTGTGAAGATCAAAACCCTCCAGGGACAGTAGTTCATTGTTTTTTAGGCTGATCCAGTCCTTTATATGGGTCAGACCGCATGCTTCGTAATACAGCTTCACATTCGGCAGGTCCAGACCTCCTCTCTCCTTTCTGTCCGTCAGTGTAGTGTATTTTATTCTTGCTCTCTTTGAGTCCCATATAAATTTGAGAATGTCCTTTTTCCAGTTGTCAAGGGTGCTCGTGGATCTGATAATTGGCAGGTTTTGAAACAAATAGAGTAATCGGGGAAGCACATTCATCTTTATCACCGCTATCTTGCCCATGAGCGAGAGGTTGACACTTCTCCAGCCGTCTAGGTCCTTTTTGATCTTCTTCCACAGTGTCTCATAATTGTTTTTTTCCAAATGGCAGTTCTGGGCTGATATGTGGATTCCTAAATATTTTATTGATTGCTTGACTTGAAGACCCGAGGCCTCCTCCAGCTCGTTCTGATGCTTCCTGGACATATTCTTTGTCAAAATCTTCGTCTTTCCTTTGTTGATTTTTAGGCCTGCCACGGAGCCAAATCTATCTATTTCTGTTAGCCAGGTCTGGATAGTGTCTACTGGTCGTTCAATAAAACAGATTACGTCATCAGCAAACGCTTTGACTTTGATTGAGCAACTTCCCACTGTTGGGCTTGTGAGTTGATTGTTGGCTCTAATGGCTCTTAGGAGGACCTCCATGGAGAATATAAAGAGCAGTGGCGAGAGGGGGCACCCCTGCCGTGTGCCTTTTTGGATTGCGAGCTTTCCCGTAGGCCGTCCATTGATCCAGATCCTTGCCGACTGGCTCTTGTAGATTGCCCCGATGGCTCTTTGAAACTGGGGGCCTAGATCTGTCTTTGACATAAGTAGCTGGAGGAAGTCCCAGTTCAGGTTGTCAAAGGCCTTCTCCGCGTCCAGGGCGAGGAAGGCCACTTCCTTTCTGGGATTTGATTCGTAATACTGGATCAGATCCACGACCATCCTGGTGTTGTCTTTGGCCTGTCTGCCGGGGAGGAATCCGTTTTGATCTGGTGCAATCCAGGCACTTAGCCAGAGCTTCATTCTTTCGGCCAGAATGGCTGCCAGGATCTTATAGTCTGTGTTGAGAAGTGATATGGGCCTGTAGTTGGCCACATTTGTATCTTCCGTGCCCTCTTTGTGTATGAGGACTATATTTGCCTCCCTCCAGGATTCCGGTACCACTCCCTCCGTGAGCACTCTATTGTAGATCTTCTTCAGGAAGACAATTAGTTCACATTTCATGGACTTGTAAAATCTGGCCGTAAGACCATCCGGCCCTGGGGCTTTGTCTGTGCCCATTTTCCCGATCGCTGCTTCTATCTCCTTTTCGGGGATTTCCCCGTTCAGTATGTCTCTGAAGTGCTTTGGTATCTTGTCTAGCATTTGCGTCTCCAGATAACGTTTGATGTCGCCTGTTTTGTCTCCATCTTTGGCGTACAGATCTGAATAGAAGGTGTGAAATTCCCTTCTTCCCCTAAGACCATTTTGTCGCCGGCTCTGAGCTTTGTGATATATCTCATTTGCTTCTTCTTCTTGATCCTTTTCGCCAGCCATTTTCCCGGTTTGTTGGCGTTCTAGAAGTGTCTTTGCTTCAAAAATTTGAGGTCATTGGTGATTTGCTCAAGTTCCAGATGATGTTTCTGTTTTTTTAGGGATGCTAGTTCGATGGTAGCGGCTTGATTATTTGGGTGCATTTTTAGCTGGGACTCCTCCTGGGCGATTTTATTTTGGAGATCTTGTAGAGCTTTTCTCTTTACCTTGTTCCTGCCCGCACTATGCTGTATGAAATGCCCCCTGAGCACTGCTTTGCAGGCATCCCAGACCACCTCCGGTTTTGTTTCCGGGATGTCGTTGATCCTAAAGTAGTCTGCTACCAGCGCTCTGTATCTCTGCACGTCTTCCTCTTTTTTAAGCAGGTTGTCATTAAGCCTCCAGTGCCTTGCTGAGGGTTTGTGGTTGAGTTCTACTGTAACCGGGCAATGGTCTGATGTATCCCTTGGCTGTATTGTTATCTGGGATACTCTTGGCACCAAGGCGTTTGACATCCAGATCATGTCTATTCTGGACCAGCTCTGGTGCCTGTGCGAGTAGTAGGTGTAATCTCTCTCCCCTTGGTTGTGGAGCCGCCAAACATCCTGAAGGGAGTGGTCTGTTTTGAGCTGTAAGAAGGCCTTAGGGAGAGTGCTGGAAAGGTCTTGCTTCGCTCCCTTAACTGTTTTGCCTGGGTGTGTTTTGTCCCATTGGGGGTCAAGTACTCCATTGAAATCGCCCATAACGATCAGGTTATCATATTCCTGCTCCTCTAGTAACTTCGAGAGAGTCCGCACAAAGTCATTCTTAGGGCCGTTCGGGGCATATATGTTGCAGACTAGAAGCCGGGACAATCCCACCTCAATTTTCACTCCTATGATTCTCCCCTCCTGATCTGCGAATGCCAGTTTGGCTGGTAAATTGTCGCTGACATATGTCGCTACGCCTCTTTTCTTCTCGTTAGCCAGTGAACAGAACAGCGTTCCCATGTTTCTGTTTGCCAGATGGTGTTCGTGAGCCTTTTTGATATGGACCTCTTGCAGGGCCAGGATGTCATATTTGTTCTTTCTCAGCTGGTTGAAAGTTTTTTTCCGTTTAGCCGGCGAGTTCAGACCATTGATGTTGTTGGAGTAACACCGCAGTTGTAGTAGCGGATCATACATCCTGCATTTCCTCTGTGTTGTCCGTTTCGCCATTGTTGGTATCAGGGTTTTTTGCCGTCGCGCCTTTTGTCCGGCCTCGAGGTTCTCGAGCCGGTAGAGTTGGCTCCCTATTCGGGGAAGAGAATCGCCGTTTCTTTACTTGTTCGTTTTGTCCGGGTCTGGTAGGAGTCTTCGAGCCAGGATCTTCCTGAAGTTTCTTGTAGAATGCTTGTGCCTTGGGTACTGAGGTCAGCCAATGTTTTTGTCCCTCAAAGGTAACCATTACTCCTTCCGACTTCTCCCATCGGAATCTAATTTTCCTATTTTTTAGTTCCTCTGTTAGAAAGGAGTAATTTTTCCTCTTGCTTATGGAGGATGCTGTAAATTCTCTCAACACTATTACTTTACGGCCCTTATGTAGTATTGGTGTTTCCTTTTGCTTCAGCAGCACCTCATCTCTGACCTTTTTCCTACAAAACTGAACCACTATATCTCGAGGCACCTTGTTCTGCCTCGCATATGCAGAAGGTACCCTGTACGCTTTGTCTATTTCTTGAGACATCTCTCCCTCCTTTCTGCCTATGATGGTGGAGGAGAGTTTGCTGACGATCGCTTGTATATCTTCCTGCGACTCTTCCTACAGGTTTCTAAAACGGAGACTTGCCTCCAGAGAGTTTTGTTCCAGTCTTTCCTGGACCAGCTCTAGCTTTGCGTTTCTTGATTCCAGACTTTCTATGCGCTTGCGCATCTTCTCTTGTGTCGTCATGATCTTTTCATTCTCTCGCCTGGCTGAGTGTATTTCATCCCTCATGTTGGCCAGTTCTTTCGTTAGATCTGACTTGATGTCCATTAGTTGTTCCTGCACTGATCTGTGTTGTGCTTCTTGTTTCGCCGCCGCTGCATCTACTTTCCTTTGCGTCGTTTCCTGCTTCTCAGAGAGTTTCTGCAACTCTTACAGAATGTCTTTTAGAGTTGATTCTTCATTATTGGCGAGTCGCTTCTGGACTCCCTTGGCGTCCTTAAATGTTTTCGGGGTTGTCATTTCCCTTGTTTTGAGATTGTTCGTCGCGACGTCAGATGGTCGCATCCCCTTTGGTTGGCGTCTGCCGCGTTGCCTTGCCCTCTACATTCTCTCCAGTCAGAGTGGATTACGATGTGCCTTTGGTGTTGAGGCTGAGCTTATAGCAGCCAGAGTCACAACGATGAGAGATTCCTGTTTTCTGGGACGGGGGGTTGAAGAGGCGGTGGGGTGTGTTCTTTTCCCTCTTCTTCTTTGTGCAATCTTTGTGTCTTGTTCCCCACCCGGTGGGATCGCCCCCTTCTTTTGCTATCCTGGTTACCCCAGGGAACAAAGCCCCCTTTTTCCCAGTTGCAGCGCTTCAGAATGTTAATGCTTGCGAAGCTCTCCTGCGAGGGTGCACCTTAATATTTCAAAATGAGATGCTGCCTTGGAGCAGAAAGAAAAGCCCAGCACTCCTATATTAGCACTGAGCAGGGCCGAAGCCTTGACAGAGGAGAACAAAAGGTAACTGAAAAGTATAAGGGGCGTTCATAGAAGGTTTTCCCTGACCCACTTCTATTTATCCCAGGCTGCTGGCACTGCAGATGTGATGATTTTTTTCTTTCTTACAAAATGGCGCTCCCGCCAAGAACACAGGGCTCGTCTTCTTCTGGGGCTATGAAGGGACGTCCGCCATCTTGAATGGTTAGAAAGTCCCCCGAACTGCTTCTGACTTTTGTTTTTTTAACTTATTTTCGTCTTCTTTTCCCCCTGCTTGGCCCTTCTCCCAGGGATCCGTCCCTCTATTCGCTGGCCCCGATCCCTATTGTGGTGTGGGGGTCTCCGGGGCTGCTTGGATCCTTGGTGTTGGGGGGCGTGCTCCCCCCCCCCACAGCAATGGCGTCGCCCTCTCTCGCCGCGGCCCGGGGATCCCCCCAACTTACGGCTGCTTTCCTCTCGTTCCCTTCCTCCTCTCTTGCCCTCCGCCCGTTGGTGGGGGGGACAGAGCCAGCAGTACGTGCGGGTCGCCGCCCGCTTCCCTCTCCTCGGCCCGCTCGACGCTGCGGCGGCGATCCGGGCTCGCGCGACCACTCCCTCTTGAGGGGGGAGAGATCCCTGGAGCCAGCGGAGCCTGCCTAGCAGCTTGGCGAGCCCACTGGACACCTCTGTGTCCGTGGGTGGGGGCGCCAATCGCCCTCCGACCAGTGGAGAAGAAGGCACTTCAGGAGCCCCTAAAGTGCCCGACCTGCCGCCATCTTCGTCCCCGGGTGACTCCCCGGGAATACAAGTTTTAAGGGCTTTCTCTCCTTGGGGTTACAAGTTGTACTTTTGGAAACAAGAAATCTCCTAATCTAATCTTTTCCTTGGGGAACCACACAATAAAAGTTTGGAGGCCCCTTTCCTCTCCTTGGGATTACACATTGTTCTTTTGGAAACAACTTGGAGGGCCGGGGTGGGACGCTGCCGTCTACAGGGCGGTCAAGGAATCAGTCCTCTGTGGATTCCTCCCTCCTGATCTGGGAGGATGGGGCAATGTTGAACAGTGGCCTGGCCTCCACTTATCTTGGAAACAAGGAAATGTAGTAAATTAATTTAATGTTATGAGATAAATTCCATTTTCTCATATTCAGAGGAGTGTGCTCTAGACAAATATGCAAAACAGATATATTTAAATTTTCCAAGCGAATCCTGGAGACAGCACATTTCTTCTTGTAATATTCCTTAATTACTGAAATTGCTTTTAAAATTGTCAAAACCTCAAGGATCTTCTATACACGTTGATAGTATGCTGACAGAGTAGAATCTTTTCTACCATTGTGGCAAGTTTTGTCAGTAGCGGTCTAAAACTGAAGGAAAGGGAATCCCCCAAGTTTTGCCTGTCCCATTTGCAGGTTTTCATGTATTGCACAATCACGCCCGCCATTAACAAAGTGATTTGGAAATTTCGGAAAATTCTAACTTTTGGGGGGAAAATTTTGGAAATCATTTTGGAATTGAATCACTAACACCTCCTACATCGAAAACAAGTTTTGGACCATTTTTTCTTTGATCAAACAAGCCTAGTTTCTATAAGTCAAAAATTACTTGAGGCACATAACAACACTTGGTATCTGCTGGAGTTTGGTTTCAGGATGCAGACATACTGTAGATACCAAAATCCATGAATGCTCAATTTCCATTATATACAATGGCATAGAAAAACTGTGTTCCTTGTATAACATGGCAAAATTGAGGTTTGTTTTTAGGATATTTCTTTGAACATTTTCAAGGCATATATGGTTTGAATCCATTGATGCAGAATCTTTGGATAGAAAGGACCAATAGTAATTGCATGGTCACACAAAGACTGAGACTTACTCCCAAGGAATACTAGATTGGTCCCCTCTCTTGCCTGTTTCCCATGGTAGGGGGGGGGGGGAGTTAGGTATTTGCCAATCAACAAAATTCAGTCATAGGATATGAAAATTCAGGAGGACAGAAGATAATGTGAATTGCTCTGCACAACAATGTATCTCCACTTAAAAAGATAAGGTGACATAATGCTAGAGGCACACAAGTGAGTATCTTCTATGAGCAAAGTAAATGGAATTGCCCTGCAGTAATGATGAAGGAAAAAACAATAGTGAAACAATTATGAAAATTATAGCAATTAGAAATCTAGTTATTTAAACACAAATACTGTAGGTAATGTCTGCAGGAATGTCATTTAGAAAAAAACCCCAACAACAGTGTATCTCTTTATACCTGACATTTTCAAAGCAGTTATTTTAAAATACAGGGGCATATACAAGCTATTTTCAGACACATGGACAGCCATCTGCCTGTATAGTTAACAGTGGGCAAGCTACCAAAGAGATTGGGTGAGGGAATGACAATGACAGTCTGTTGCTAAGCAAACTTTATATTGTGAAGAGGATATTTTAAAAAATGACATGAGGTTATTGTGCTTTGCTTCCAGCCTCAAGGACACCAGGCTTTTGACTGCTGTTTCTTTTCATCTGAAAAAATGACTTGTGCCATGGCAGGCTTATGACTAGACAGGGTCTTTCAGGGTTCACTCTGTCTAAATAAATATGGATAGATTCTTATTCAGCCACTCCTCCAAACTCCCTCTGTGAATGATATGGTGGCTGGAGGGGACAAAAGGATTATCTTGTTCAAAGCCCTCACCTGGAGGCAGGATTTTTATATGTTTATCCACTGCATGATTAACAGACATTATCCAGATTATAATAAACCATGAGCAAAGACCATGAGCTAACCTGGTACAGTGGTGCTCGCAGGCAAGAAAAATACAATGAACCAACTAGCTAAAACCCAATAAAACAAGGATTTCACTACAAATACGATGACTATTATTACTACTAATAATAATATAAGAAAAGGTAAAAAGAAAATGGGATGCAGCAGAGTCAAAAGGTATTATCTGATCATACTGCGGGAATTAAATATGGCAGATTTGCCAGGGAATTTTACAACTGCTTGGTAGTTTGTTATAAATGTAGATATTTCAAGTTACAACTCCAAGGCCTGCAATAATGATTTACAATTGAACTTAAGATGCTTAAAGAATAGCTGCTTTCTCATTAATCAAAAATACTTAGTTGCGTATTTCTTTTTTAAACATCGGGATGCCTCAAAAGTACTTGTATTTGGTATTTTTTTAAAAAGCAAAACCACATCTCTTTACAAGCCATGAGCCTTTTCTAACTATCAAAGTAACAAAAATAGTTCTGAGGCAAAGGGACTGTCGTTATCTCTCAGTAATCCACTAGGCATGGTTAGGTTCGATCGGAATCTTCGTAATTCAGAATGAATTCAAAAAGATTTGCTTTTTGAAGCAATTTCGAAGTTTTTGAGGAAACTGGAAGTCCCTTTGCCCTTCCAAAGCTTCTTCCGCCATTTCCATCATGAATCAGTAAGTAAGTCGGAAATGATTCAGCTTTTCCCCCCGTTTCTGGTCCCTGGCCTCGGCTCAAGCCAGAGAAGCATTTTAAACCAGCGTGGATGAATTTCATTGCTTTGCTCTCCCTTCCGCTTCAGTCTTACACCAGAGAAGCGTGTTAAACCAGAGTGGGAGAATTTCCTCCCTTTGTTGTCCCTCCCGCTTCAGTCTTACACCAGAGAAGCCATATAAAACCAGAGTGGATGCATTTCCTCCCTTTGCTGTCCCTCCCGCTTAAGTCTTACACCAGAGAAGCCATGCTAAACCTGCGTGGATGCATTTCCTCACTTTGGCATCCCTCCCGCTTCAGTCTTCCTTTCAATGACAAGGAAGCCGTATTAAACCAGTGTGGATGAATTTCCTCACTTTGCTGTCCCTCCCGCTTCAGTCTTACACCAGAGAAGCCATGCTAAACCAGTGTGGATGAATTTCCTCGCTTTGCTGTCCCTCCCACTTCAGTCTTACACCAGAGAAGCCGCATTAAAACAGTGTGGATGAATTTCCTCACTTTGCTGTCCCTCCCACTTCAGTCTTCCTTTCAATGACAAGGAAGGGGGGTGGGAGAAATGGTGAGAAAACATGGAAAGCTTCGAAATGGAAGAGAGCTATTCCTTATTTTTAAAAATCCATGAATGATCTCATACACACACCCAACCTCTTTCTCTCTGTCAATATATCACAGCAACATTCACCAAGATATGTACTTAATAGATATAGTACCCTTATCCTCTACCCAGAAGAAAACTACAAAAACTGCCAAAGTCCAAGCAAACATGCGCATGTAGCATGGGTTCTGGAACTCTTATTAAATTGCA
Source organism: Anolis apletophallus (assembly GCA_030556195.1). Taxonomy (NCBI): domain Eukaryota; kingdom Metazoa; phylum Chordata; class Lepidosauria; order Squamata; family Anolidae; genus Anolis; species Anolis apletophallus. The sequence continues at coordinate 81,778,905 of JARBWK010000006.1, read as the reverse complement.
CACAAAATTATATTGTTGTTTATAATGCAGTTTATGATGCAGTTAAACACTTTAAGTCACTAAGTAATTTCAATGACTTCTTTCACAAATGTTTACTTTTGCATTTGCCAGAGCTGCTCCAGTTGCAGTTTTGTAGTGAAGGTGAGTGACGTAAAGGTCTTTCTGTGTATTGTTTATTTCCTTGCTTGATTCACAGCAAACCCTGACAGTCTGAAAAAGGTCAAAGATTCAGTGCTCTGGATCCACTGCAGAACTGTCCATCACAGTTAATAAAAAGCAAACTGACCTGTCAAAAACTGCTCAACATGTAATTGTGTAAGCATTTATTTTTCTTGGGATGGTCTTTTGCTAGAATGAATGGGTTGTACTATATTGTCCATTGTGCCACTCAGCCTCACAGCCTGACTTTCTGCCTGCAGATAAAATGGATTCCACTAAATAGGATGTTTTGGCTCTGTTTTACACTAATTTTCATTTATCTTCTATTTACCATTGTGGATATAGCAAGTTGGTACAAGTGGTAATACACACAATTTAAGCAGTAAGGAATATGTAGTATCTAAAAACAAATGGTATGCATGCCATAAAAAGTGTTTCATGGTTGTACACAGTCCCATGACCAATGCCTCTGGGTACACAGTAGTCTCCCAATTAGCCAGAGCTCAAGCAACTGAAACTCTCAAGCAACCAGCAAAAAGTGGAAGAAACAATAAATTAAATAAAAAATATGTACAGTACAATAAAACTGTGTTACATTAAGTTTGCTTTATTTGTCTTAAATTGCTTTCCATTATTATATTTTAATATTAAAGTCAAGTCAATACAGAATTTATGGAATGGTACAGTTTGGGGTATAGTATTACTTGGGTCGATTTTTAATAGTAAGCCTCAAGCAACCAGAAACTACAGTTATCTGGAATCTGCACATCCCTATGGCTGCCACTTAACTGAGAGTTTACTGTAAATGAACACATACAAACAGTTGAACTGTACTTAGATTTATTTATTTTTTGACGTGGGGGGTGTTTGTTGTTATGTTATTTTGTCTGTTTTGTTTTTGATGCTGTTGTGGATGGTCCCTTACTACCCAGAGAACATTCCCATCAGAACTAGACCTACTAGAACAGATTTTTTTCTTTTTCATATAAAAGGCAGCATGAGCTTAACTAGATTCTGGATGTCTGTGGGAATAATAGTATTACTGGACCATGGCAAAAGTCTGCCCGTAAATAGGGCCTCCTTGACCTTTTTCCTCCCACTCCCATGAAAACACAAAAGTATCTGCTGTAGCTATGACAAAATACAACTGTATGGAGGTACTAAGGTATTTGCTCATTCACTGAATGCTATGTATTGATTGCAAGTTATGGCTTAGTATAAGAAATTTATATGGGAGTTAAAGTTCTAAAATTGAGCACATGCTTTATAGATAGAATCCCCTCTCGCTCAGGGTCATCCAAGTTTATGCTTCAGCCTTTTTGTTCTCCCCAAAGCTCAAGTGCTTAATAAAACATTGGAAGAAACAAAAAGTTGTCAGCATTAAAAATTGATTATTGCTAGCTATAAAATAACTATTTTTAAGCATTACTGTACCAAAGCCCATTGAACACACCATGCTAGAAATAGCAAAGGAATGGAGCCATTAAGGACCGGGGCAAGGAAATTATGACCTTTATTGCAGGAAGTATATCCCATGGGTCATTTATCTTGGAGAGGGGTATTCATAATGATGGGATGGTGGACAAACCTCATATAGTATGCAGCCATTTGATATGCAAGAGCAACTCAAGTCTGCTCACATTAGCTTTATGCAGACAGTGTGTGAATGGAAAACAGCAGGAAACAGCACAACTATATACAGTATATATGTATTTTGTTACGCAGACTGAGGCACAGGATATGTGACCAAATGAGAAGATCTAGGCCCAACTGGAGCACTTTTCAGTCCCAGTCAGTGAAAGTGCAAAGCACATCTTGAATCACTTCTCCATGTAATCAAAGGAACTTAAAAGTACTGGATCCTATGATTCACAGAAGGGTTCTGAGGGTAAGTTCAAATGTGCCCAACCTACATTTAGGAACCATACAAGCTGTGGTTTTCTGTTTTATGGTAACACGTAAAAGAAAACTAGATGGTGAGCTGGCCAACTGTCAAGGTTTTAAAGAGATTATTTAATAAATGCCAGAATAGCATAGCATTCAACATAACAGTAGTCCCTCTACTTTTGTGGATGTTAGGTGTGCAAGTTCCCTGTAAAAGTAGGGGGGAAACCCAAAAATTTCAAAAAATAAACAACTCTATTTCTAGGCCTTAGAAAACTCCAGCGCATTATATTCTTGCTTTGTGTTCAACTATAGAAAATAGTGTTATGCTAGTCTGATATTTCCTTGCTTTCCACTGACGAGAAGCCGGTTGCTCCTCAGAAAATATAAGCAGGGAAAGAGAAAGAGGGAGAGCAGTCAGGGCAGGGCCTGCTTGCAGCCCTCGCCTGGGGATCTTCTTCTTAAGTGGGAGGCCAACAGAGAGTGGGAGAGAGAGGGAGCCCCCAGTGGTGCAATAGGTTAAACTCTTGTGCTGGCAGGACTGAAAACTTTCAGGTCGGAGGTTCGAATCCGGTGAGAGCATGGATGAGCTCCATTTGTCAGCTCCAACTCCTCAAGCCTCTCACAAGGATTGTAAAACATCAAAACATCCGGGCATTCCCTGGGCAATGTCCTTGCAGTCAGCCAATTCTCTCATACCAGAAGTGACTTGCAGTTTTTCAAGTCGCACCTAACACAAAAAAATGGGAGGGGGAAGGTTCGGGGGTGTTGTAAATCGGGTTGTATGTACAGATTTAATGAAACACGATTTACAATCCTCTTACAATTTTTTGCACAGCCTTTGTAGCCTACAGCACATGGTATTTATTGATAACTTCCCATACAACCAGTACTAACCAGAGCTGACCCTACTTAGCTTCCAAGATTAGACAGCATCTGATGGTTTTCATATATTTAGGTCTATATGCCATTATAATTCATCAGTACAATGCCAAACCATGTGTTTTGTGTTAAACAGTGCAGGGATGAAACAACAACCTGTTAAAAAGATAAATTGTTGCTATTGTTCCAGAAGTAGGTCAGTTTATCAGCCAGTAGTTTTTATTGATTTCCTGAATTATTATCACCCAATTTGCACTCTCATTTAATAGTTAGACCATCCAGTCATGTTTCCATACCCCCCACACACCATCCAACACCTTGAGTGCATAGGTCAAGAACTTTAAATTGGCATAAACTGACTCTTTCTCACTCCCTCTGCTGGAGGGGTTAATTTTACTTTATTTCATGAGAGCCATTTTCATCTTTTTCCTCCAACCTCATGCATTTACAATCTATCCACCCAAGAGACTCAGTGTCCAAGCCAGCCTCCATCCACCTGATCCACTTACACACCATCAACCCAATTCAGAGCCCAATTCTGTGTGTACACCAATGAGAGACTCATGAAATAACATCTAATAAAATCCTATGTGTTCAAAAAATATCATATATCTGCCACTGAGCAAAAAACATCATACCCCTGAAAATGAATTAAAAATTGTGAAACCAAGGTTGCTGAACCTGCAACAAACCACCAACTAACCTGTTCCACCTTCGACCATCTCCTGACTACACTCCCGACTGAGCACTGGGTACAGATGTAAAAAAGCTTTCCCCCTCTAAAACTGCAGCTTAAAAAGTGACTTTTTAAAAATGGCATTAAAGCCTAAAGGAAGCACTTTTACTTTGAAATGAGGGGTACAGCACTTATTCCAGTAGCACAGGGACAAACATAAGTACAGACTTTTTTTGCCAGTGTAGATAGGGCCTGTGTTTACTGCATTCCCATTTTTACTTTTTAAAGGCTACACTGTAGACATTTTCAACACATGTTAGAGTAATAATGTTTGATGTACGCAGATGACTGAATATTTGGGCATCTTTTAATAATTTACTTCTTTCTAGTGAAAATGCTGTTGTATTTTAAAACCATGAAATCATAAAGATATTGTCAATACTTGTGCAGCAGAATCACTTTAGTTACAAAGATTCAAAATAAGCATTTGCAGAACGGAGGCAGGAGAAAGGAAAATGCAACATTTTTGATTGAAGACCAAAAAAGAAATAAGAATATAATTCTTTTCCCTCTGGTCCATTCCATTTCTCTCTCCAATTTGCCTCCTAATCCAAATAAAGCTCAAGATAAAGCATGTAAAAATGTCCAGAAACTGCTTTGCTCAATAAAATACTGTCACGTTTTTTAGCTTTAATATGTTCATCCTCTTTCTCCCACACCACCTCCATCTTGATAAAGCAGCTAAAATGTCCATGCACTTGAGTTGAAAGAAATAATTCCCAGGGCTGCCAGAAGTATGGAATAATAAAGGTTGTATTTTGTTATTCTGTCTCCCTTTCAACTCCCTCTGTTTTTATTAAAGCAGACCCCTAGGATTTATTCCCTACCTCCTTCAATCGAAAAGATAGCAGCAGCATTGCAGCAAAGAAAAGAAATGTTGCTTTTCTTAGTAGGAAAAATATCATTCTGCAAACAATAATATTAATGTTCTATTTATGGGCATAGGGATGCATTGATTTTTATATATCTTACTTCCAACTCTGCATGGCTAACAATGTAGTGAAATTTTGCTGTTTTGTATGGTTCGCATGAAATGCTAATAGGTAGGAGTTCATTCTGAAGAAGATAATTTTAAGAACCAAATTACTACATTTTAACCAAGTTAACTATGATAAAAAGTGGCAAGAGTAACAAGTTTAACAGTTTGGATTAGTGATAGCATCAAATTTTGGAACCGGAATTGACAGTTTATTAAATTCGCCCGTCACAAAGAGCCAACAAGCAATGATGTCGTACAGAGCCCTGAACCAATCAGGGCCAAGCATGGATTTATTGAATATCTGCCAAACAAAATAAAAATGCTATGTATTTGCAATTGCAGTATATCTGTAAACTGGAGTGCTTTCTCAGCTGACATTCTTGTTGGCCATTGAAAATAACACCTCTGACTTTGACGTCAATCCGTCTGTGTCTCATTCATCCCCAAGGGAAACTTGACATGTTAGCTAGACCCACAAACTGTGATTTTAGCGGAGCTCAAATTACTCAATTCCACCACACGCCGAGGCAACATATTCCACTGTCAAACAGTTCTTGCCATCAGGAAGCATTTCCTAATGTCTAGGTGGAATCTTTTTTCCTGCAATTTCAATACATTATTCCATGTCCTAGTCCAGTATTTTTCAACCTTTTTTGAGCCGCGGCACATTTTTTACATTTACAAAATCCTGGGGCACACCCCCAACCAAAATGACACAAAATGACACTCTAACACAGTAATACATATAGTTAATATGTTTTAAAATGTATTTATACACTCAGTGTGAAACCTGGACCTGTTTCGATGAACACAACATAGATATCCTGGCAGGAATGGCAGAAAGACACACATGAAGGTCTTACTCAACAGCTGGGAGTTATAGTTCACCCACAATCAAAGAGCATTCTGAACTCCACCAATGATGGAATGGAATCAAACTTCCCACACAGAACTACCATAACCAAGAGAAAATACTATAAGAGTTTGGGGGCATTGACCTTGAGTTTTGGAGTTGTGGTTCACCTATATCCAGAGAGCACTGTGGAGGGGAGGGAGGAAGACGTGGGGCAAGTCTGCGCAGTAGCGCCCACACGGGTCACGTCTTACTCCCTCCCCCCTCCCGCAGAAGCGGCAGCATGAGCAAAGCGAGGCAAAGCAAGCAGAGTGAGGCTGGGAAGAAGGGAGCCTGAGTGGAGAAGAAAAAGTGTTCAGCAGGAGGGGGAAGAAAGGGTATTGGAGGTTCCAATTTCCCACGGCACAGCTGATGATCACTCACGGCACACTAGTGTGCCATGGCACACTGGCTAGGAAACACTGTCCTAGTCTACTGGTTATGTCAGTTGATACCATAATGGGGCACTTGCATGATTTGCATGAAGGAGGAGATGGAGAAACCATCCCTTTTCCCTGCATTGATTAGCACTTGGAAAGGGTAATGGCAGTGATGTCTGTCTGGACAGGAGATCAGTCAAAAGGAACCTAATCCAGCTTTCCAGACTGCCACAAGTCCTCAGGTTATGTCAGAATTTCCAGGAATTTTTGGAATTCTCCTAAAGTGGGACAAAGTGAATCATATAGGCAGAGAGGAGGCATGGTGAGTCTAGGTTTTCTGGCCAGTATAGATAAACTCATAGCTGGGTATCAGTGTCAGTCTTATCACACTAGATCTTAAAGAGTAGGCAAAGAGTATGCATCCCATCTGAAATCCTTGTTTAATGGGATATTTAGAGCAAACCTCTAGGAAAAAGACCTCTATGTTCCATTTCTTGGGAAAAGTAATTTGCTGTTCACTCCATCATTAGCTACTCAAAATCTAGAATGGTGATTGGAATAGTGATCTTATTTAAATTCTAACACCATCCACATTTTATTTGCAGGTGAATCTTCATCCATTTTCTGCCAGTCAAAGTATTAATGTAGTCCAATATATATTCCAGTTGTAGACTAAAACAAATATATTCTCATCACTGCTTCAAGCTTATCTGCTGTAATTATATTTCTTCTTTGTTTTCTGTGCACCCTTTCTCTTCTTCAGGACTGGTCTGACAACATGCATAACCCATGTAACTAAGGTTGTCGTGAGCAGCATCTTAAAAATAGTACCAATAAAGTGATATGTTGCCCAAAATACTTCATAATATCTAATTATGTCAAAACTTTGTTTACAAAACAATGTGTATTCCCCTAGAGATGGACTCAAAAATACTTCAAGAATTTCTGGACCAGCCTTATCTTGAATGTTTCAAAAAATGTAGTACATCTAATTTTAGTCACTTCTGTATATTACTAAGAATCTGTAACAGCACTTGTATCTACCTTCATAAAACCATTTTCCTGTGTTCTTTTAGACAGGGTCAGACCAAGACATTTTTCCACTGTGCACAGCTGTAGCATATATTCCAGTTTCCTTTAATGGCAGTGAAATTGGTCCCAGGTCAAATGCCTACGTTTGCACGCTGTTTTATTGGTTCCCTTAGAAATTGGCTGCCTATGTCTCTCATCATCTTTGATCCATACAGATGGCAAGTCCTTTTACTTTAAAAAAAAACCTAAGTCTCTTAGCTTCACCTAGTAATATACACTTAATCCTGTATGACAGATCAATAGGAATATGTAGTGTCCTCTTTTCTGAGACACACAGAAAAACAAACTGGTCTCAGTAGTAAATGCTAGGCATGGTTTAGAACCCAAAAATAGGAAATCGAAAATCTAATGGGGGGGGGGGATTTTTTTTTATTAGTAATAGGAAGACTTACAAAAAAAATTCCAAAACTTTCTAAAATGTAACTTAATTACTAACGAAATTCATTAGTAGTTCGTATGCCAGCGCATGCGCATTCCAGATGGTTTGGGCCTACAACTCCCAGAAATCCTAACAGCTGGTAAATTGGCTGGGATTTCTGGGAGTTGTAGGCCAAAACTTGAATAAATCACACTGAATTCTAGATGGGACTCTCCAAATAGGAAGGAGGGAGCAACGGTGGGAGGGAGGGAGGGGGCATCCTACTCTTAGAAGCAGTAAAAGAAAAGGAGGAGGAGCCCCCCCCCGGCTCCTCGCTGCCTCTCTCTCACCCCGATCCCGAGGGAGCGAGGGCCCAAGTTTGCCCAGGCTGGTCATATACCTACATTCCATGCACATGCAATACAGCAGTAATAACAATGGGTATAAGAAGAGGTAAAATTCAAACCGAAGTATTCTGACTGGTCCCTGCCTCATGCGGTGCAAACGGGCTCTTCTCTGTGAGCCCAGGAAAAGCCAGCGTTTTCTGCTTGGGTGCACACACATGCATATTCTTTGGGGGATTTGCTGCAGAATCTTCTCTATGAGCCCGGATTCTGCAGCAAATCCCCCAAGAATATGTATGTGTGTGCTCCCAAGCAGCAAACGCTGGCTTTTCCCAGGCTAATTTCCCGGGCTAATAAGAGAAGAGCCTGTTTGCACCACATGAGGAGAGACCAGTCAGAATACTTCGGTTTGAATTTTACCTCTTGTTATTGTTATTACTGCTGTATTATTGCATGTGCATGGAATGTAGGTATGACCAGTTGGATTACTTATAATATTAGGCACTTACAGTAGCATTCATTATATTATACATTAGGTTGGTTTCTCACCCCAATACTCTTTGATGCTTTAAATCCTGGCAGGGCAGGAGAGGCAGGGAAGCCTGGAAAATGTAAACAGAGAGGTTTACTCAGAAGTAAATCCCAAAGGAGGGCCCTTCATCCAAAGTGCCCTCCTTTGTGGATTTACTTCTGAGTAAACCTCTCTGTTTACATTTTTCCAGGCTTCCAGCCGAAAGAAGGAGCGAGTTTAGGGCTTGCCTTGCCATAATACTTATTGGCAAGGGAGGCGGGAGGGTGGTGAGAGAGAAGGGGGCCCCCACGACCCAATAACGACACTTAAGAAAATCCTGGCCCCGAAGTTCGAAAAAGAAAGTCCACTTCCTGGTTGGCATTCCAGGTGCGGAAATACTCGAAAGTAGCATTTCTTACGAATTTCTTACGAAACGAATCATTTTCATAACTTTTTTCTCATGCCTAGTAAATGCTTCTACCTCCAAGAGGTCAGACCAATGCTTATAGAGCTGAGAGTGGCTGGCCATCAGGGATTTCCATCGTACTCTAGATCTGATAATTTGAAACTTTCAAAAAGGCTATGAATGCATATATTTATTTATGACATGTGTTCAAATATATATTTTTAATTAATAATATTCCATTCATCTCCAACAGCTAAACCTATTAGATATTATTTTCCCCACCCCATAATCCATTTTTCTTCTGAAAACAGCTGAAAAGTTACAATTGGTTCAAAAATGATTGTATGAGTGGTATAATACAAGGAAGCTGAGATCTGACCTGCACTATATTGGGCAGAGGACAGGAGTATGAAGACATAGTTCATACAGTGGGAAAAAGCTGGAATTTGGATAGGTCAGATGACAAAATTTTGATTTTAGAATAAAGCAGGATATAACCTTGTTAATCAATATTGTATTTCTCAATTTGAAACCCCACTCCACTTTTCTCCCTCAAGATTTTCTAGATTAATTCCACGTTTTGCTTTTGTTTTTGTATAAAATACTATTTTGTGTGTTCTTCTGCATTAATCATTTGTATACCCTCCTGTTACCTGGCCACACTCCGATTCTGCTTGCATCATCTGTGAAGCTCTGTGGGATATCAAACAGCATAATTCATGGATGATGGTGATTAATGAAGAAGAGGAGGAGGAGGAGGAGGAGGAGGACCAAGGCGTGCCTCGAAATATTTGAAATCTAAAAAGTCAACGAAACAAAGAGAAAGTCTTAACATGGTAATGGTTGATGCTGCCTGTTTAAAACAGGGAGAAAGAATTGTGTGCAGCATATGCGTGCATGAAGCCCCAGTGAATTCAGCACATCAGTTCACAAGATAATGGCATCTGGCTGGTATATATGGAGTAGAACACAAGGGAGAATAGCTATGCAAGCGTGTTATCTTGGCTGATAGTAAAATCAAAGGCAAGAATGTTCACTATTAGCCATTCTCAAGCTATGATGCAAAATAATTTAACACAAGGTGATAATTTAAGTCATAAGATATCCACCATAATGAATTAGAGCAAACTCATTATCAGGTGTTGACTTTTCAATGTTCTCTTGGAAAAACAAAGATTTCACCCTAGGACCTATAAAACAGCAAGGCGCGCAATCCCAGCTTTATCTCTGCAGCACAAGATTGCCATTAGTGAAACAAAGTTGTAATAAAGTCAAGGGATCTGGTTTTATTGAGTGTTTTAAGGCTAGCAGAGTGGAGGCATTCTAGGCTTCAGCTAATGCAGCACAAGTTTTTTTAATGCTACCATTATCCAAACTCTGCAGAGTTTTCATGATGCTTACCTTCATAAATGCATTCAGCCTCCTAGGGATGCAATGTACAAGCCCTGAGTCCAGATCTTGAGACTTCCGAAACTTTAGCACAGAACAAGAACATTTTTTCAAATGTTAATCCAATCATTGGTACATCACACACACACACCACAACCACCCCCTCCCCAGAAGAATGGGAAGTAGAACAGGTTCATACTACTTGTTACACAAAGATAACACAAATCAGAGCCCACCTCCCAGAATGAGCAGGCTGATCCTTCATATCTCAGAATGGGAATGAAGATTATGTGGCTCTCCGGATTTTTGTCAGATAGCAGTATGTATGAGTCCAAGCCAATACAAGTGATTGAGCAATAATGGGAGTTGTCATTTATCTGCATCCATAAAGAAGAGCAATTGTTTGAAATCAGCCTTATGTATATGTATATCCTATTAGAAACTGGTTAAAGAGAACCTTGCAAACCTGGGAGGAAAGGAAACACTGTAATACTTCACTGCTTGGCCTATTACATTTTTAATTTCAGCTAATGAGACTGAAGATTGTTACAGCTTTGAACAGACAGAACACATGGCCATTCAAATGGTCTAAGATAAGAAATAGTACTAAGGAGCCCTTTATAAATTAATATTACAACATTGTTCTGAAAAGGGAATGTATTTTATTTAAATTCCAGCAATGAAGAATCCAAGTTGTAATTTTAAACTATAGTCATACTGTTACAGAAGTATGCATTATGGATAATATCAGGTTTCTGATGATAAAGGCAAAGGGAATCAATATAAAGGCCAAGCAAAGTGTCCCATTTCGCCTTGCATCCGAGAGAAAAGAGAAGAGCTGCAAGTTGAATCTGTCACCCTGCACATATCTCCTGCACATATTGGAGCCAACATAACACAGGATGCCTCCCATGCTGGGGGGAAAGTCTCCCATGTTGGGGGGGGGGGATCTGATGACCCTTTCACCCAGTTGGGTATGAGGCTTCAGCCGGAACTCACACAATGTCATGTGATGTCCGGCATGGGGCTCTGTCCATTAGACAGGGTGAAAGCTTCCAAGGATGCTAAATTCAGCCTATCTGATGAGGTCATTTGTCTATGAAAGCTATCATCAATGCTTTAAAAATATTTCACATTATACATGAGAATAAACCTATTTTCTATTCAGTGGAGGACTGCATATATTGATATGAATTCATGCAGATCTACAAACCTTCTCTTAAAAACATTAAAATTCAACCTGGTATTAACCACTTGCTGGTAGAAAGCCTCATCTCTTATCAACCATTTTGTCCACCACCACCTCTTCCCCACAACAACACAGTGACCCAATGTCAGTTGGGGGCCTGGCCACATGCTTAAAATCTCGATTTTCTGTGTAAAAGGTGAGTATGATCTTTAGTCCACTTTGATAATCCCTTATATACAGAAAGGCTACTCCTCAATGTAAGCACAGTAATACTTCCTTTCCCTGTGGCCTGATGTACTATCAATGCTAATATTTACTTATTTACTTCATTTATGCCCTGCCTTTCTTACCCCAGAAGTGACTCAAGGTGGCATACAAACTCTGGCAATAAGTAAATGCTGCAAGAACATATACGTAAAACACACCCCATCAAACTATAAAACAGTTAAAATATTTAAAACATACGAGTACTTAAAACACATAGAACAATAAACAAATTAACAACATATAAGGTGCTGAGTCTTGGTTTCATGCTTATCCATAATCATTATTCAAAATCCATAGTCATTATGCCAATCAAGATGTAAGCAAAGTTTGTAAAAGTTATCTTTTTCAACTTCTACTTCCAGAATACAATCAGTCCCTGAGTTACAAACATCTGCCTTACAAACAACTCATAGTTAAGAATGGGGATGAGACAACAGGAAGTGAGAGAAAGCTACCCCTTGGAATGGAATTCACTCCTGAAAGAGTTATTATGGAGAAAAGGTGTTTCCACTGAAGCTTTCTCACCAATCCTTGTTTCCACAACAAGTCAATTGTTTCAAAATCCAATGACCACAGGGATAGAAAGTGAGGTGAAATCTTCTGAATAGTGGCACAGACAGTTAAACAAATCCCACAGGGGTATTAACTCTTCCCTATGCTATCCAAAGCTCGCTCTCTCTCTCTCTCTCTCTCTCTCTCTCTCTATATATATATATATATATATATACAGTATATATAGATAGATAGATAGATGTTTGTATATATATATTTGGCTGTAGTTACACTTAAAATGTACTTGTTCCAACTTACAAATAATTCAGCTTAAGAACAAACCTATAGAACCTATCTTGCTCGTAACTGGGGGATGCCTGTACTGAGCTCGAATGCCCTTGTTCTTAAAAGCATAAGATTAGGTCACAACATTTTCCCTGCTAGACTAGCAAATTTAACAGATTTTAGTCACTAGTAAACTTTAGTTAACAAAATGACAATGAAATAACTAATAGACAAGATATAGGTGCAAAGGAAAAGTACCTATAAAACATACCCAGCGGTGTAAGCTTCCACTATAGATTCATCACACAATTCAGTTTTTCTGTAAAGGAGTTCTACATAAATAGTCGCAAAAAACATCACTTTGCACAAGCTAACCTATATCTCCATTGCAATTTGGCTCTGGTAGACATGGATGTTTCTTTGAAATCTTTTGGAAATCCCTATACAACAGAGAGCAGAACTTGGCTAGAAAGCCAATGAGGTGGAACAGCGAATCTTGTACAACACCCCATGGAGCACTTCTAGGCAGCCTGTAAAATAGTTGCTGCCACAGCTGCCAGGTATCTGCCATGTAGTCACGTCCCTTGAAACTGTAGCAGGATTTTGACTTCAAGGGAGGACCTCATGCCAGCTATAATCCATGTTATTTTACAAGTTCGGCTTTTACCACCAAGACTCCATTGTATTATAGAAATTATAAGAAATTACAGTGACTTTTGACTGTTAAGGAAAAAAAGGAAAGGGAAAAAGACACAATGTCAATTTTTTTTGCTTCTCTTGTCATTGAGGTCAGTGGGTCCTTTGGGCAAACCTCCTTAGAGCTGTACTATAAGCAAACAAAAACAAGGCTTTTCGGGTTTTGGCTGCATTCCAAAGGACTGGGTGCACTCCTAAAAGACTTTCAAAAGCAGACAAAGGTCCTGAGAGCCCTACACATCTATTATAACCTAGGTAAAATCGGGTTAAAAGTGGGGGTGGCCAAATGATGTTTAGCCAAAATGTAGAGGGAATCAGAAGGAATAAGTTAAGGGCTGGAAAACACAAGTTAAAAAGGTGTCCTTTCAACCCTCCTGAAAAAGCATACCTTTCCAACCCTATGTATTCTTGCAGCCCCCCCCGTAGACTCCTTCCGTGGGCCCTATTTCCCTCTCCACTTACTGAAGGAAAGCTCCAATGGAGGCTTGTAGCCATTTTCTCTCTCCCTTCTTCCTGGAAGATCATGGAAGAGAAATCCCCCCTCCCCTCCCCAAAACCCTCTTTTGGCTTTTGCGAGGGATGCGGGGAGGGAGAAAGGCCTTGTTAGGGTCTTCTCTCAGTTAGTGGAGGGGGAAATGGAGGGCAGGGGGATACTGGCAATGCCTTTGTCCACCTGTACTTATCTCAGAACAGCACATGAGAGCATCTATCCCACACACACACACACACACACACACACACAATCCTGGGTTTTTGGCTAGCTGTGTGGCCTCCATCCCAAGAAGAAGTGGGATTTAAAATCCTAAAGAAATAGAGCTACAAACAAATACAGATCCACAATCCCAATACAATATAATTTATGTTTGTGCTTGAAAAGATGTGGAGATTTCAAAAACTAAGCCCCAGCCTATCAGAGAGTTCAAAGGGCCCCATCCAAAAGCTTTATGGTCTCATCTGTTATTAGAGCTTCAAAATGAACTCTCTGATTCTGAATGGCTCTCTCATCTGGGTGGCTAACAGGTAATTCTGCCCCTGTCCTGCCTTGTCCCAGCCTGCTTATATTCTCCCCTGCCTTGCCAAAGCTAGATGTCAAGCCTCAAGGAGACCTTCATCCATCAATGTCCTCACTCACCAGGCTTTACAAGTGCTCTGAGGTTAAAGAAAATATTCTCCGCAGTTCCTGGGAATGCTTTACCATTTAAGCAAGATCGAAAATGAACTTCTCTGCTGGAAAGCAGTATGTGAGCATAATATTTTATTATTTTCTGCAAAACAGGAAAGTGCTTACTGCTCAATTATGTTGTTTCTCACTGACAAAACCTTTCCAGACTTTATATCCCCCCCCCCGACTCTCTCTCACACACATATACACATGAGAAAACGTTGGAATTAAATATAATCCAATATAGTAATCACAAACAAATGTAAGTTCGGTGCTTGCAAACTATCTGAATTGCTAGCTCTCTCCTTTTAGGGGTATTTTCTGGCTAATTTTAAATTTTGCTAAAGTTAATAAAATACACATTTGATAGCCTCTATTCATGTGTTCACACCTGTAGATTATGGGACACATATGGGGAGATGTTCTTGATGGTAATGGTACATGAATAAGGACCTCATCACATAGACAAAAAGTCCTGTTTTAGGGCTTTGTCAAGACACAGCCAGGATGGAGCCTACCAAAGCCCATCAGATAATGCCCGGCTACTTCTAGTGGGACTCCGTCCTGGTTGCATCTCAGCAGCATGTTGAGAGGCTGCCCTGAGAAAATAGGAGGTCATCCATGATCTCATTGACTAAGCTGGGGACAGAGAGGAAACTGTGATGGAAAGAGGATGCTGCCCTACAGTTTTCCACACTGCCTCAAGATTCGCCCCACTGTCTGACAGATTCCCCCACTGTCCCCTGGCTTAAGGTCCTCCATGTGATGAGGTCCTATAGCTCATTCCATAGTTTTTTGTGTAATAATGGATAAACGTGCTGGACTAGGGTTTAAAAAAACATGAGAACTCTTCTTATCATGCGCACAGTCATTAGGGTTGCCATATGGATAAGGAACAAGTACCTAAAAATAGGGATTTTTTCACAAAAATAAGGAACACTTCATAAAATCTTGAAAATCACCATTTGTTTTTCAAGTATGTCCCTTCTTTTTATGAAAATTTCCCTATTTTTAGGTACCTGTCCCTTATTCGTATGGCAACCCTAACAGTCATTATAACATCTCCATTTTAAGATGTGAATTGTCTTAATAGACATATGTTGCAGCTTCATGGTCCCATTTGGAATTAAATGGTTAACATAATTCCTCTGCCATCTCATTCTCAGAAATAGATTATTGATTCCTGCATGCAGAGGAGAACTGTGTGCCTTTTGGGTTCTGACCATGGCTCCAATGGCCCTATCACACTACTTAATTATAGGACTGTGATTCACCTAACTGCCATTCTGTGGAATCATCAAGTCAGTAGTTTGATGAAGTACTGGTTGCTAATTCTAAATATTTATCTAAACTGCAAACCCCAGGATTCAATGGATGGAACAATGGAAGTTAAAGTGGAATCAAAGTTCTATAAGTATGCAGTGTAGAAGAATCACAGGAAGTTTCCATGTAGAAATTTATTCATTATTATGTGTCTCCAATTTGATTTCAATTAATGGCAACCCTTTCATAGGCCTTTCTTAGCAATACTTATTGAGGAGGTTTGCTATTCCTACGAGTATGTGACTTGCCCAACTTTACCAACTGGGTTTCCATAAACAAGAGATGATTTGAATCCTGATTTCCCAGAATCCAGGACCACACCACATATACTCTGAAATCTAGTCCATGGGCCAAAACGTTGTATAGCATGCAGCCAAATTCTGCATTTCTATATCTGTATATGTCTCCATGTGTGCATGTGTTGTAACAAAAACACTCCAGATGCTTTTGGTCAGCTAAGGGCCCATCCACACAGTCCCTACATCCCAAGATCTGATCCCAGGGTCTGCACTGCCAGATAATCAGGGATAAACAGAAAACCTGGGATCAGATCCTGGGATATAGGGCATGTCTGGAAGGGCCCTCCTTGTGTCTATTCATGGTGTCATCCCCATGTAGCAGACCACATCACCATATCAAAGCTAAAATATCAGAAAATGTGTCAAAATTACAACTATAAATACCAACAGCAAATAAGTGCATTCTTGTAGGGTATACAGACAAAACCATGTGATTCAAAGTGTTATTGAAACTGAATAATAATGACAGCTCTGTCCAGAGAGAATGCATATTACCCCCTGTTTTTTCAAGGTCAAGACAGTCACTTCAATGAAACAAAAGAGATAGTGATATTTTGGCACTGATAGATGTTGGCTGCACAAAATTCCTCAAATGGCTTCCTACCAAATCTGCTATTTGAAATAGTTCCACTAATTCTATCACACTGCTGATGAACAAATAGACCCACCCCTTTTATCTCTGCCATGTTGCTAATAAGCCCAAGAATAATTTGAACTGAAATAGCAATCTTTTCTCCTAAAGTACTAAATCAGAGTCCTTTGTATACATACCCTTTCAGTTGCTGAGTCCCATATTTGGGATTCAATGAGAGGAGCTGAGGACCAAGGCAAAAGAGGAAGGCATGATAGCAGCAGTTTACTTGAGAGTATACAAGCTTTTCTTTACTACAAAAAGCATTCCTTGTTGCATCCATTAAATTATTTCTCGTTGTTATGTAAAATTTACAGTAATACTGATGGCTGTGGAGCTAAATGTGATAGTGGTAAATTTATGTCTAAAAATAAAGTGCAGATGTTTGTAATTAACATGCAAGAAAAATTAGCATTTTGTTACTATTTCCAGAAGACCACTTTCGCTTCTCTCATGCCAACTATGCTTCCAATTTATTACCAACCAAATCCCAATCCCCTTCTCTTCTTTCACACAGGGGGAAAATTGCCATTAATTGAGCCCTGTGTTATATCTGCCAAACTGATAAATATTAAACAAGGATATAGTAACTTCAGCTTTTTCTGGAAATGGAGACTGGTCAACAAAGGTGACCCCATTTTAGTGATTGCATTTGTATTTGTGCAAAACAACCAAATAAATAAACTAAATAATCTGAACTAGGGAGTATGGATACATTTTGGCTGGATATACATTGCCCCTTATCCCAGGATCTGATTCCAGATTATTTTCTTATTCCAGATTATCTGACAGTGTAGACTAATGCCTCTTCTACACCTCCATATGAAATCCTGATTATCTGTTTGAACTGGATTATATGACAGTGTAGGCTCATATAATCCAATCCAAAGCCAATAATGCAAACTATCTTCTTTGATAATCTGGATTATATAGCAATGTAGAAGGGGCCTCATATAATCCAGCTCAAAGCAGATAATCTGAGAATCAGATTCTGAGATATAAGGCATTGTAGATCCAGCCATAGGCTGCATCTACACTGCCCTATATCCCAGGATCTGATCCCAAATTATCTGCTTATCCCAGATTATCAGGCAGTGTAGATTTATATAATCCAGTTCAAATCAAATAATCTAGGATTAGATCATGAAATATAGGGTAGTGTAGATTCAGGTTGATTCTCAATGTGTTACATCCAAGCAATAGCTGTGTTGCCATCACGATCATATCAAAAAACAAGAAAACCAAGAATACTTCACCCTATTTCTTATTATAGAAATTAAGCACTACCAATTCCATTTAGAACAACTGCATTGTCCATCACTTATGTGTTTTATTAGAAGCCTTTCAATGGCCCTCCCTAACAAACCAGACTGCAGTTCTAGATTTTAATTAAGGAAGAGAAAAATCTCTTGAAGGAAATCTTTAAATCCATTTCCCCAAGTAGAGTAATTTATTTTCATGGGAAATCAATCCCAACTTTAGGATTTTAGTTGTTCCTATCTGTGGCACCACATTTCCAATATTGGCATGGAAACTAGCGTGTGAAGCACAGTCCCCATCTCAAAGGTTTTGTCAAAATATTTCCTAATAGTGGAGTGTAAGCATACTGCAAACATGTCAACATTGCCACTGATGCCAAAACTAATTTTGGGATTCCAGTTCAAGAAAGAGAAGCAGCTTTCAAAATCCAAATATTGTTAACAGATTTGTGTAAATGAGTGGTGTCAATTTACTGCTGTCAATTTTTTCATGATCCCAACATTGAGCTAAGGGACCCCATTTTGTGTAAAGACCCATAGTTTAAGAAGTCGTGTACTAGATGACCTAGAAAATGCCTAGAGAGAACTTTTAAAAATAGAGGTAAGTTAAAATAGGTAAGTTAAAACTGTTTCATTATTGGAAGAATGTAATATAAATGAAATCAATAAACATTTCCAATATTTAGCTGCAATCACAGAAAAAAAGTGTCTCTTGGAAAACACATTGCCTGAGGCTAATTTCTTTACATGCTCCTCTGTGACTTGGCGCTGTAAGGTACTTCTTTGTGAACATTTCACTGCTTGATCATAAGACGGCACTCCTTTGAAGTGTCCCCAAGTAACTCTGTAGCATGACAGATTACAGGAATCCCCTGTAAACATTAAGATGGAGCTTTTAAGTCTTGTGTGTTAAACCTTTTTAATAATCTGACGGTGCAGAAGGTATTCCAATAAAGATCCCACACTTGTAAAACCAAACATATTAGAATTCTGCTAGCTCTCTTACATGCTCATGTTTCTTGCTTGGCCAGTACATCCACAGAATAGGAAAGGAGTAGCTTTTCAAGAAAACAAGCACCCAATAGTTTAATGTATTGTCGAAGGCTTTCAGGGCTGGGATCACTGGGATGTTATGAGTCTTCCGGGCTATATGGCCATGTTCCAGAAGCATTCTTTCCTGACGTTTTGCCGGCATCTATGGCAGGCATCCTCTGAGGTTGTGAGGTCTGTCAGAAACTAGGAAAATTGGGTTTATATACCTGTGGAATATCCAGGGTGGGAGAAAGAACTCTTATCTGTTTGAGGTAGGTGTGAATGTTGCAATTGGTTACCTTGATTAGTATTTAATGGCCTTGAAACTGCTAAGTCATTAAATGCCAATCAAGGTGGCCAGTTGCAACAATCACACCTACCTCAAACAAATAAGAGTTCTTTCTCCCACCCTGGACATTCCACAGGTATATAAACCTCACTTGCCTAGTTTCCAACAGACCTCACAACCTCTGAGGATGCCTGCCAGAGATGCAGCAAAACTGCAGAAAAGAATGTTTCTGGAACATGGCCATACAGCCTGAACAACTCACAATAACCCAACACAAGTGTTTGTTACATAAAAATATGCTATTTTGCAGTGATGAACAGAACAGATTTTTTTCTAAGATGATGGACACAACATTTTAATGTGCTAAGGCATTTCAGTAGATTTAATCATGTTACTAACACACCATTAATTTCAATCTGGATTGAGAAAGATGTATGTTTTGTAGGATCACATTAAATTGAGCCAAAATATGTAGCTCTAGTTTCAGAAGTATTTCTTTCCAAATCATATTCCTGTCATCAAATTTCCTACTGATTCCTTGCTTGTATTTAACACACAATGGATGAATAGGCATGCTGCTTATTCTTGTGTAGGGCATTCATATTTACATTGCTAGGATGTGGCTGCACAAAAGGAATGGTTGGAGGCTTTCTCTGAAGCTGAAGGTGGTTTCTAGATGTGATCCGTAGTTCAGACCAACACAGTATTTATACTTTTTTCTCTTTTTGCATTTGGGTTTTGCTAACAGCAGCCTTGTGTACCATGCAACAAGATGCTTTTTTTAAAAAAAATGAACATAGAGAATGTTCAGTAGCAGTAGAAAATTCTGCTAGATGAATATTACATTCCTTTCACATTCCTATAGGTTTGTAATATTGTGGCTATACAACAAAAACATTCATTCCGGAAGCAAAAAGGGAGTATAGTACACATGATGCAACATGTACAAGTTGCTTTTATAAACTTATTTGAATGGCCAATTTCTTGACACAGTATTCCTATGGTTGACACTGCAGGTGGACGTATTAATATAAATCAGATGCACACAAGAGAGAGGTTCACTAAGAATGTGTCCATGCTGTGGAAATAATGTGTTGGCATCACTTTAACTGAGTCCAGGCCGGATCTTACATTATGTGAACTATGTGCCTGCAGGGGTGCCACATATTAAGGGGCGCATCAGCCGCCAAACACCCCTTCTCAGTCTCTGGCCCTATGGAAGGCAGCCTGCCTGCACCACACCAAATGCGGTCCGAGCAGGCCAGAGCTGCCCGCAGCGGCTCCACGAGACCAGAGACTGAGGAAGAGGGTTTGGTGGCCGGGGACGGAGGCTCCGCCCCCTGGCTGGCAAACCCTCTTCCTCGGTTTCTGGCCTCATGGAGGGTGCGCATGCGTGCTGGGTGCACATGCGCAGAACCAGATGGCTCCGCGCATGTGCACCTGACATACATGTGCAGAACTATATGGCTCCACGCATTCGCACATGGCGCGCATGCGCACCTCCACGAGGCCTGAAACTGAGGAAGAGCCTCCGCCCCCAGCCACCAAACCCTCCTTTTCAGTCTCCAGTCTCGTGAAGGCTGCGCATGCGCGCCAGGAGAACATGCACAGAACCAGCTGGCTCCACGGATGTGCACCCTCCACAAGGCCAGAGAGCGAGGGGGTGCCAAAATAATGTTTGCTTACTATTTTAAATTACCTTAATCCGGCCCTGCGTGGGAGTTTTAGTTTGATGAGGCACCAGGACTATTTGGTAGAGAAAGCTAAAGACCTTGCAAATCTACAGCTCCCATGATTTTATAGCATTAAGCCATAGTAGCTAAATTGGTGTCTCCTGGAAATTTCAACTATCCAAACTTGCTGATTATCATCCACAAGACAGCGCGCCATCTCGGTAGCAGCACCTAACCTATGGAACACCTTACCGGAGGAGGTTTGAGCTATAACAGATCTGCCCTCCTTCCGGAGGGCTTGAAAGACTAACCTCTTCTGACAGGCGTTCAACTTGTAATGGCCCTGCCTAATCATTTACTTTCTGTCTTAGTTATAAATTGTTTTTATTGTGTTTTTAAATTGCTGTTTATGAATGTTGATGTATGTACTGTGAACCACCATGAGCCATTGGGAATGGTGGTATATAAATTTGAAATAATAAATAAATAAATAAATAATAAAACTGCATTAATTCTACAGTGTAGATGCATGTCAATATATCTATGATCAGAGAAGATGAAATAGGGATCACAATTTTATGGGAGTGCCCAATGTACATTGATTTTTCTAAACTGTATCACACACAGAACAAATCCAATTGCATTGCCAGCTACTGTACACAACCTCCATCTTTCTATCCCCTAACTCAGTTTTGGATACCTAGGCCAGCTGTGAAGCACTGATGCAGGTTATTTTCCTATTAGATCCCAAATAGTACATCTAAAATCTCATTTGATCCCAAGTTTCCTCCAAGGTACTCATGAGGAGGAGGAAGTATCTGTTCCTGAAGGTAAAGAATTGGCCTTTAAAGAAATTGGATTTTTGTGTGAACCGAATTAAAGTTACTTAGAAAGGAACCAACAGTTCCCAGAAACGTGTTACTATAGGGGATGAACAAGAATAACAGTCACATTTTGGCCTGCTTGCTATCATCTTCCATGGAATCTCAGAGTTGTACAAAACACAAAAACACATACTAGCTGACAGAAACACATAAAAGTAATAAGATCATCACAACAACAACCAGACAGGCAAATCTAAAAAATTAAATAGCTTCCCTTTATAACGATGCCCTCTGTGGCTGTAAACATTTTAGATATCCCTGGAAAAACATCTGTACAATAATGATCACTGAGTTTAATTATCTTGGAGGAACAGTTTCATTGAAAGATTACAATGCTTTTTTTATGATGAGAGGAACAGAGATCCATGTGGGAGAGCAACGTGCAAATGAACTATTAACAACTTGGCAAGCAGCTTGCTAAATGAAAGGCGAACGTTAAAACTGAAGCTTCTTTGAGAATGCTTTGGGTTTAATGGGCAAGAAAGAGTATTTGTAAAAAAAAAGATCTTAGTTGGTCCCAGAGACTCAAGACAGTGACCAATAATTAAATAGTTATCTGATGAGCTGATGACTTTCTGTTAACTACTGTAAAGTGAACTTCAACTTACAGTGACCCCATGAGACCTCCAAATCATCCCATCATCAGACCTTGCAGACTTTTGACCTTATCAGATGCCCTTTATGCCACTTCACCAGAAGCAGCAACACTTTCCCCATCACACAGGGGAAGTGTCACCCAACCGGGGCCTTCCCATGTTGATGAGGAAGTGTCCTAGGACACTTCCATGCCAGTTGGGGGTGGGGCCTTCAGAAGTTGAGGGATGTTGTGTGATGGGCTATGTGCCCATCTGTCCCTCAACTAGGGCAGAAGCATGTTAGAATGCCAAAAATTCTTCATGTCATGAGGTATTTGGAGACATGGTTTCCTCGATTGAGTTACCCATCTGAAATGTGGCCTTCTTCTATCCGTATTACCTTCTACCTTAATAAGCATTATTGTCTTTTCTAGTTAAACATGTGTTTTCATGATATAGCCAAACTATGGCAGTATCAGGCTTCTACACAGCCACATAATCCGGATCAGAATATGGGGGTTTTTTTTCAACCAAAACATTTTTTTAAAAAACTACAAGAGCTATCTCTTTAAATTGTGGCACAGTGAGACAATGTGGGCAGGGCAGCAAGCCTGTCAAGTTTCAGAACAATCAGTCCATCCACTGATTTTTAAGAATTTCTTTCAATGTAAGCACACTGGGGCTTTAATGCTGATTGCCCCGTTCTTCTGGTGTGAGCAGAATTCTGGGAAATGTAGTTTAGGACAGGGCCCTTTGAATAACCTGCTATAGAGGTCCTCACCTTCCCACACTACATTTCCCAGAATTCTGCTTGCACCAGAAGAATGAGGCTGCCTATGTTACAGCCCCAGAGTGATATGAGTGAGACTTAAAAGCAATAAGCACACACAGTAAAATGATAAAAGAAGGATTTAAGAACTGGGGGAAATAAGGATTGTAAAGTTTGGGGAGGGGTTATGGGCATTTGGAAAACAAAAGTTTGGGGTTGGATAATTTCAACAGAGAAAGGTTGTAGACTGGATATGAAGGGATGGCAACTAAAAGAATTATCAAATAGCTATGTTTAAGTTTTACCAAACACACAGAATGAGTAGCACACATTTTCCTCTCTCCTCTATACTTCCACAAAGAATGAAAAGCACAGCTGCCTAAAGGAGGGCACTGCCAGCTTTGCAGAAAGCCTTAAAAATGACAGATAAACAAGCCTTGCCATTTTCCCCATTGCCACTAATAGAATAAATCTTAACGAAGCAATTATGAAACTTTGGAGATTCAAATTACTAATTGGAATTAGACACCCCCCCCCTCCTAATCTTTACTAAATGAATCTCCGAAATGAATTACTAATCGGATTTCAGCAACTTTGCATGCCTCTATTTATACGTCAGATGTTAAATGTCCACCTTTATTAGCTATGCCATTAGAAAAACTTGTAGGCATAAGCTAATGGTGCTAATGAACAACAACTGTACCTCAATTTGAAAACAGTCTTTCTAAACATTCAGAAACGAGATGTGAAAAGTCTGTAGATTAATCAATTAGAAGCTTCAGCCAATTTATCTCCGACACTTTATCACTTCCATCATGTTTCTGTAAAAAGCAGTAAAATAAAATATTGATGATTTCTTTTTTATCTTTTAAAAAAAATACTAGTAACAGCTTTTGATTAGATTTATTGAAGGTTTTGGGCCTTGAAAATAATGCTTATATTTAGACTTTGGGTATGTACATATGCATCTAAATTTAATGTTGTAATGAATGCATTGATTAAAAGGCAAGATGATTAACCAACTTTTAAAATTCCTTTAATGCATTATAATCTTTTGCTTTTCAAAATATGTAAATACAGCACTTCAGAGTAATTGCCCATGAAGCCCAGGATTGTCTTTAACTGTCAGTGGCTCTTTGGAACCTTCTACATAGAAGAGCATGTTCTCTACTTAAAAGCTGCTTGAAGACTTCAGATATCAATCAATCAATCAATTACTTGATTAGACACCAATGGTGCTCTGGGCGACTTACAGAATAAATCAATAAAAACTTACTGTAAATTATCATTAAAACCACTAATCAAACACTCTGCCAAAGAGCCAAGTCTTCAGTGTGACAGTAAAACAACTCAATTCACGCATGGCTCAGATGTCGGGTGGCAGAGAATTCCACAGTTTTGGGGCAGCAGCTGAGAAATCTCTCCGCCTAGTGACCTCCAGGCAAATTTCTCTAGGGCCCGGTATATATAAGAGATTCTCTTGAGAAGATCGAGATGGCCACTGGGGTTGATAGGAAGAGAGATGGTCCCTAAGGTATGTCGGCCCCTGGCTGTAAAAGGCCTTAAAAGTTAGAACCAATACCTTGTAGGAGATCTAGAATTCGATTGGTAGCCAATGCAGCTGACACAGGATAGGTGTATGAGTAGTCAGCTCCTCAATTATCTATCTGGCTATGGAAAAAGGAAATCTCACATAATCCAGAATATCAAGAAACATACATCAGAGAGCAAAACCTGTACATAGTCCTGAAAAAGGCACTAGGGTCATAATTGTAACCCGCCTCACAATCTAAACATCTATCAAGCACAGTGGGTGAAGGAGGTCTGTTGAGCTATCAGTTTGGGGCATAAGGAAGATGATATTTCCAGTTCCCTTCCCACAGCAAGGAAGTCTACAACAATCAGTAAATAACAGTGAATATACATATAGCCAGAAGTCTCATAAACATGTACATTAGTAGCATTTTGCAACTTTTGTGAGCCAAGTTTGAAAATGGCTATCTCTCCAGTCGTACTGGATTTAATAATCTGAGAGTCCTCTTGGTAATTCTAATGTTTGCCTTGTTCTCTTCCCAGGAGAGAATTCAATCAACTTTACACTGGTTTTCTTTGATGGGTAATACGAGATGTTAAGCAATAGCAGTAGTGTACACTAAATGGGACATTGCACTTCAAATCTGAATAATTTTAATCTTGTTTTCTATTTACTTTATCCTTTTCTTCCAAGATATTTTCTCGTTCAGCCAGTGGGCAATCGGCAGCTTAAGACAAACTTTTAGAAATCTGCTGTAGAAATGTTGGTAACAGCTGTGTTTGGGTACTTGAACAAATTGTAACTTGGGCAATTCCTCTAGGAATGGAACCCATTAATAGGAGAAAGAAATAAAATCGACTGCCAAGAGCAAATGGCAAATGGAATTCTTAACACTTGATGAAACCGTTGGGCATTGAACTCCTGGTGCACAGTTCAAAGAGTATCGAGCATCCAGCAAGAGTGTATAGGCAGAATGTGATACTAAATTCTCTTATTAAGTGGCAAGGGCAAGAAATAGGATACTTTAACATGGACCTATATGCATAACCTTGTTATATATGTGTCTTAATGTAATGAGTCAGCCTCAGTGTTGTGCTCCCCTGTGCCCAACAACAATGAATTAGTCAGAATTTGTAAGAGTTCCTTTTTCTACCTTTCACTGGTTTCATTTGCTCACTTTGCCTTGTATATCCTGAGGGTTTCTAATTGACTGTGGCAAAGTCACAAGTGGTGGTATAGCAATCTGGGGAATAGAAAACCTTATTTGTACAATAATTTAGCCAAGAGGAGGGAACTGTGCTTATACTGCACTTTTACTGCACACCTTAATGGTGCATAACAATAGTCCTGACTACAACACAGAAATCAATAAACAAGAAGATGAGTCATGTTGCCATTGTTAATGAAATGCCAACAATTATAAAAATCCTTTTAAACAATACCAAAAATTAATTGGAAACTTAAATCAAAGGATCATATGCATGTATATTAGTGGACAGATATCTATAATTGCTTTAATTCAAATCCCCCTCCCCATTTTTAATGGAAAATGTACAATTTGCATGTAGATATTTTAATTTGTAGCTTTGACCTTGTTTTATACCAGCAAGGATGCTATTAGATTAAACCTGGAAGGGAAAGAAGAAAGTGATTTCTTATCTTTCATGCTCATCATGTGCTTTCCCCGAGCCAGTGGTAGTGACGTTCTCAAAGTGCAGGGTTGCTTTAGACTCTTGGAGGGCAATTACGTGGAAAATAAAATGAAGATAAATCCAATTATTTCTTAGCATAATGGCAACAAAACAATGAGTGCATTTTGCAAGTGCAAATTTCAAAGGCTACGGCATTCATTTTGTCACATATTGCAAACCAAGCAGGAGTAAAACTAGCCTTCCAAGATTTAGAGCACTCGAATACAAGAAAGGGCAATTCTTTTTGCAGTCTAATAACAAAATCTGTCCTAATAAAGAAGATATTCAGCTCTATCTCTAACATCCACATGAACATGAAGGGCAAAGCATCAGAAAAGTATTTGCACAGCAAGAAGAGATGCCAAATATTTATTGTAATCTACGTGAGGCTGATTACTACTAACAATGCGTACTGGATATTTATTTCTATGGTCAAAGTCCTGCCTCTGATATTATAGTGCAATTTTTGCCTCACTCAAGCCAATCCACAATACTAATTTCAACATCACAAAACTTCAGCTACAATGTTAATTTTAAACCAACAGTTTTATATAGCTTCTTGACCCCACTATGACTTCAGAGTCTAATAGTCAAGCAATCTACTGCAAGAGACTTCATCAACTCATCATTTGGAGAAAGAATCCTCATGTTGAAATGCAGCACAGCTAAAAATCAGTCAGCTATGTCAAGATCAGACATCAAATTGGAATCTAAGCATCTTTTTTACTTCCATAAATGCTGTATTTATACTTCTAAAGAACAATGAGGGAAAAGTAAGAAGACGTGTTTGGAAGGCATAATCCTTTTAGCCACATGTTACATAGATAGAGTCATTGTTCTCTTTCATCTCTATGGATGCTTCCAGAGAAGGACGGCACATCACTCTATCAATAAAAAATTATTTTACTCTTTCCATTTCTCTATGAATAAAAATAGATGGGACAAGTGATAGAAATGTACAAACAGGCTTAGGAATGGAAAACAGCTTTGCCTTGTTGTCACATAAAGTTCAATGAATGAAGCAGGGCAATGGTACAATAAAAGTATCACCTGAAACCACCCCACTTGGTACAAGCCCAAGGGGTGGCATGCTTGGCACATCCATGGACAACTTTGTGCCCTCTGAGATCTGCCAAGGACCATACACCCCTAACACCACAACATGTCATAAATTCAGAAGATCACACACCCAGAAATAGAGAAGAAATCACAACTGGTTGCCCAAACCTGCATTTTTTGTTAAAACAAAACACATGAAGAGTACACCCCCTGTGGAATTTTGCATCCCAGTAACATCCAAAAGGACAATTCTACTTCAAAAATATGTGAATTTACAGCATACCTTGTTAATTGAGAAAACGTGTGAGGCTGTACTAATATACCGCTGAAATGTAATGGGGTTATAACAAAACAGGTGAGTGGCTGCTGAGTGGGACTGAAGATGAACTACGAGCAACATGTCTCTTATCTCTGAACTGAACAATAACACTGGTGCCAGGAGTCTTCTTTTGTTGTCACTGTTGCTGAATTACACTTTGAAACAGAGAGTAGACTTCTTTTATAGCTTCCATTCTCAATTCAAATCCTCCAGTGACACATACAGATTGAAATAGTCTAATTTCTCAGTAATCATGGCTACTCTGCAGAACAAGATGGACTTATCAAGTAACTAAAACCCAGCAGATTATATCATATAGTTAGGACCAATGGGATTACCCCTTCTGGAGCCAATGGCCAGCATTCTATGCATGGAGTGTATGTCCTTATACATGTACATGGTTTTTGTTGAGTGCAGTGTAATATTTGTCAGGACAGAAGAGTGTTTAGCCCTAAATAAAATTTGCTGAGTGTGTGGATTTGTTTAATCTTTGTTCTAAGAAAAGCAACCCCCCCCCCAAAAAAACCACCTGCTTTATGCAGTACAGGTTAAGCATATATTGAATTCCCAAATTTTAAACAGTCTAAAATCCAAAACTATCCACAAGAGTGGCTGAGATAATGACACCTTGTTTTCTAATGTCTTAATGTGCACAAACTTTGTTTCGTGCACAAAAATATTAAAACATTTATATAAAATAATCCTTAAGATAGATAGATAGATAGATAGATATAGAATCATAAATGCAATTAATGTTTTAGACATGGGTTCTATCTCCAAGATACATTATGTACATATATGCAAATACGGGCATACCAAAGTCCCCCAAAATCCAAAATGGATAAGGGATACTCAACCTGTAATGGCTTATATTTTAGCCAACTGTGAATGATATATTTTGCTGCATTATTCCATCTCATTTATTACCTGATAGTATATATCTGTTGTATCTGAAAGACCTATGTTTTCTTCTTGATGACACTGATCCACATTTTACCTGTCAGGTTGGGTCTTTTCTACTAGGAAATTAATCAACTGTTGTCCATAAAGCTAACCCCTGCCGTGTCACCCTGTCTCTCCTATAAGAACTTCAGAGCACGAACATCAATTTGAATCTGAATATGAAAGAGAAGGTACTGCCTAGGTGTGCTGGAAGATGAAAAGGTCTGACTGCTATTTCTGAACTTGAACCAAAGACTAGTTACACAGAAGTGTGTTACTGATTGATGGAACAAGAACTGACAGGACTTTCTTTGCAAAGAGAATACAGACAGGGAATAGGAAGAAATGAGCAGTGCCGTTAGATCCTGGCTTACTTATTCCATGTGAAAAACCCAGACTATCGAATATTAAACAATGTGAAGATAGCATATGCTTCCCCCTCCTCTTTCCCCCCTTTTGCGCTCATGTGCCTTAGATATTCATGTGCTGGATTTTATAAACAGTTCTGTTTTAAGATATAGAAATGAGCTATGGCTGATTGCACAGAGACTGTGACAGAATCTGTCAAAGGGGTATTTAGGTTGGGTAGTATAGTGTGAGTCGGAAACTGGAAAGATTCCCTGAAGGAAAGAGGATACAGCTGAAGCCTGCAGAAATCATTGTTTATTACAGAATTTCAAAAAGTAATGACACCCTCCCCTCCAGGCTATCCAGCCTACCTGTGAGAATGGTAGTTATTCATGCTGTTCATGCTCCACGGTTGCGACAGTTGCATTTTTATTTCCAATAGGAGATCACACAATGCAATTCTTCTACTCCTCAAAGCTCAGTAAAGAAAGGACACTGGCTGGAAGCACCATCTCAATACCTGCTGTCATTACCCTGAAGTCCTTTCTCTACCTTCCTCTGACTTCATTTATTCTCACTTACTTTCCTTTCATCTAGGCTGGATCAAAACCGCATGCAAAGTGCCATGTGTATTCCTGTTACTTTCAATAATTAACAATGGTTCTCTCTTGGGCTCTTTAACACATGGAGTTCCAATATAAATTATAGGGAATGACACCCCACTTTGACAACTTTCTCTAATTAGATAGAGATTCTTCAAAAAGTTTTCACACATGCATTGTATCAACACAAAGACAGCTAATGTAAACTCAGAAATGATTACTTCAGTGTCCCTAGGGAAGCTTTGGAAAGGGTTTTTTGGTAGAGGCATATGAACTTACCTATCGTCTTTGCTGTTAATTGATAAATAATGCACAACAAAGAGTCCAATTTTTCCAGCTAGGCATGAATAACAATATCATTACTACCGCTAATCAGTCATTGAGTATATGAACATTTGAAGGAAGTCTTCGATTAGGTTTTTTAAAAAACTTTCATGTAAGGCCAGTTTTCCATAGTATAATTCTGCAGTTTTCTGATATGCTTTTCCTTTAAGAAAGAATTTTAAAGTTTCAAAGCCTAAGACATACAGATGGAAATTCAGATACTTATGTTAAATACGCCTTCAGAAGAAAAAGGCTCAATTGCAGAGGTGAAGAACTGCCAGGAATCTTGGGTCCAGTGGTTTGGGTTTTGACATACGAGTCTGAAAGGACAAAATTGGAATCACCATACAACCATGGAAACCCATTGGATGTCCTTGAGCAAGTCATGCCCTTTATACCTAACTACCTTATCAGAAAAGCCAGAAAAAGAGGGATCATAGGGCCTCCCCGTAAGGGCAACACTTTCCTCAGGTGATGGGCACACAGGGCGACAGATTAGCCCTGCTGCTCCCTCCTTCCTCACCAGAAGCCAGGCAAAGCACACTTCACCTGGCTTCTGGGAAGGAAAGAAGGAGCAGCAGGGCAAATCTGTCACCCTGTGTGCAACTCCCTCTCCCTATACTTTCCCCATCTTATGGGGAAAACATTGTCCTCATGGGAAGGCCCCATGCTGATTCCATTACAGCCATTACAACATGGGAAGACTTCACTACATGCTCTTTACCCCACATAACATTCTGTATGTTTTAGAGAGGGGAAAAATTCAATCCCACTCCTACTTTCTATGGAGTTAAGATACAAATTTCATATATCGCTAGGGTTGCTAAAATATTCCACATCAATTTCCCAGTGCTGTTCTAAAGTTCCTTGAGGTTCCATTGGGCACTTAGGGCTATTTTAATATTCCATTGGACCTTTTCAGAAATAGAAAGAGCTTATTTTCATGCCAAAGAAGCAGAGTCCCTGTGGGAATTGGCGGGGGGGGGGGGGGTGTTGCAGCGGAACAAGCAGCAACATTGGGCCGTGGCTCACAGATTGTTTGCTCCAAGCTTAGGGCACTAGAAGGTTATGATTCATTGCAGATGAAAAATGTTATCCTACTGAGTGAGAAACCTAACTAACTACACTAGATGCTGCCACATAATATGCTCCATTATGGCTATAACCTTTTAAATTTAAATACTTTTCTATTTTAAATTTAAATGCATTTCAATTTTATACATGCAGAGGCATTCCAGCTGGCACATTGATAGCAACTATTTTTGTACTCAGAGAAAAAAAAGATGAATAAAATAAACTACAAAAGGAGCTAGTTATCATTTTATATTTTTCTTATTAGATGAATGGCATCTGTAACACCAACCACAGAGCACTGAGAACTGCATAGATACCACAGGTGAGAATTGGACTTCATTATGGAAGCTAATGTGAGTCATGGATTTGTGTGCTGTGGATATTAAAGGTAAGAAGATAGAATTTAATCTCCAGAACCAATAAAGACAGTCAAAAGCATGTAAGGAAGGGCTACATATTAGCTGTGTGAATTTATTTCTCCTGATGTGCTCTGGGCTCTCTGCTACATTTTTTTATCTTTTGATACATCAAATCTTCCAATTCCATTATGAAACGCAGTAGTCTCCCACTGTTCCAGGTGTACTATTCTGGCCTCTGCTCAGCAGGCTTAGAATTGCATGACTTCTCTCTTCTGGTTAGCAAGTAGTATATTTACTTTGCTTTCATTTCTCACCTTCATGACCTGTTCTTTTCTTTGTGGGTGATGGCGACTCAAGGCAAAAGTCTAGATTGTTTCCTGTTTTCATTAGCACAAACAATAAGGACTGGAATTGTATCTGTCAGGCATATACACGGATACTCAATCTGTTCATTAAGTGTGAGATTCAAGTTTCTCAAGAGTATCACATAAATCTACATAAAGTCTTTGTGCAATCCATTTTTCATTTGGAATGCTGATACAACTGGAAAATTTGTAAGCCAAGACACAGCTAAGCTTTACCCTACTGGCTAGACTTTTGAAACAGCTCCGAGGCATTTCCATAAATTGAAAGGAAAGCTAATAATTTGTGTTCCATATATTGTTTCCTAATCTCTCAGATTCAGTCAGTGAAAAGGGAGATGAAACTGATCTCCTTGTCCAATATAATTGCAGGGGGGATATATATCACAGGACCATTAAGGTGATCTGGAATAACTTCATAAAACTAAATAGACACAGACTGATTTATATCACAATTGAAATATTTGCTATTGGACATGTTCAGAATTATGATATTTCATGATACACTCCATATTATCTGTACTATTCAAAGCTTGGACAAGTTACTTTTTGGACTGCAAGTGCTAGCAACTGGAAGCTGTTGTCCAAACAAAAGTGGGGGGGGGGGAGGAAAACTTTTCCATGTTCAAGTTCTATCAGCAATCTTTTGTTTAAAATGTTGTTATTGTGCTGTCGAAAGCTTTCGTGGCTGGAATCACTGGGTTGCTGTGACCAAATGCACATGACTCATAAGGTAGTTTTGCTCAGTAGGCAAACTCACAATGGGTTGCTATGAGTTTTCCAGTCTGTATGGCCATGTTCCAGAAGCCTTCTCTCCTGATGCTGTAAAGTCTCTGAGGATGCCTGCCATATATACAGTATGGGTGAAATGTCAGGAGAGAATGCTTCTGGAACATGGCCATACAGCCTGGAAAACTCACTGCAACCCATTGTTGTTATTATTGATGATGCTATCTTAATAAACAGAAATGCATAGAGGGTAAGCTGACTGTGGCTTCGGATTTGTGCTCAGAAAAGAGCAAAAGCCAAATATTTCACTATTTTATTTCCAGTTGAATCAAGGATGTGCTGAACTCAAGAAAAGATCAGAAATAAATGCACAAGACTCATAAGGTAGTTGTGCTCAGCAGGCAAAGTCCAACTCATTGGCAAGAAACTATTGAACCCAGAGTTAAAGGTTAAACAAAGGTGAAATCAAGCTAAATATAAAGGCATTGACTTAAATCCATTTTAGTTCTAAGTAGAGTGTGCCCATGGGATTAATGCAATGTACATAAGTGTTGATTTTCCAAGTGTCCATTGATTCAGTGGATCTATTTCTTTCAAACTATCAGTTGAACTATGACCACAAGCTGTATAGACAATTAGGAATACCAATACCTATTCAATTCCTTCTAGCGCATGTTCTCCATATTCTAGTTCAGCCTTGTACCTGAAACAGCTTTCTTCCATTTCACTACCTCAATGACACACATACTTATTATTTGCACAAACACACACACAAAAGGGGATAAACACAGCATACTATAGACTTGAAAGTCAGCATTTCAAACATGCCACATCCATACAGGACATCCAAGAAGCACAACAAGATTCTAGCTTTTCTGTGCCCTGTTTGTTGGAAATTAAACAACAATGCATAGCAACCTGAATTGGTAGGAAAGGAAAAGGTATACATATAGTCCTAGTATTTTCTCCTTTT